>CM032065.1:14685317-14823676 GCA_018831715.1 Matsumurasca onukii
ATTATGAATCAATTGATTTCTGATTACGTTTCACTGCTTGGAACCATTAATAATAGAGCTCAAAGTTCATGTACATCAATCAAAACGTTATTATTTTCTTAAATACAGGAATTGTTTTATGAAATCGAGTGTTTTGTTTTCAGTACAGCTGTTACGTTCCAGTTCTCTAGTAATCTCAGACAAGAAGTTCAGTAATGGTCTCGTCCCTTCTCTTCGATGTTAGGTTTTGTGCTTGAAACAATCTCAGTTCAACTAAAGCGATATAGCGTACAACCATAAAAGTAGAGACTAGTAAGAAATATAAGTTTAATATAAAGTGTACACTATTTTTAGAATACGACATAAGATAGTTGATAGTTTAAGTGAGTTATCTACAAAGTGTGATAATATAAGCGTTGTCTTTATTCAAACTGCTTCTTAATTAAGGTAGGCTATATCAAGATTAAATTCAAGTTTGCAATATGTTTTCCTTTGGCATTAATAAAATACACATGTTACAAAAGCAAAGATATACAATACAAGCGATCCGCGTGAAATGATTTGATAACTAAGTACCGTATAGTAACCGTATAGTTATAACCAAATTAAAGCTATAATCACAAACTAAATGACTTATATTATCCTAGTTAATCACAATATGAATAATCTTTTTTATTATAAAAATGTTTTACATGGTTTTCAACTCACCTTGGTTTATTGCTTACAGGCCCGCTGTAGATTTTGAGGCATTATTCCACCCACCCGTGTTCTTAGTCTGAAACATAAATAAAACCTACATTATTACATTGTAATCTTGACTGTTCTGAAATTCTTAAACGTTAAAGAGTGTTATCTAGTCTTTCCAAATCATTGTTCTTGGTCGGACTCGACATCTTTGGATTAATTTAGGCATTTTAACAAACATGCTCGAATAATTTAATGTCTGTTATTGTATTAAAATACATATATTGATATATAGAACGATACGACCAAAAGATCCGTATATAGCCTTCAAATGTGCAGTAAGATTCCAGCCTTAAGTAACTCAGCTGATTTAGTTGTAATTTCAAACAAAACGCAATTGCTATGATTGAACGGTTAAAAGTCTAAAAGTAAGCATCAGCTCGGTAGTTCAATATTGAGAATACACAGTACTATAAATTAAAATCTTTCGGTACATTGATCTAAAAGCAAAACTACTGTAGTATAACGGGAACGCATCGTTATACCACATATTTGGGGCGTAATGCAAAACAATGGAAACGCATCACTGTGTTGCATTTTAAGGCGTAACTCGGATAATTAAACTGGTACTACTGTAAGATATATTTATTTTAATATATATATGGACCAGTTTTATTTTAATATATGTAAATAATGCAAAAAATTCAATACACCATGGAAAAATGATCCAATTTGCAGATGATACTACCCTTTGTTTTACTGCAGAAACACAAAATACCTTAGAAATTCAAACTTTCATCAGTCTTAATAATTGTGTTCAAGACTTTTAGCAGATAATTTAAAACTAACAACGCTAAAACACAACTAATTCAATTTTGTCTACGAAGTCAACCTTGCGTATCACCAGCAATAACAATGGTAGATGATGTTGTAGTTGAAGAAGCTCAGGCTATAAAATTTCTAGGAATTTACATAGATAAAGGGTTGACCTGGGAAAATCAAATAAACAATGTTTGCAGTAAAGTTGCGTCTGGTATATTCGGTTTACGCAAACTATCCGGCTTCTGCTCTCCCAAGTCCTTCTCATGGCATATTACGGTCTCATATTTCCTCACCTAAATTATGGAATTATGTTTTGGGAAGTAGTACTCGCACTCATTTTGAACGTGTGTTTTCGATTAAAAAGTGCAGTTCGAATTTTGGGACATTTAAATTTTAGAGCCCACTGCCGTGAAACTTTTAAAAGTCTAGGTATAATGACTCTTCCAAGCCTTTACATTTTCGAGACTGTCCTGTATTGCCGCTTTAAGAGTTTGCCTTTGCAAGGGAGCTCCATACACGAGTACGAGACAAGAATGAGAAAGGATTTTCGTGTTCAGCAACACAGAACAAAATTGTTCAGTAAATTACCTTCCCAAATTGGTGCAAAATTTTTTAATTTATTGCCAGTGGATATAAAATTGGAAAGTAACCAAAATTTGTTTAAATCTCAATTAAAAATATTTAATATCCCATGCTTTTATAATATTGCTGAGTTTCTGGACCAATCAAATTTTAAAAGCAATAATTTTACCTTTTTTCCAGGGAGGGAGTGAGTGTGCGTATGAATGACATGCCTGCGTGCATATGTGTGAATGGAATTACAATTAGTTTTTTTTATATTTTTGTTTTTGCAACACATTTTTAATGTACACTGCAAATAAAAAAAAAAAAAAAAATTATTTCACACTATTTATTTTTACAAATTCATCCTTTAAAGTGTTTAAACCAGATAAAAACCAAACAAATCTTAGCAACTTAAACCTAAAATACAAAGAAACTAAACTTAACAAAACTTACCATACCAACACCATCAAGCTCGGCTCACTCAAAACCATGTAGCCGATGCCCCAAACACCAAACACACCCAACACCTGTCCAAACCCTCTCTGACCTGTCTCCAACCAATCTCCAACCAATCTGTCCTCCTATGACCTTACTCTAACTATATACTGGTAAGCTAAGCCCTTGGCGACAAGGCTAGCATACCAGACACCTAACTATTCATAATACAGTATTTACAAGGTTTCCTACAGTACATACTATCTACCAGCTAAATACAAATGTACATCAAACCCTATCTAAAATGGTACTTTTTAAATAACAATAAAATCTTAAACATAAACACAATTACTTATTCTACAACTCCCCTCCCCCTGAAATTCTGGCCCCAGAATTTACGTAATACTTCTCTATACAATACTTTACACAAAAAACAGCAACTAAATAAAAGTAAATAAGTCATTGAGTTAAAAACGTTATAAACAAAGATAAATATATAGGAATAAATTTACACATAAATACCTAATATTTAACCTTCCGCACAAAATAAATGTCCAGCGAAGGCTTTCATATCACTAGGCAGTGTGCAGTCCAGTCCTTCAATGTATTCGGTGTTCGCTTCGATGACTCGAACAGCGTGAGTTCCTAGACCCGAGCCGTCAGCTCTGATCTCTAATGATGTCCGTGATGTCAACTCAGCCTGATGCCCGTGAATGTCTGCTCCACCTCCATAGAAGACGACCCCCTGAACTTCGCTAACAGCCCTTGACATCTCGGTTCATATTCTCCAACGAGTTTCTCAGCGTGCGATCCTGTAGGCCCTTGAATGGTGACCGGCAGCATCCTCGTGTCCTCGTGGTCGCGGCCTCCTCGTGTCCTCGTGGTCGACCGTTCTCAAGAGCCCAGAACTCAAATTTCCACATAACCTCCAAGTTTGTTATGGGAGAGTAACGAACAGCCGAAGACGAAGAATCTTAGGCGGCCATCTTGATCCTGTAGCGTAGTCCATGACGTCAGGTCTCCGGATAGGAACGAAGGAGAGAGAGCAGGAACTCAGGATGCCAAATTGTCCAAGTCAGTTTTGACAGCGCCTGCTCTTCGATCCCGCAGAGTTGATCATCGTTCTGGGGTTTCTGCCTGAAGAAGGAGCAGGGAAGAGAGATAGCAGGCTTGCAGAACGCCGAAAATCACACTGGGACGAATTTCAACATTGTCGAGTGTTGACAGTAGAGATTGTTGACGGTGGTCTTCTCCAGGTACCAGATGAGTGTCAGCGAAGGTGAAGGTCATGTAGTCCACACACCCAGAGTAGCCATCCAGCTGTCTCAGCACTGCGAGTAGGTCGAGCTAGTGGTGTCAACATACCATTGAAGCTCGGGCACGTGTAGAGTCAGCAGAAGCCGGGTCAGCAAACTGCTGCAGTCATCACGTCAAGGCTGTGTCTGCCGTCGCTGCCACACGATATTTGTCAACACCAGAGTCACATTTCAAAACTCGTGTCCACACCTATTCACACTGCACTGTCCACTTGTTCCAATGTCCGTGGAGGTTTCTTTTATACTGTAAATAACTAAATAGACATATTAAAATCTTAAATAATAACTGCATAACACATTAGTAAAACTGCCAATATCAGTCTCAAACTTGGCATTCGATTCGCAAAGTTCATATTTGAAAACGATTTTACCATATCCTTACAATTGTTTGCTTAATAGTAACAAACTGTCCTACTAATAACCCAAAATATATTTCAGTATAAGGATTATTTTAAATGAAATCATTGAAACTAAAGCTACAGCCATACCTTGAAATATTTAAGGCTGAAAACCATTAAATATAAGAGCATTAAAACCAATCCTAAAACGAATTTCCTATATAACAAGATTTACACAAACATAAAAATATCACATTTAATTATTAGCAAATAAATGGAGGCCTCCGTAATAAAACTAGTTAAAGTTATCCCAAAATCACCATTCATAAAATATAATACCGTAATGCAAAATTCCTATTCTATAAAAAAGATAAACTAAACTATTACCCAAATAAATATTAGTTTTTAAACTCCTCACACAATTCTCCCCTTCAGCCAAAGCTTCAAAGGAAATCTCCACAAAATGCATCTTAGTCCATGCTACTCAAAATCTAGCTCCATTGAGCACAGCTCCAAAACGTGGCTTTGAGCCCAGTAAAATCTGCCTACAGGGAAAAATCGTTCCCTTTAGGGAAACGCATTTAAAATCAGAGAACACACATCTCTAAAATGACAATGTTCCACACAGTTTTCATACCCCAAAAAAGAGCACTGTAAGTAACCCAGGCCTTACCAAAGACCAATAACCATAGATCCGAAACTATACCATAAAATAAGTACACCAAGTACTTTCATCCGAAACAAATCCAAAATATACCCAAAATCACATTTTATCAGAGAAACCACATAATAATCCACAATATCAATATTTAACCACATTATAAACACCATAATAACATATCCAAAACAATACATACCGAAACAACAGCCATAGTACTCCAAGTACTTGTCTCTCTGAGACACTTTCTGCCACCTTCCTGGCATAAAAAAACCTCCTACGAATCCCCACCATCCTGGGGTTCAAAAGCACTTTCAAAACTCCCACAAGAGCCCCACCGTCCTGAGGTCCCAAAAACTAAAAAAAACTCCTTCTTTATTAGTCCCACCTTCCTGGGATTCAAAACAAAATTTTGAAAAACTCCTGCGGATCCCCACCGTCCTGGGGTCCCATAAAATAAAACGCCCTTATAAATATAAATCGTTAATCCTACAGTAATACCAGGTAAAAGTTGAAAATTTAAATCAACATTTTACAGCAAAGAGAACTTATAAAACTGAATAACAAAACACACAAACTGGAAAAAGGTTTTAAATAAGCGCGTGTGAGAGCACTTCAGGATCTTACTAGCCAATGACTAACAAAACGAAAGGTTTTGGGCCCGATACTCATCAAATTGTAGTATAACGGGACAGCATCGTTATACCACATATTTGGGGGCGTAATGCAAAACAATGGAAAAGCATCACTGTGTTGCATTTTGAGGCGTAACTCGGATTATTAAACTGGTACTACTGTAAGATTATTTCACACTATTTATTTTTACAAATTTATCCTTTAAATCAGACAAAAACAAACAAATCTTAGCAACTTAAACCTAAAATACAAAGAAACTAAACTTAACAAAACTTACCCTACCAACACCATCAAGCTCGGCTCACTCAAAAGCCATGTAGCCGATGTCCCAAACACCAAACACACCCAACACCTGTCCAAACCCTCTCTCTGACCTGTCTCCAACCAATCTCCAACCAATCTGTCCTCCTATGACCTTACTCTAACTATATACTGGTAAGCTAAGCCCTTGGCGACAAGGCTAGCATACCAGACACCAACTATTCATAATACGAGTATTTACAAGGTTTCCTACAGTACATACTATCTACCAGCTAAATACAAATGTACATCAAACCCTATCTAAAATGGTACTTTTAAATAACAATAAAATCTTAAACATAAACACAATTACTTATTCTACACTACCAACACTTATTCAATTAATATTGCAAAAATGTGATAAGCTGCTAATTACAGTTCATTCATTCAAACATATTTGGCTATTAATTCACGCATGTGACCGTTAAAAGAACAAATCTTCAGTTTAAAAGCTGACATATTTGAACGGAACTATGTGTCACGTGGAATTCTGTGACCTTTATCCCGGTATGACGTAAGCAGGATAGGAATCACAACGCTGTGACAGGAATTAGCCGCTAATGCGTCTCTATTGATCGCCATAATGAATTCAGAGAGGCGTGCGTTTGACGCTAGGGGTGGATTCATTGAAAGGTTAAAATACCCCTTCCTTCCTTCGCTCACCCTTCCGCCTAATTTCAGATCCCTTTCATGTTTATCTCTAAGTCGGTGATTAAAGTAATTAGCAGATACGCCGTTTGGTCAAGTAATTAGGATAAATCTAAAATGTAGTTTCTAGTTGTGTGGGTTTTAACATTGATAATTAGGCACCTTATGGTTATGTTTGCCTGTAATATTAATTTTTCAGTTAGAAATACATATTATCCGTATGACTGAGTAAATTTTGTAAATAATTGTCCGTTAACGAAGAATTTGTTATGTTATAAATATTAATGTATGAATATCTAGACTAGTCAAAATTAAATTTCAAGTAAAACAGTATTTGAAGAGAATTGCTTCGCTAATGAAGGTTCCTTTAACAGTACAAACATTTGATTAAGTACAAATGGAAGTGTATGTTTTAATTTAAATGAAATCTAACAAGCTAACAACGTGAGTTCGTAGAAATACAGGAAACGTATCAACGACCAATTTAACAGTTTGAGCTGAATGCGTACAAATTAACGTAACAACATATCAACCAGGTTTTAATTGGATTCGCAAACAATTCTTTATTCATAAACTCGACCACAGTCACAGATTAGTTTTAAACGTTTAGTAATAGTAAATGCTATGTTCTTTCAGTGGATAATTCAGAGGTAATTATAGTGTACTAGCTGTGCCCGTGCTTCGCCACGGACAAATTAAGTTCAAGTATCTTGACTACAGTGATCGATCAGATTATAATATTCTTGAAATTTGTTACTTTCCAACACTGAAATTTACACAGTTTTTAGAATGAGCCAGAAAACACCACGTGGTATTCATGCTAGTTTCCCGTGGGGAGTTTTGTTTACGCAGATCCCCTCGCCTACTGCCTATCTACGTAGAGTTTTGTAAGGGCAGATCCCCTCGTCTACTGCCTAGATGTACGGGAGTTTGTAAGGGCAGTTCCCTCGTCTACTGCCTATTTCTACGGAGAGTTTTGTAAGGGCAGATCCCTCGTCTACTGCCTAGATGTACGGGGAGTTTTGTAAGGGCAGTTCCCTCGTCTACTGCCTATTTCTACGGAGAGTTTTGTAGGGGCAGATCCTCGTCTACTGCCTAGATGTACGGGGAGTTTTGTAGGGCAGTTCCCTCGTCTACTGCCTATTTCTACGGAGAGTTTTGTAAGGGCAGATTCCCTCGTCTACTGCCTAGATGTACGGGGAGTTTTGTAGGGTAGATCCCCTCGTCTACTACCTAGATGTACAGGGAGTTTTGTAGGGCAGTTCCCTCGTCTACTGCCTATTTCTACGGAGAGTTTTGTAGGGCAGATCCCCTCGTCTACTGCCTAGATGTACGGGGAGTTTTGTAAGGGCAGTTCCCCTCGTCTACTGCCTATTTCTACGGAGAGTTTTGTAAGGGCAGATCCCTCGTCTACTGCCTAGATGTACGGGGAGTTTTGTAAGGGCAGTTCCCTCGTCTACTGCCTATTTCTGCGGAGAGTTTTGTAGGGCAGATCCCTCGTCTACTGCCTAGATGTACGGGGAGTTTTGTAAGGGTAGATCCCTCGTCTACTACCTAGATGTACGGGGAGTTTTGTAGGGCACATCCCCGTCTACTGCCTAGATGTACGGGGGTTTTGTTACGCAGATCCCCTCGTCTACCGCCTGGATATCATTATGCGGGTAGTTTTGTTTACGCAGATCCCTTGTCTACTGCCTATATCTAGGGAGAGTTTTGTAAAGGCAGATCCCCTCGTCTACTGCCCAGATGTCCGGGGAGTTTTGGTGCACAGATCCCCTCGTCTACTGGCTGGATATCATTATGCGGGTAGTTATGTTTACGCAGATCCTCTCGTCTACTGCCTATACGAGTATCTACGGAGAGTTTTGTAAGGGAAGATCCTCTCGTCTACTGCCTGGATATCATAATGCGGGTAGTTATGTTTACGCAGATCCCCTCGTCTACTGCTTATATGTACGGAGAGTTTTGTAAGGGCAGATCCCTTGTCTACCGCTTAGATGTACGGGAGTTTTGTTACGCAGATTCCCTCGTCTACTGCCTGGATATCATTATGCGGGTAGTTTTGTTACGCAAATACCGTCGTCTAATGCCTAGATATCATTCTATGAGAGTTTTGTTTACGCAGATCTCCTCGCCTACTGCCTAAATATCATCCTACGGGGAGTTTTGTAGGGCAGATCACCTCGCCTACTGTCTAGATATCATCCTACGGGAGTTTTGTAGGGCAGATCTCCTCGCCTACTGTATGGATATCATTTTACGGGGAGTTTTGTAAGGGCAGATCTCCTTGCCTACTGCCTAGATATCATTCTGCGGGGAATTTTGTAAGGGCAGATCTGCTCACCTACTGTCAAGATATCATTCTGCGGGGAGTTTTGTAAGGGCAGATCACCTCGCCTACTGTCTAGATATCGTCCTACGGGGAGTTTTGTAAGGGCAGATCTCCTCGCCTACCGTCTAGATATCATTCTGCGGGGAATTTTGTAAGGGCAGATCTGCTCGCCTACTGTCAAGATATCATTCTGCGGGGAGTTTTGTAAGGGCAGATCACCTCGCCTACTGTCTAGATATTGTTCTACGGGGAGTTTTGTAGGGCAGATCCCTCGCCTACTGTCTGGATATCATTCTGCGGAGAGTTTTGTAAGGGCAGGTATCCTCGCCTACTTTCTGGATATCATTCTGCGGAGAGTTTTGTAGGGCAGATATCCTCGCCTACTGTCTAGATATCATTCTGCGGGGAGTTTTGTAGGGCAGATCCCCTCGCCTACTTTCTGGATATCATTCTGCGGAGAGTTTTGTAAGGGCAGATATCCTCGCCTACTTTCTGGATATCATTCTGCGGAGAGTTTTGTAGGGCAGATATCCTCGCCTACTGTCTGGATATCATTCTGCGGAGAGTTTTGTAGGGCAGATATCCTCGCCTACTTTCTGGATATCATTCTGCGGAGAGTTTTGTAAGGGCAGATATCCTCGCCTACTTTCTGGATATCATTCTGCGGAGAGTTTTGTAGGGCAGATATCCTCGCCTACTGTCTAGATATCATTCTGCGGGAGTTTTGTAGGGCAGATCCCTCGCCTACTGTCTAGATATCATTCTGCGGGGAATTTTGTTTGCACGGATCCCTCGCCTACTGCCTAGATCAACGGGAGTTTTGTTTTCGCAAATCCCTCACCTGCTGCCTGAATATCATTCTACGGGGAGTTGTTTTAGGACGGTTTTCCTCGCCTACTGCTAAGCTAGGTGCTAAGGACTTCTCTGTAGACTATATTCTTCGTCTATTTTCCGGCTGTAAAATTGTCAGGCTGGCAAATGAGCTGACTCTAGAACAGGCCACGCACAATTTGCCACGAGAGAAACAACTACTTATCAGACCAACGCCAGCCACTTTGAAACTCTACCCTGAGCCTTGTCATGGCGTAGTAGACTCTTATTGGAAAATGCAGACCTT
The DNA here is from genome assembly GCA_018831715.1 of Matsumurasca onukii. NCBI lineage: Eukaryota > Metazoa > Arthropoda > Insecta > Hemiptera > Cicadellidae > Matsumurasca > Matsumurasca onukii. The sequence continues at coordinate 14,695,147 of CM032065.1, forward strand.
TAACCTGGAAAGGGTAGTCTGACGGAATCAGAGGAATGCGAGGAATAAATACGGTTTCTCCTTGGCCTATGCCTGTGAAGATGGTGGCTTTGATATCATACTAATGAAGGGCTTTTACCTGCAGCCTTGTTCCGTACACAGTTTAGGGGTTTAAATTTCTGAGTAACATGATAGGTGCCCCAACTTTGAGGTAGAGAGTACGTGCACGTATACCAGGTGGATTGAGAGTGTGCAAAAATTCAACCGGGAAATGCACAGCAACATCGACTTCGATTACTGAATCAAATGAATCGTGCCTCATTCAATAGACCGGCAGCTGATCTAGTAAAGCTGCATTAATGGTATTAGCTGTGTCATAATTATGTAGAGGTATGATTGCTCTCTCACATAGCCCTCGAAGAGTCATCTGGTGAAATGTTGCAGATGTTTGGATAAATTTGCTCGATTAAGCTTTCCATACTGCTGACAATCTCGCACAGTTGATCTGGAATAGTTCTCCAGATCCAAATCCTAATAGCTACCAAGCATTTGTAGTAACACACACTCAGCACAATGTAACCAACAAATTATTAAAAGTTAGCAAATAAAACTTTTGGTCTTTGAGACCTGTTGTTTCTACCCGTTTAAGTAACAAATTAGGTAGTTGGTGTTTATTCTAGTGTGTGAATTTTCTTATCGTAAAATTGATAGTTTTCTATTAATAAGTATTAGGTTAGGCTGGGCGCAAAATGAGTTTTAAAACTAATTTGTTCCACAAAACTAAGGTTAGACCCACTAATTATAATATGCCTTCGACAATTCAATTAAAACTAATTTTAAACTATTTGCTGTTACCTATAAGCTGACTCGCAAGGCAAGCTGACTCGTATCTCGTCAAACTGCCGTAAAACTGTTTTACTTTAACATAGTCATCTTATGGACAAATTTATAACAAACTCAATAATTATATTTTTAAATTTGACACCAGCTTATACTTTTAATTCGGCAAGTAGAAATCATTAATAATCATTCGATACATCTTTAGATTCGAAAATTACTTATTTTGCCGTATTGAAGTACAGAACAGTTGCAGTATTGAAGAATTTGAACCTATAACTGTACTGTGTTCTAGAACAGTAATACAACTGTTTCAACATGCAGGACAGGTAAGTATATTAGTCTGAATAAACGAAGTAGTTATAAATAAATAAAGTATTCTGCAAGGCATAAATAGTAGACTAACAGGACATCGTTATCTGAAATTTTACCTACACAGAGGCAGCAACTGGATAGAAGGGGTTCGATATGGTGAGGTGGGGCGCGGGGAAACTGTGCCAAGTGACCAGTTTTTACGTTTTGCTCAATAACTCGTAAACTAAGAGAGATACAAAAAATGTTTTAGATAAAACGTGTAGATAATTTCATTCCACACTAACGATTTTTCATCAGATTGAAGATCGGATCACTCGTTTAGGCGCTAGCGGTCAAATAGTGAAGACGTACGCGGCCCATTTTTGCTTAATTTCACCCCTTGAAAACCACCCTTAAAATAGGAATTATACAAAACCGTTTCTTAGTGGGTGGTTTTGGGCTACCACAAACAGGTGTGCAAAGTTTCAACTCGTTAGGCCCAGTAGTTTTGGCTGTGGTCTGATTATGAGTCAGTCAGTCAGTCAGTCAGGACACTTTCTTTTATATATAGATGAATACTGTTCATTTCTACACTATTATTCTTGTGTATATGATTGTATTTCCTCGAATAAATGAGATATTCATGTCATCAACATGGTGAGACCCAGGCCTGGGACCATGAAAATATGAGCACCGATCCTGACCCTAGAACACGTTTTGATCATTTTTCAATACTTGATATTCATATGTCCATACTCGTACATGTGTATCACCTCTACAGGTCGCATTTTGTCCGATTTTCACAAAGTTTCGTAAACAAAACTTAACTTTTCACAAAAAAATTAGATAAAGGTAAGCCGCAAGTAGCCGATGTTGATTAAATTTGAAACAACATGTATCAATATAACACAAACTATGTAAACACTAAGTCGTTTCATAATATCTGCAATAAGTGATTTTTGCTATAACAGTAGAATAATTAGTCTAATTTTGCTGAACTATCGTTTAATGATACGCAGTATAACTTGAAAATACGTGTATAAGTATAACTTGAAAGGCCAAAGGCCGAAGCGAATCTGTGAGCAGAGCAAACAGCCTCGTAACGCCCGTCGTAATAGAACATGAAAAGCTGAGGCCAAAGGCCGAAGCGAATCTGTGAGCAGAGCAAACAGCCTCGTAACGCCCGTCGTAATAGAACATGAAAAGCTGAGACCAACGGCCGAAGCGAGGCTATGGGCGCAGCAAACAGCCTCATAACGCCCGTCGTAATAGAACATGAAAAGCTGAGGCCAAAGGCTGAAGCGAGTCTGTGGGCGCAGCAAACAGCCTCATAACGCCCGTCGTAATAGAACATGAAAAGCTGAGGCCAACGGCCGAAGCGTGTCTGTGGGCGCAGTAAACAGCCTCATAACGCCCGTCGTAATAGAACATGAAAAGCTGAGGCCAACGGCTGAAGCGAGTCTGTGGCGCAACAAAGGAAATTCACTTCACTTATGCCAGCGGCGCTTTAGCTTGTAGCTGCGTGTCAGCGTGGTTAGAGTTTGTAACTTTTAAATTATTTATTTAGTTTAAATAGTTCTATTTTGTATTGGTGTTGCTCGAATATTGCTTAACAGCGAGCTCAACAATCGAACTTAATTAATAAGTTAGCAATCGATAACACAAGATAATCACATTTAAGTACTCTATACGTGTTATTTTTTGTATAAATTTTTTACACTTGCACAGGTCACTAACACGTCGTATCTTTTTGTTCTCTTAGAAAATACAACAAAGGGAATTTATATTAAATGTAAAATTTAAGATAAAATTGATGTTAAACATACTCTTTGCTAAAGGTTCTGTTCATCACACTCTAGGAAAGCATTCCTTAAGGAACTGAAGTTCTAAGGAAATAATTGAGTATATATTGTTTTAAAATTATCGATACAAAAGTTATGAATGAAATTTACCAAAAGATATTCCTTATTGTATTTTTAACTCGTATGTTTGCTATGCTAAATTAAGAATTATTGACAAGAATTTATTCATCCCAGTTTAGGACCGCTTTAAGTACTATAAATACCTAATTGCCTGTAGGTCCTAAAGATGTGTTGATATATTACACTATGCAATTCGGGCATAAGTTGACCATTTTCAAGTGTCTTCTTCTTCCTTTCTTCTTTCTTCTTAATCACTCAAAAGGTCTATACACATATTTACATTTCCCGGTTTATCACACGCGTGTCACCGTTTGCGAACAAATTGAAGCCATAGGGGACGACTACGGTATGTGTGGAACATTTTCGCGACGCGGGTGGAGAGGCGAACTGAACTCATTTTTTTGTTCAGCGAACACGCGTGTGATAAACAGTGAAATGTAAATATGTGGAAAAACTTTTAGTGATTAAGAAGAAAGAAGAAAAGAAGAAACTTGAAAATGGCAACTTATGCCAAATGCGTAGTGTAATAGATCAACATGTTAGGACCTACAGGCCATGAGGTATTTATAGTAATTATTGACAAGTTATAGGCTATATTAAAAAAAATCTGAACAAACTAGAATTGTATTCATAGTTACATAATTTTGAACACCTAAGAAACTATTTACTTTTCTTATATAACAACAGTAAATCATTAACCAATGAAAAATCATACAACGGAGGCTCTTGAACTAAGTACGAGTATGTATATTGCGAATGAATGTTGCAAATGCAGAGAAACACATTTGCGAGATTTCACTGCAGTTTTCAAGCTCAGAGTAAAGTTAATGAGTGAGACAACACAACACGAGAGCACTCGTTGCTATTGGAGTGTTCTACTCCATGAATATAAATCTCGTTAAAAGTTAGATATTGAAAAACGAGCTTGTGCAATATTTCTTTGTAAAGTTTAACTATGCAGAGGTGTTATTTTAGCATATATGAGAAAGAGCTAATACCAGATTATATGCACAATTCAGTAATGTTTCTTTGCTTCCACGTATACTAACACTCTAAAGCGTATTACCAATCAAATGCCAATAACATTGCATTATCTAAATTGTTTCGAAACCAAAATAACAAAAATAGTTTACCTGTTTTGTTAATTAGTATACAGATAAAAGTATATAATTACATATTGACTATTTTATGCGCAGAATAATGATAAAGTTACAGCAACGAACCAAAACCGTTTAAAACATGACAAGGTAGATGATCAAAATATAAAGGCTACGAGAAAATACTTTTGCTGTTTTATTTTTTTAACAAGTTACCTATCGGTTTTGCCTGTAGATCCTGTAAGATGAATTTCTGGATAAATACGCATTTTATTGCGCTGGTGCAACATCGTCAGTAGCGTTCTCTCTTCTGCACTATTTACACTAACAATACAGTTATTTATATACTAATATTAGTAAAGCCAGAAAACCATCTTATAGGATCTGCAGGCAAAACCGAAAGGTAACTTGTTAAATAGATGACATAAGGTCCTACCGTTGGGAAATTATTATTGTTTTATTTTCCTAATATAACATGAACTACGATTAGACACATGTAATACTGTAAGTCATTTGACCCTTCGAGAAATAACAATAACAATTTATTTAGTCAATATACAAATAATTCTTTGTGTTGACTAACGAAACAATGAAAAATATAAATTCACTAGTGACAACCAACTAAATAAGAAAGGACCAAACATATAAAATTTTAAAGGAAACTTAATCTATAATATTAATGCTGATTTGGATCCATAAACTCACCTAAAATGTAAACGAATGGTTAATTAGATAGTGTTTTAATTTAGAAATAAATAGAAACAGTTAATGTATAATAATATGAGTTATAAAGATCTTTCAATGGGTGCCCACTAAGGAGTTTTTGGGCGTTGAAGGTGATTGTATCGATTATAAGAGTCATAATAGATGTTAGGCTACGTGTTACGGGTAGACAGCTTCATGTACTCGGCCTCGTCTATGTGCACTTGTGCAGCAAGTTCTAGTGTACTGTCTTATCTTCATAAGATATAGTATGCGAGCCATAAACACCAGAAATATTACCCGATGATATTTAAATTCACAAATTTTAAGAAACAACTCTGTCAGATAACAGATACTTAATTATTTACTTATTAATTAATATTTACGCTTGCATAGTTTTATTACTTTAATGCGCTCTCCTGGGTAATCTACTGATCATCAGGAGTTAGTTTGAGTAAGTCCAGTTAGTTTAAGTTAGTTTAACAAGGCGACGTAATAGGACTAAAAATTCCTCTCTACCACCCAACCTCGACCTTTATCTAGCGTCACCGTGTAAGCACTCTACAAATTGTAAGTGGTGTATACCCCTGTATACACCCTATCAAACTCGCGCCACCTGAGTGATGAGCTCGGAGTCGCGCGCGAAACCAATCCACCACGGATCTGCTCAATGTAGAACGATGTATTTGGAAGTAAACCACTATTTGACCTTCAGGCTAATAGTACATTTCATAATTTTAGATATTACTTCACAATATCTAATAATTGTGTTTTTTTATCTAAAAAGAAGAGCTCCATTTCTCCATGGAAGAAATTTAATCACTAGGCACTAAAATGAGGCTTGTTGATACGAGCTAAAGTTCAACATCAGATGGAGTATCCGAGTGTAAAATATTTGGTAAAAAGTTTTGAACTTTTATATGTAGTAAAAGTATTTCCTAAACGTGTTAAATGCACGCCTAGTCAAGCTGGACTTGTACAAAGCTTCATGGGAAGAAATTAGCTACAGTATTTCCCTCCAGCCTACTTTGACGTAATGGGAACAACATTGGTTAGGCTAATGTATACAGTTGTGTGGTCTGGAGACTACTGAAACAGCCACGAAAGGCCCAGAGACAGAAGAGTAATCAGTCTCGACATCTGTTAACGGCCATTTGTCATGAAACTTTCCCATCCAAGACCACCTTAACTCTGAATGCCAATTCCCAAACAACTGAGCATGCCAGCAAATACGAATTATATAACGAAAATGTATTCCAATCAGGCAGTGCTAGAAGTTTTCAAACGTTTAAAGTGTTTAGGTTTCAAGCAATAAATCAAAATATTTATTTCCTCTCAAAGAGGTGTCTCTTTGGAGTTTGACAGAACGGTAATGAAATCGAGGATGACGTGTATTAGTGAAACGAGAATCAAATCTTTGATGAGCCATGATATGCAGGAGCGGATGCAGTCAATTTCCTCATGACCAACACCCAGAAGTCGTTGTCAACAAATTGAATTAAAATTGTTGTTAACTATTTATAACTTTCATTGGAAACATTTTCTCGTCAGACGAGTCCTTTAGCTTTGCACAAGTGTGCGTAACATCAACCCCAACCTCCTTGTATGATTTATTTTGTCTCGTAATGTTAACATTACGCCCCGTTATCTAGAACAGTATAACGAGCTCATAAAGTCACAAAAAGGACTTCGAAAGCCTCCCTACCACCTAGCATCGATAATACCGTACCGTTTCAAATGTCCTGTAGAAACTATGATTTAAGAAGTTACATACATGATATTCAATTTATACAATTAGCGTTTACAAACAAAACTAAAGTTACAGTCTAAAATATGCTAAGTGTTTTACCAGTTAATGTACCGTTGCCTAAGCTTATGCTTGTGGTGTAAAAACTACTATGACGTAAGTAAAATATATAATTAAACAACACCGTTTATAAACACGAAGCATAAAGCAATATCAATATCTTGTTCGCCGTTATACACAATATGATGGTTATATTAAAGGCTCTGGGGCATAGTTTGATGGACCAGAACATGAAACCTTTACCCGCAGGGACTGAATTCTTCGTTCCGACACTGAATATACCGCCCGATATTGCTAATTTACTTCGTGAACGTTGTGAAACTTTTATAGACTACATCGAGAGAGAGGACGCTGTGTGGTTTTATTAACGGGTCTGTTTAAAGCATTTACGAGTTTTTTTTGTTACTTGAAAACCTGCAATTCTTTAATAAGCCTACGTTTTACGTTATTCTATGAGTTAAAATTGTTAATCTTCTTAAAACATACGTTCGTACTATATTCGTATATTCGCAAATAAATTGGTTTCTTTTGCCATAATCTAGTTCTTGCGGTTCACATCGCGTCCAAACTTGATATGTAGGTTGAGATATTTTTAATTATGAAATCTGGACGTGATGTGAACCGGAATAACTAGATTATAGTTGTGACACCGGCCGCGAAAGCCTAAGAGTTAAGTTTTCTTCTGATGTAACGTTGACAACTACAGGCTAATTAATCTACCAGACTATAAGTCATGAGAATTATAAAAACAAACAATAGTTTGACATAATCAACGTTTTCTGCATGCGTTAATTGCAATTGGCTGAAAACAACAAATAATCAACAAACTGCTAATAACGTTTTCGTTGTGAAATCAGGCAAGATAAATATAAATCTTTCCACCTCGTAAAGCCGCAACTTCGTTAACACTCGCTGTTCATTTCAGACATCACCTCCTTCCCCGAAAATAACGAACCCCACCAAGGAACCAACCCTTCAATTATAGACGCAATTGTACAACTAGATATTAGAAATTACTCGCTAACGACATTTAAACCCAATTATAGCACAAGTGTGTATATCCGGAACCGGAGTGAGATGGAAGCCACCCACGTGGTACAGAGAGTCACAATAAGCAATTAGTGCTTGTTGATATATAGTAAGTGACCGAGGTTGAGACAACAAGGGACCACCCGGCGCAAGGGAAGTGACTCGTTACTGTACTCGAGTGTCTGGGGTCTGGGTGAGGGGATATACGAGACAAGTTGCAGGTGTAGTGAACTGTAGAAGTTGCATTAACTGTTCTTATTTTATGTTAGTATCCGGAAAGACTTGCGAGAAAAAGTAAGACACGAGTTGGATCGGATGCCGTGTGCAGTGCGTGTCATTTGCAAGCCACCTCATTTTGAGAGGCGCATCGATTAATTATCCGTGTACGTAAAGTGATGATCCCGCTAATCCTTTATTATAGGATTACATGTTAGAAGAAGTAAATCAAAGACAGCAGATCTTTCACTGTTGCAGGGTCGATTACAATTTCAGTACAACACATGGCCGTCTTGTTGTTTGTGATATTGATAAAAATACGAGTACATCCACATTTTTGGGTTTAAGAGTCCACTGTCAAAAAACATGGTCTTAACAAACAAAACCAAATTTAAATTAAGCTTTCCAGTCTTGAACCAAGCATCAAGCAAATCGGTTAGTGGTTGATATGACGGTAAAAACAGGGCACTAATAATGCCGGCATGAGAACCATATGAAACTACATGTCTTGTTATAAAAAATCTTGTCCCTTGAACCCTAGTAGGTGGCTTGAAAATGGATATATTCCCGGGTCTAAAGGACCTACAGCTATTAGACTTATCACGACTGCACTGTTGATTAGGACTATATTTTGGTAGTGCGCGTCTGTTTAACTTCTTATAGAGTTCGTCAAAGGATCCAATATACATTTAAAAGAAGTTAAAAACTGTCTGCCACCAAGCATTATTTCTTCATAAAATAGTGTAGGAAACCACCTTACGTTCTCTGTTTTGATTGATATGCTGAATACAGCACTTGCGCTTAATAGTACGGCACTTAATCCAGCGTTACAATAACCACATAGCAACAACTCGTTTAGAATTCATTATTGTGAAGTGTTCTGGTATCACGACAACTGCCTACAGATTTTTTGACCGGTAAAAATCGGTACGTGTGCAGCACGGCTACCCATACAATATTAATCGACTTTTTGTCGTCCATCCAAAATCAGGGTGAGTATGCAATTAGCCTAAGCTAGTCCTAACTTATTCTAAACAAATAAAATATAAACAAAACCATCAAGCAATTTGGTTTAGAGTTTTAACAGTTAATGACTAGGGACAAAATGCAAGCAACAAACCATTACAGAGGCAGGAAGAGGATTACATCGTCCGCATATGTTTGCTTCCCTAGAGCAAGTTTACACAGACCAAATTGTTTTGCACTCTTTTAATTAAAAAGTTACTTCAAACATCTACCTGTTTGGTTCCTCATATATTATGTTCAATGTAGTTTTGATTGATTTGTAAATTATATTTTAAGTTAAACAGAGTTCTTAGGCGTTTTAATTAATTAAAGGCTTTTCAATAGGTTTTGAGTAATTCTGCTGCTACAAAGACTTGCTTTCTAGGATTGAAAATAAAGTAAGGAACATTACATAGTTTTGTCTCATATAAAAATACAGTGTACACTTTTTAAAACTGGCCACCAATTTCCACACGGCGGCCGACTTTAAAATATATTATGTACACCCATATTTCATATGATAGGTTAATATTTTTTGCATATTTTTAAGACATTTTCATCCTTGTGAAGTTTTGGTATCTCAAATATTTGGGGAGATATACGAAGTTGAAGATGCGACATATGGCATAGAAAATGCACATGTTCTAAGCTCTAAGTGGTGATATCTTCTAAAAGAATAGGATAATCATATACATTTCAAGAATAAAAGTATCTTAAAATTATGCAAAATATCCACAACCATCATAAAAATATGGGTTTTAGAAAGATATTTTAAAGTTGCCACCATATTAGAAAATGGTGGCTATTTTGATATTTTGTAAATTTATAAAATTGATTAGTAAAATATATAAAGCTATACCGTATTCTAGTTAACCATTATTTATATTTTTCTACCATAAATGGACTAATTAAAGGAGTCATTAAACTGCATAAAACACAAAGGAAACATATTTTTTACAAAATATTCCACACCAAATTTTAAGAGACTTTTATTATTGACGAGCTCCTAATGGTGGGCCACTTAAAAAAAATACCCTGTATACGTAAAGACTTACCTTACAAGTAAAACACATCATATATTTTAATCGAATACCAGTTCAAAAGCAGACATTTTGAATAGTATGAAATTTAATCTTGAGTGATTTAAAAATAATTATTAGAGTACTATGAATACATAGCAGAAACACGTCCTTGGTAAATAATATTTTATATAAAGCAAATCTTAATTACATGTTCCGGCTCTGAGGCCATGATCATTTTTGAGATACAATGTATATTATAACATAGAGGTAAAACGTTAATATATATCCACTTTCATTGGCCAAAGTGAAACATCACTCAACCAATATGAAGTTTCATACGTTCAAAGCTCTTGGGAAAATTGGCATTTATTGACGACGACAAGGAAGTCCCTAGAGATCGTTCTACAAGAGACTTTGTCGGTAACTACGTTTCAGTAGTACCAACCCAAGAGAAAATAACCATTCTTACAGCAAAATTGACAATCCCCAAAGCTAAATTGACAATGATACAAATATCCCACCTTTTAAGTTATAAAAAAAAAACTAAAGTCAAGAACGATACGTAAAGTCGTTTGTAGACGTGATTTTTTACTTTTACGTGTAAAAAGCTCATAATTGTTCACATAATAACAAGAAACACCTAGATGGAGTCCGATTGAGTAAGTAAATATTGATTTTCACGGTTTATGTTTGTGGGTCCGCACTATATCGAGCCTTTCAAAGCGTAGAAAACGACTGAAGAAGAGTAAAGCACCTGGTGGGGAGTTTCAGCCTAAATTAGGTCACCGTTGGTTTACATTATGACAATGCAGACATGCGGGGGACTTTATTTAAAAGTCCTATATACAGATTGTTTTTGTGTAAACACTAAATAGTTAATTTATTACTAAAGAAATATCAAGACGAACGCGTAAACCGACCGGGGGCGTATAAGAAACCGTACTGAAACTAAACAGTCAGAATAAAAAATACTACAAAAAATGCATAACTGCTTACTAACCTTCCTCTGCCACTTTTGGTACACCAGTTGCTAGCTGTCTTGAGGTGTAAATAAGTTAGGTGTATTAAAGTGATTTTAATATATTACATAGGGTTTTAAAGTGTTCAATTAGGTTTTTAAAGTGGTTTTAGTTTTTTAAGTTATTTCAATAATGTTTTCACAGTAGTTTTAAAACATTTTATCAATGGCCATGAATGTTTGTGTGATGTGTAAACATGATGAATCTGCAAGTTAAACAGAGAATAATGAAGAAAACAACAAAATCCACCGGATGAAAAATAATATTTTACATGATGAGTTGACCTGTGTCTAATCTTGTCTTAACCGACAGTAGAATATTTAAATAGGCTGACCGTGATATACTGATGAAAACATGACTCGAATAATATGGTTTTTTAAGGTTGAAATGTTTGAAATCAAATCAAAGGACATAATTGGTTATAGTGACTTATAAACAATAACACCCCAAATGATTTACGTTAATAGTAAAAAACAAACCATGTTTGGCAGTGAAGCTGGCACCTAATCAAAATGTCTCCGAGTTGTAATAGCGAAAGGGGCAGGTAGGAAGAGGGCACTCATGTCAAAGTTGAGTTTGCGAGGGAAAAGTTGGTAGAAATGTAAATGAGGCCATTAACCGACTCGTCTGAGAAGTGAGTGAAAATGGACTTGCACTTTTGCCCCAGTGAATTTGTTCCCTTTAGTACTCTTTTAGCCAAATGTACTTCACTCCGACCTTAATCCTTTCGAGTGGAAAGCACAAATTGCTTCATTCAAGTGGATAGAGTCGTTATCTGGAATTAGTTTATTTGGGGGATTATGTTAAGTCGTGTTGGAATTAACATTGTTTGAGTGGGCGTCGGTTAGTTGTTAGTTGTTGTTAAAGCATGCTTAAACATTATTACGATGAGGCAAACCATGTTAAAATATAATTTTATATGCAGTTTTCAAAGCGTATTTTAAACTGATGCTTCCAAATAAGTTTGTTAGAACTTTGGAAGTGCAATTGTGACGAGTGCTAATAAAACTTATTAAAATGAGATGTGAATTTAAAAATGTAAAGAGAAGTAAGTGTCAAGTATTCTTGAAGGCTACAAAGTTGGCTCCGATATCGATAGGCAGCTTAAAAGGTGCACGAATGTTTTCTCAGATATAACATTTCCCAAATACAAAACATCTATCGGTTTTATAGGAGTCAAGAATTTTACGATCATACTTTTGAATTTTCTGCTTTTAAAACGTCCTTCCGCTTCTACTGTACCTATCCCGTACCCGACGATACTTTTTATGTGTCTAAACCTTGTTTTTAATATTATTCCCCTTAAATCAGATAACCTGATTGGCTTTATGATTTCTCGCAAAATCAATTTAACGTTCGCAACCATTATTTTGAGCAAAAGGCTTCCAACCGGGAACGGAGCGTAAAAAACTGTTTTCAGGGTACGTTTGTTTTGTTTTTTCTTCGTTTTTTAAAAATGTTCGCACGATAGATGTTCACGCAACGACTTTTAGACCTTTCCACCAAGCCTTGGGCGAGGGGGAGGTAGCACGGAAGTATGTTTTAACAATTTTAAAGGGTTATTGAAAACGTTCGGCTGGTTTCAAACGTTAATTTGGAGGAGAGCTTTTGAAACACCCTTATACATAAAATAATTGGGTGTGTTGTGAAGTTCATTGAGTTGTCAAGTTATATTTCATGTTTGATACAGTGTGTAGAGGTCTCATATAAATGCATGGGACACATTTCAATACATACGAGTCTATGTGTTGAACTCTTCTAGACAGCACTCTGCAACAAACTCTACTCCACGTACTTTATTTTATCTTTCCTGATGTATGAGTTCTACAGAAGTAGATAGTGTACCTTAAAGAAAATACTAAATATTATGTTACTATTAGGAGACAAATTGTTTTGATGATGGGAGTCAAATATATATTTTTTATTTTGATGACTTTTTTACTTCCTAATTACATCACGACTCTATTGTTTCTACAAGGATATTAAATGTTTTTATAAGCCAATACGTTTGATTTCTAATGTCAAGCGACTAATAGTTAATTGGACTTATATCTATATTTAGTAGGGGTATCGTCGTCAGAAAGAATAAGTAATATTTTTCATGGTTAACTTTATTGTCTAATCAAATTTTTACCAGCAAAAAGTACTTCGAGAAAACGATGTACAAAATTCAGAAGAACAAAATTAGATTTGCCCACACTTTTACCTATTTTCAATTTCAAAATGCAGCTTAAGTGCTTAAGGGGACAACACGTCCGAGTTAAAACTTTCTAATTAAAGAGTGCAAAACAATTTGGGTTGGGTAAACTCGCCCGAGGGAAGGTTAACATATGCAGACGATGCAATCCTCATTTCTCTCTCTCTCTCTCTCTCTCTCTCTCTCTCTCTCTCTCTCCCTCACTATTTAGTAATGAGTTACTGCATGCATGATCCACTGCTCAAAAATAAACTATTTGTGAAAACACCTAAATTGCTTTTAACACAAAGAATGTTTTACTCGAGGAAGGAAATTGAGGAGAAATCTACTAGTTTAGGGATTAGAATATGGTAAGGATTCAGGATGGAGTATGGTTGTTTCAAATTTCATTGATATTAAAATCGGGATTGAGAAATTATAAAAAGAAAATATTTACTAGTATCTGTGAAATTTGTTGGGAGAGTAGTATTTACCAACCACGCAGTTACCACTTACGTTTGTAGTGTGATTAAACGGTAACGCTAGATAAAGGTCGAGGTTGACTATAGTGTCGAGCAGACTTTGTAGTCCTAACTTCAAAAACAAGAAAAACTCTACTTTTCCCTTTCTTTATTTAATATATTATTAATTTCTTTCCTCTGAGGAGACGCAATAGCTGTTATAACTGCCAAACAACAGCAATGTTAACAGTTAGCCTCAAGTTCAGAAGTTAAGAAAATTTAAACTTACTCGTACCAAATTTTCCAAACTCACTGTTACAACCCATTTTATTTCATACTTGAACGATTTTCATCTGTAACCACAGTATCTGGTTTGTAAACAAGGTAAGCAGATCTTGTAAGACGTTAGAAGGGTGCAAAGACCACAAAGAAGCGGCAAATTGGATTGTGAAAATTGCAAGAATGGCGCATCTGGAGATCTGGGTCACAGTTAGTTTACAGTGAGAGTGCAGTCATGCAGAGATTCATATTTGTGTTACTCTGTGACCGAACTGGACTACATATTACCAAACTCAAAGTAATAATCAGTAAGGACCTTTTTACTGTTGTGTTAGTAGTGAACATGGATGTATTTTTATCCTTCTGAACTGAAGGCAGATAATTAACACAGTTATTTAATTAGAAAAACGAACTTAACCGGTCAGTTCATGAAGAAAACTACTCATCTAAAATTACTTGTGCTAGAATTTTAAATCTACCAAAACAAATCACATACTTCATGACCAAAGGTTTTCGTAATGAGGGTTCGTAAATTAGCATTCATAAGCTGGCCTATGGTTGAAGATACAATTCTTTATCTGATTAAAATCGACGCGTTCTGCTTGATATCTTTATTAAAGTGCATAATGATGACGTTGTAGCTAGCTTTAACTGTAAAAGGTTTGACGGAAACCTCTATTTTCTTTGAAAATGGTTCTAGCTTGATAAAAACATACTACGTTGGTATTGAAATCAGTATATTCAGACATATTATAAACATATTATTCGATATAAACATCTTAACGTTTTAAAAATACCGAGCTTATTCCATGCTTCACTCTCTTTTCCATAATAAGATTTTGTCACTTGGCAACGACATTTAACTTTCGAACTTCATAACTTCAAACCGTACTCTTTCAAATCAGAAAGGATATGCCAGAAATCACCTTCAAAATAGTCTAAAAAAACAACAAAAGCAAAAGACAAAGGTCTAAGCCGATTTTGTCGAGCCCTACATAACAATAGAGAATATGTGTACAAGATTCGCTGACGTCATCACAGTTAAGCTCACGTCAACAACAGCTGACGCTCTGAGATGTAATCTCATCTCATATGTTACATTATCTTTCTCGGATGGAAACCATTTGTGTGCTTAAACCAAGGGCATTATTCCCATCTGATAAAGATTGTTTCAGACCTATTGAAACCGCTTGATAACTTTTATCGGTACATGGTTGTCACACACAGTTAGCAACCCAACGGGAAGGTTCGCAAAGGCAAGAAAAAGATCTTTAACGAGGTTATGTGGCTTATGAAATGAAAGATAGCTATTAGTAAAGGACAATAATTATACACTTACCTCAATAGGTTTACAATTTCAAAAATGCGATGCTATTTCTGTCAAAGTCAAGCTTGTGAAGCATTCCTGGAATCGTTCTCTACTTTTACCATCTTCATGGCACAAAACCTTGTGATAACAAGAACCCTTCACATATTTGTGTTGGATTCGATTATATTTACTATTGCGAGTAAACTCATAATAAGGAATTCTAGGTTGAATCATACAAGAAGCATGAACATACTAGCGATGAGATTAACGACAAAAATATACTATACACACGCCTATAAGAACAATAAAGTATTGTGTTAGAAACAATGCTTGGTTTGGTAGTTTTCCATTATCATCTCCAAATATACGCATTTTCTATGTCAATAATGGTAACAGGGATGGAATTATAATTCTGAAAATACTGACCCTTTAAAACAAAGAGTAACGCTATATTCTTTAGTCAGTTGCCGTTTCAGCAAAAATTAAAGTAATATCCTTCAGAAACATGAGAGGAAAAGTTAAACACAGAAGACAACTTGTAAGTTCTCCGCTCAAGTGACATTATCCTTTAAATGGAGCCTCGAGAAAATGCCACTTCCAATAAATGTCAGGCTCCAGTCCTCTACAGAACAAATTAGCTGTCTTTCCGACACAATTATTCGAGAATATTTTACCCAATAAGTCGTTCCTAGTGTATTTAAACCTGTCAACATTTTGTGGAGTATGTAAGATATTCTTTTCTTTCACCATTGCTGTTTGTTTTATTTATTTAAATGGTGTTTGATAACGAGGTTTAAACATTTTACCGGAAGCATAAAAGCATGACCAATTAATATGACACCTGTTATTTAATAAATCTTAATGACATCACGTGATTGTTAAACTTTGGGTGATTGTTCTTTGAATCTGTATTATATTCTACAGGTCAAATACTTCTTCCAGTTTGACATATTTACCAAACCCAATACCTTGGTGGTATAGCTTACTATTAAAAACTAATGTAAACAAAGCAGCCAACTTTTAGTGTTCGCGTTGTTTAGAACTGATGATTAAAGGTCTCAAATTGTTTACTTCTGAAAACTGGTTATTAAAGTATTCCATCTTATGTACGTACTTACCAAATCTTTTAGAGTTCATGCTCAGCGAACTAATTTACTATTTTATCTGAACCTCCATAACCCACCTAGAACATGTGTCTCTCGTCAAGTCTTTGTTTATAAACACTCCACTATCAGTGTCCAACCAGGAAACGTGACGATCGGCTATGGGTGATTCACAGCCATATTGGGATTATTTGGAAAAATTTTGAAGACGTTGAAAACAGTCACATTCCTTTGGGTTTGACATTGAAAATACTGTTAACCTTAGACCATGAAAAGGTTTAGATCTTATCGATAGCTAACGGAAGACCCTTTAACCGAATGAAAGACGTTGTAATGTAAAATAAGATAGTTCACAAGAGACATTGAGTGACAATAGAGCAGTGATGAGAACAGTGTATTGTCTGCCTGGAGCAATTCTCCAGCTGAATGTTAGTAAGTAGGCTTTAGAATCTTGATCTTCACGTCGGCTCTTGGAACTAACGAGGAAAGACTTTGATAAGTTCTTGATTAAAATTAAAGAGAGCTTCAGAGTACATTTTTCCTAGAATTCTCGTCTTTGTTTACTTTGACTTTATACTCGTACAATGCAACTACATCATTTTATTGGTTTATCAATCAAAATAATATGATATATATATATTTTATCTTCTAACAATTATGTTCAGTGCTAAGTATTTTCGGTTTATTACAAACGTGGGATAACGTTATATGGGATGATAATAACCGTTATTTGGGTGTGAAAGGCTTAAATAGTAAAACCCATTACTCAACTCATTCACTGTATACACATTTTTATGGGGTTTACAGTTTTGTGGGTTTTAGTATAAACGCGTGTTTAAACGAAATATAGAAATGTATTTCGTTATACTTCTGTTCTTAACTATTTTGCTTTTATTGCAAAATAGCAGCATATTGTAATTTTCTTTTAAATAATAACTTAGAAACTTTCACATACTAGAAAATGTTTTTAACACAATTTTTTTAAATATGTCTACAATTTTCAGTAAAAATCAATTTGAGTTCTTACTAAGCGGTTCCGATCCTATACGCGGTAATCTTTAAAATCACTCTAAATGTTTCAAATTGTTTTGCTACTTTTTTCGCCTCTCAGATAATATTAACTCACCCATGTTTCATACAACAGTGCGGTGCGCCGGTATGACACATTTGAATGGAGTTAGCATGCAGTTTGTCACATGCATACAGTGCCCGGATACAGAGGGTGGTCACTCACACATCCGGGAACCATCAATTTCACGGCCATGGCTTATCAGCTGATGTCTGGCCACTCAAACATACATTGTCACCGACGTACACGTCCAGTCTAACTACTCATAGCACTGTATGCGATTTTATCATTAGCTACTTACTTGATTTAGAGTTTGAACGACACCTTGCTAAAATCAGATTTTGTTAAGAAAATATTATATATGTTGATAAAAATTCCTATCACCAATTTAGACATAGTTTTGTTGTTTAGCTTTTAAGGTTGGATGTTTCAATACCTGTTTAATTATCAATCCTAAGACATCTTCAGGTTGGTAAAGGTTATGTGTAATTCTAAAATGACCATTTTGACTGTTGCAGCTAGGGGTCATTGAAGACAGACTGCGATTGGCCACCAAAAAGGTGTTCTGGCTCCGCAAATGTAAAATTTAACTACTATAAGTACGTTACAACTTAGTACAGCTAGTAACATGTTTATTATTTTAAGCATAGCCACCGCGCTGTAGAACTTGTTTACTACTTTTCAAAAAATTGAAATTGTTGACTCTACCTTGCCTCTATATTTTAGAAACATGTATTTTTTTCAAATCAAAATGTGGTCTCGTAAGAGGAAGTGACATTCACTCTTATGAAACTAGAGGCAGGAAAACTGCCGAACTGGGAGACACAGAACGGCAGTTTATGAACGTTTACCTTCTCGGAGTTCAACTCGTCAACAGGTTGCCAAACTCAATTCAAAGTGCCCCAGAGCTTAAGGCTTTTAAAACTCGTCTAAAAGGTTTTGGCCGCAGAAGTATTATATAGCACCGACGAGTTTATGGCACATGACTGGGAAAACGCGGAACACACTTAGGGTTAGAGTGGTACAATTCGAATGAATAAGAGAGAGTGAATGCAAAATGTATGTCTGATTGGGATTTCGATGGTAGAATGTATGGAAAATTTTAGCTTTTAAATTACAGTATTGACGATTACATAACATGTTCAATGTTTACGTAATAAACAATTTATTTACTACATGATTTCACGTTTTAAACCGATGACTAAAAGGCTAACTCGTAGGTAGCTACTTATGAAATATACTTATTTTTATTTTACGAAAGTAAATGTAACGTTTGTCTTGTCAGGTGAGGCGAAATTAGAGCAACAATGTCCTGCAACGTCAACCTTTACTTAGCGTTACTGCAAATTATCTTTACAAATATCAAATGTGACTTTGGAGATAGACCCGCGCCAATGGACTGGTGATGTTCGGAGTCACGCACGGATTCAACCCACCGCGGGTTTACTATGTTAATTAGCATAACACGTCAAAGGTAACAAAGAAACATTATGAATGAGCGATTTTAGGCTTCCATAATCATAAAAGTTCCTTCTCAAACGATTACTTTTGCTCTTGTTCAAGCCCAAAATTTACCAAACACCTGAGATCTCTATGCCACTACGTTTTATAACCTGCCTAACTCTTGTCCTACACTGCAGCCTACTGTTTGTTACACTCCACTCCACTACTATGATCACCCATCATTACCTCTGTCACTGAAGGGTGACAGCTCGTCAGACCCTCCCACAGACCCAGGCTCGAGGTGTCCAGACCCTCCCATCTCACTCCAGACCCTACCTTGCCTGCAAGTAGTCATTACACAGTTTAGATCAGATGATTACCGACCGGTAGCTCGCCTCTGTCCGACACTTTTACTCAAAGATAATAACTTGTTAAACTATTTGACGTTAGTTGTACTTTTGTTAAAATACGTTTGTGGAGTGTCGGGTTGATAGTGTTTCTTTTTTTTTGTTGTTTTATAAGGGTTTTATAACATACATTTTGTAAACTGCTGTTTTAGGCTATTGTTGTACGCAATAATATGTTATGCCATTGCAGTAGTGATGTATCAGTGGTCAATGCAACATCGTGCCTGATTAAAGCGTATTTCAAAATAACGAGTCTTTGATTACTACTCAGCGGTAATTTAGAAATCATATTGATGTTTACGTTTCGGTGCAGTCGGTCTCTTCTAAAACACTAAGATGGGTGCATTACCTAAATAAACAAAGTTTAATGTTCTCAAAAACTAACCACCAGACAGATCTTATACCTCACGTCAACAAAGATTTCTCCACCCCATTCTTCCACCCAAATTCCACCTTAGAACAACAATTCCTACGTCTGTTTGTACCAAGGATAATATTGCTAGAGTAGAGAGTCTGGCTGTAGAGTCCAAGAAAATCAACGAGAAAACAGTCTGTAGTTTTCGTTCAAATCACAAGAATAAAATAATCTTAAAGGATACTGAGTTCGTCTCAGAATATATTCAGTGTATTTTTAGACCGAACTGATAAACATCAATTTAAAGTAATAAACTATGAATTGACCAGTAAATGAACGATCTACTGTCAGTTATAACTGTATGCAGCTCTCTAACTGTTAATACAACTCGATAAGGGTAAAGCTAATATTGCTGCCTGTTTACGCAACAACGTAATCAGTTTGTTAACAAATATTCCACTCGACTACCACATCAACTTTGTTTAATGAGCTGGAACTATACGTAGATACGTTACATTACCTAAAAATACTACTTAAAATCGTTGCCAACTGTACTTAACTGTAATTTAATATCCTTTTAATTCTTGTACCTAAGAATGTGTGTTCCGTATGGATCTAATAATTAATACGTTTTTTTTAATTTTATCCATCATTAGTTCATCATAGTTAATTTTAAAATAAACTTACATACTCTAGTAAATAATTACTGTCGAAACGAATCATTAATTGAGAAAGGCTTACATTTTGTACGAATTTGTGTAGTGTTCGTTCAATTTCGGTTTGTACACACTTGGTTTGAAATAGTAACGAGTTAAAGTGTGGTTTTTATAAGTCCCAAGCCTTAATATTGTTCGAATGATTAAACATGAAGGGTTTGGCCTGGAATAACCTCAAGAGGCTCTTGAAGAGCGGCTTAGTTAGTTGCTACACGTGCCGCAGGGGACTGTCATAATCTCCGCCTTCTGCAGCCGCTGTTGAAACTAAATGCGGCAGTGCGGCAGTGTTCGTTTCTCTAGGTGCGGCTAGTAGGCTGGGCCACTTTAGCTAGCTTTAAGTTTTAAAACAATAATCCATTTATTAAAAATTTATTGAAAAACAATTTAGAACGAATACCCTTTAAACATTTAATAGTTCTCTCTATGATCATTTACGGAAAACTTCCTCTGTCCATGATCATGGTTTGAGCTCTCGGAACCGGTCAGATTTTTGAATACAACTTTGAAGTGTAATTGTTTTTATTTGTTTTAAAATATCCAATGTACTTCTTTCTTGAATAAAAATAATATCTCCTAAAATTTCATTTTATGTTTCATCAATTTAGAAATGTTTGTAATCTGATGATCGCATATTTTTGGAGTACTGATGAGTATGTGCACAGGTTTTCACTTTTAGCGTTTAAAATCTACTTTGTCATAACATGAAATACTTCAAAACTAAAATTGGCTACGAGTTTGCAGTAATCTTAAGCCTTCTTTAAAGCTTCTTGAAACGTATGATAAGCCGGTTATGTTTTTAAGCCAATATATGCTCCCCAAAGACCCTACTTTTTCGATGTATTATTTTATTCTATTTTTCTTCTTAGGTTGTTGATTATTAGAGCTCATTATTTTGTAAGTTAACATCCTTATAATAGAACAGATGTATTATAGAAGCTTTGCTAAAACTGCACAATCGTTTTCCTAATACGTTCTAATTTACTTCTTACAGTGTGCGCGTATACGAGTGTACAAAGACTTAAATGAGGTATGTAATAAGTATAATGTTTGAAATACTTCCACCTAGTTAATTGAAGACGCAATTGAAATTTACATGTTTATGATAAATATTCAGAATTCATTACTTCTCCATTTGAAGGAATAAATGAGCCGGGTGTAATAGGTAGCATACTTACCCGGCTAGTGAGAAACCCGGGTTCGAGGTCCGGTTTGGTGCACATTTCTTAACTAGCAGAGCTTTTAATTTTCTTTAAAATACGAGCTAGGTATTTAGCGTTTATAAAAAAAGGTTCATAAAAGAAATAAATGTAGACAATTCACAAGAGTCTTTGCCATATAGTCAAGTTAAACTATACGTTGCTGAAACTAAAAAAGATCTACTACAGAAAAGGACTGATACATTAGGTAAACCCATGATTTCTATATTCCACACGGTTGAATGTTTTCTGTTTTCACGTAAGACATAAGGAGCTACTGTAGCTAGTTCTCAATCAATTAGGTAGTTGGTTTCACCTGTTTCAACAACTAATCCATTGCTCTCCTGGGACACATTCACATCAGACGATACGTTCTCAGCTCTTCACCTCACCTCACCTTAGTCTCTTCTTAAGTTATTTGTAGACTTGTTTATTTTCTCTTAACTTCTTTTAGTTTTTACTGATAAAATACGAGCTTGACACATTTTAACTTAATGTAGCCCGGGTTCGAAGTCCCGGGCGTAGTGATAACTTTTCACGATCACCCCTCACCTCTTAACTTTTGAACGAATAATGGTTTTGGAAAATGCTGTTTGGATGTATATTAAGGGTCAACTAAAGTACTTTTGGTTAATTTTGGGGTTTGCCTACACCCCAAAAAGGGAAGTAGCGCTTGACCCTTTGAAATATTTATTTTACCCTATCATGTGACCTCTCATTTGATAGGGCATACAAATACAAATTCATTGATAAAGTTAAAAAGAAATAAGATAGCCATGTTTAAAATGGTGGCTCAATTGTGTTTCATTGTTTAAACAATAAATTGACGCGGGCGCTATCGTTTTCGAAATTTTGGGAAAACTAGGGATAAAGTGTTTAGCTAATCAAAGCTTTTAAATGATATGCCACACGGTACATTTTAAAAGTGACGATAAGCGTATTTAAAAAATGTGAATTTAAAGTTTGTTAAATTTGTCTTATAGCTAATCATTTTAAAGCTCTAATAATCCTAAAAGAAAATCCATACTTTTCCCAAAATTTGGAAAACGATAGCGATTTATTTATTATTTAGTGGGTCCATTTATCTGCCCAAAAATAAAACACTAATTAAGCTGCCATTTTGAACAGGGCATTGTAACATTGTTTTAATGGAATAAATGAATTTGTATTTTTATACTTTTGAAAGCGGGGTCAATGATTCAGGTGTATTCGAGTGGTTAGCTTTTTGCTCCACCCCAGTACAAATGTACTGACGGTAGTTTCCTGACGTTGAATAGTTTTGAAATATACACTACTTCTATTGAAATTCTGATGAAACGGTTTCAAATACCGTTTTTCCAATATGACATAAAACATCCGGATGGAGCAATAAGGAAGTGAAAAGCTCTTTTATAGCATCTCCCTATATCAAAGAGCACAATGCTCACTCGACGTTTTAGAGCGCAATCAATCATTAATTGTCTGTTGCCCATCTGTCACTAGACCTACATTGTCGGTGTTATATAGACTCTGATCGATAACTGTATGGCTCAAAGGAACAATTTGCAGGTCAATAGAGTCGGGAGCTGTAGATGCACACTAGGGGCTGTCTGGCTCTGTATCTTACTTGTTGTCACGTGAATTGACCACAGTTGTTGAAGAGTGTTGAAGGTGTTAAAACACATCAACAAGTTTAAGGAAAAAACGGAACGTTTGTCTTAAAATACTTCTCAACAAAAATATGTATGTTAAACTCTTAAAGAACTTTTAGCTTTAAATGTATACGTTTAAAGTTGCTTCACAAATATTTTAGGTTTTGGGTGGCCTGCATTTTTATCAACCTTTAAAACAGAGAAACAAACATAGAACTGAGAAAAGGACTCGATACAGAAAACGGGGTCAGCTTTTCAAAGCCGCAATTATTTGCAGGGAAACAAACTACTCCGCTGAAAGGACGTGAAACGCCCAGCTCTTTGTGCTTGCTGGACTTTAGGCTGAGGAAATGGGTTTTGTTTGCTTCATATAAACTGGATTCCAGATCTCAAAACCAAACATACCACGTTTGAAATCTTAGGACTTTGATAATACGTTGTAAATGATACTGGTAACCATGTCTGGACAATTAGCCTATGCTTGTAAGCCAATTTTCCCAGGTAACTTTAAAATTGTACTCATTTGTAGTTTGGGAAACTCAGACCTACAGTTCAATTTTGATATAACAATTAAATCGTGTGCTAGTATTTTAAGGGACAACGTTTCTTCCTATGAACTTTGTTACTTGAAGAGAACGGTAGTTTCCTGAAACCTCCGAAATAATTATCACTGAAACCATCTAAAACCCCGAAACACTTCAAGGTATTTAGATTCCTAAACTAATTTTGCTAAATTAAAGTTTTCAGTTCGACAATACAGTGGAGTAAGTCTCAGTAACACAAAAAGGACGCCCAAAAGCGTTTGCAATCAAACGTAATGTGCAGGTCATTTCAGAGTATTTCAAACTATTTTATTACTAAATAAATTTGAAGACAAAAATATTTGAACCGAACCGGGATTTTTGGTAAGCTATTTTATTAGTAACATTTTAAAGTCACTTAATTAAGTGTTTCACACCTGCAAACTCAAAACTCGGTGCAGCAATATTTAACAGAATAGTGCTCAAAAGAAACGTTACAACATATTAACAGCCACTCACACAAGCAGCAGTAATGTGCACTTTACCAATCATGGAGCGAGAGCGGTGTTGAATTCATCCAATTACCAGATGATTGGTGTTAGTAGAGCAACGTTATCACCTCATTTCATATTCGATTAGGTTCATCTCTTTGCTGATTGGCTTTAAGTTGAATCCAATTAAATTGGGTTGTTATTAATATTGCAACTGTTATTGATCAGCGTTATGATATTAGTTTGATACTGAGTATTTTCACGTCAGTTAGAGAATCCGATACAACTGCTAATGTTTAGGTATCTCTATTCGAACGGTAAGTAGTAAACTTAGGCTGTAAATCTAAAAGATAAAATGTAAAATAATAATAAAACGTCCTTATATGTTTTAATAAAGGCAAAGTTAGGGTTTGGAAGAATTCACTAAATATAGATAACAACGCCAAAAAGCTAAATTTCTTTTTCTTTCTGAGTGGCCTTCACTCCTTAATTTTAGAGTGTAGACCAAACTTTCTTTGAAATACATGTTACCAAATTCAACAAAACGTTTATAACTTAAGAAGTTGTTTTAAAGGAAATGCAAACTCCTTGGGTATATTAAAAATTTATGTTAGTTAGTGGCCTATGATTCAAATGGTTTGGAATTAACTTTTGAGCTTAAAATAGTAGGAATAGAAAAGAATAAGATAAATAAGGAAACACAAGAAACTATAGTATGCTTAGGGCCTACGCCTTAGACTGCATAGAAAATGTGGTTACGATCTCTAAAAATCTTTTTTAAATGTCTATTTGAACCAAAAACATATTGAGTACATCTTCTATGGCTTCAAGCTGGGTTCAATGGCCACAGTTATAGTTCAATCCATAAGCTATATGTTAAACAGGATATAAAAATAAAAAAAATCAACAAAAGTATCACATGGGTCTTTTGCTTTGAGAAATAGGATTCAAAAGAACAAATACCGGGCAAGAAAAGTCGGGGTAAGTTTTGTGAGAACGGTTTTGTCAATGCATGTTTATCCTTTGGTATTGAAAAGAGTTTGTTGTGTTACAAAGTCAAAGATCAATGGACGTTGAGTCACAATCCCTGACGCTGGGTTTCCAGGCACGAATGTTGCCTCTTTTATCCCGTTGTGGACCTTTCTAAGTAATCCTTTCCTCAGGGCTTAGGCCTTTCACTGGAGGGAGTAAAAGCTTTCATTTGGAACAGGTTTAAACACACTTTCGTCATTCAAATTATCCTGTGAACGATCAAGTTTTCTAAATAAGAAAACTAATTTTCAGAAGAAGGTGGTTTTAAAAGCAATGGCGACACAAATGGCGAAAGCTTAAACTTGTCCGATTATAGAAATATCATATAATATAATAATGTTTAAGTGCCTACTGCCTACCAATGATTACTAATCTACTGAATTGAGTAGATTAGTAATCACTACTCTATTCAATAAAGTCTAACGATTTCACCCACTTTAATTTGAAGAAAAACGAAGTCAGCAAGACAAGTGGTTTAAATAATGAACACTTGTCAAGGTCTCTTGATAATGTCGGCTAGTGAGATATCACAAAAATGGAAACTTCGGATTTAATAGTTCTGAACCTGAATTTAATTAGAATTACATTTTAGACTACACAAAGCCTTTAATAAAGTATCATCTTTCAAGCGTGATTTACAATCCCTATTAACTCTCAAGATGACCAACATTTTCCGTTCTGAGATTGCTGATTTTGTGGTAAAATAAAGAAACTTAAAGGTTTCATCAACCATAACGTAATGTTAAATAAAGCATGTAACAACAAATAGAAACAGATAAATTATACAGTCATCACAGTTTATCCATACTCTTGGTATAGCCTTAATCATTTATCACACACAGACGTTTTACATAGACGTTTTTCGTAACCTTAATTTTTTCTCGTATAGCTTGTTATCGATTTATTTAATATCAAGTATTGAACATATGCGGCATAATAGGTTTTCTGGAGCTAAAGACGATTTAGTTCTACCTCTCTCCACTTGCTCAACCCCATAAACCATGTTTCACCTAATTTACGGTCAACGAACCATCAAAATCATCATCTCTTGACTTAGATTGAGATAAAGAGCTACAAATTAATGCTTCAACCTGAAACCAACTTTTTAAATGATTTAATTTGCTCTTATAAATTAAAGTAGATTGTGAACTGGCACATATGCTCGTACTGGCAATACAAAAAGCTTGCCAACAGTAAAGTTTCCTAATGGAGAAGTAGACAGAGAAACTCCTGCATTACCGCTTTGTAAGCCCGGCGGTGTGCTCTTCTTTGTTAAGCCGGTTTGTTTGTGGTATTCTGAAGCTGAGTGTGTTGTATGTTGCCTTTGATATCCTGTATTGATGCTTTCAAAGTTTAAAGAGATACTTTGTTGGCTAAACAGTTCTTTAATCTCTTAGAAACGCGGAAAAAGCAAAGTAATCAAAATCCTAGTGGATTAGATTGGAATGGTTAGCTTGTTATCTCGCTTTAGATAATTGTGTGGGTCTACAAAGATAACGCGAGTTGTGAAAACATGTACAATGTACATACAATAGTACAATAGTTTTATGTCATACGTTGTTCATAAAGTATATTTGGTTTATAGTTTTTTATTGGTAGGTTAAGTGATAGAAAGAGCTCCTAACCCCTAATTTCCTTTTGGCTGGACCGATAAAGACAAATTATTATAATTATCATTAACACTCATAAGCTACTCGTATATTATGGTTCGGCATGTATTAAAAAACTTACTACTTTTTACATTTGGTTTCAACAAGGTTTTGTCGATAAGACCTATTTAACGATTAGACACTCAGATTATTGGATAGTGCCTTCCCACAAAGGCCTAGAGATTATACCCAACTAATATTACTTAACATAAATTGTGGTAACCAACTTTTATTCTTTCCTTAGATTCTGTAATGATTTATTTAAAACCTATGATAAATGTGCTATTGTTTCTCGCTAGTTTTCGAAAGGTAATATTAAGTTTATTGAAACAAAAGTTACGTTATATAATTGGTTGTATATAGCTTAATACGTATTGCTTGCAAGTTATATTATACGTTGTTAATTATCTTAATTCTTGAAAACTAATTGATAGTGATCTATGAACCATAAAATATCTAGATTTTGCTCGTAGTCATATCGTCCAAATTAATATATTTCAGTTTTTCATTTTAATAAAATAATATGTTGTTTTTGAACGCTTAAATACTAAAATTAAAATTTTTATTTGCAGGTTCTCTTGCCGTTTTCATATTTGTTAAAAAATACAAACTTATGTTAACAAAAAGAATGTATTTGAATAAAAATCATACATTGACCTGTCTTGTATCACGGAAAGTACAACTTTAAAGTAAACACTTGAAACAGACAGTAAATTGAATACTGAAGAAAACATGTTATGTATTGAGTTTATTTCATACTTAAGGAGATACCAAGAACAAAACACATATTAAAATTCATTGGCCAGAATGTTCAGAAATCCAGCAAACACATGTCAAAGAACCAAACACGACCATAGACCGTTATCAGAGATTCAGCAAGCTGCAGCAGGTGATAAAGATTGTTATCTCTGATAAACCGCTCACTTCCTGCACTTCCGTCACTGTCACTGGGACATTCATTCGGACACGCTTTCACTCGACTATGAATTTTGCAATCAACAATGGTAACTGAAGCTTGGACAGTTGCTCTGTCATATTGTTTGTTGTCAGAGCAGTTAGATTTTATTTATAGCTAGTTCGGTTTGTGGAACTGCGTTTGCATGTCGGATTATGTATGATGCACGAAATATATCAAGTTACTTTAAAAATATTTTTATTTTAAAACTAATAGAAAGCTATGCACTTATACAAATATTATACGATTCAGGAGACATTCACGTTGTTTGTCCACTTATCAAAACTTATAAGGATAGCTTGAATTCAAATTTAACGGATGAGTGGTTATGCCTTGTATTATCAGCATGTTTCATTTTTAAAAGGCGCCTGGATCTCAGCTCCAACAACCCCTGCCTTGTAACAACAGCCACAAAAGAAACACTTTAATACGGCCCTCTTATGAACTACTATCTCCATACCATTGCCATTAGTTCACTGTTTTCTGTTAAATAGGATGTTTCCGCTGCTACCTTAAAATATTCAGCCATTTCTGTTTTTTCTGAAAAAGTATTTTAAAGTAACGACTCCTAAAAATACTGCGACTATAACTTACCGAATGTTAGTTTTAAATCTAGCCAAGTATTTCCCATGATGTTCACAATTAGGCAATATTTCTTTTACTTCTATATTTACTATGAATTTCTATTTCTCTGTGGAACTCCTAAACATGTACATCTAGAGAACTCCTTATTGTATTTTTAATTTTCAACTTGAAATAAATACAAATGATCCAATAAAATAAAACTTTTATAGCTGGTGAAGCCTTTCGAGAACAATGTTCTCATCTATAGACCAGAACAACAACTAAACATGTGTTAAGAAAATCTGTTTAGTCATAAGCCACCCTAAAATAAACTTTATTTCGTCCTTGATAGCTTTCCGTCATTGAGTATAACTACGTTACGGCTTTTCGATAGAGCTTTGGCTTACTGTTTTTTGCCCGCATTCCACCGGCATCAACTCTATACAATTTTGAAGATTCGGTAAATAAATAACATAATCTTCAGTGGATCCGTGGCGGGTTGGTATCGTGCGCGACTTCGAGCTCATAACTCCGTTGGAGTGGGTTCGATCCCACTTACAAGTTGTAATGTGACTTTACGGTAACGCTAGGTAATGGTCGCGGTTGAGTGGTATAGAGGACTTTGTCGTCCTAACGTCACGTCGTTAAACAAGCCAAACTTTACGTTTTTAATCTATTAAGTTTACTAGCTGTTCAAAATAAACAAGTGGTGCTCCTACAATCATTATCCCTAGAAAAAACTATTTGCCTGCATTCACTTACACTTGTATAAGTATAAATTAAATTTCAACTCTTTATTGATTTTGCCCATAGGGCAATGTAGTACATGACATTTTAACTGTACATGAAGTATAAATTCAAAACTTCCAACAATAGAAGCGTTTCTTCAAACTAATGAGGTTAACCTTTCAACTTATTCATGAATGGAAGTGCCACATTGTAAGGTCAGACGAGTGAGAACATATGTGCAAGAAATCAGCTGTGCGAACACATAGGCTGTTGAACACATGTGTTGAGTAGGTTACTGTTACACTTGCACATGCAGTCACTACACATGTGGTGTAACTCAACTCCTTCACCTTCTGGTCTGTGTGAAATGTACACTGCAGAAGTGTGGCTACGCATTCATTACTCCGGTCATTTATTTATCCTACATGATACTTCGCCAGTCTCGTCTTTATATAATTATGCAAAAAAGGCAATATTTTACCCGGTTTTGCCCTTCACTTTAAAAAGCAACATGACGAAGTTAAACTATTTAAATACCCTAACTACTTTAACCGGCAAAACTAATTATAAAAGGTATTGACTATGTGAATTCCGTTATTTCAAATGGTTTTCAAGTGGTGTAAAACAAAATTGATAGCTTTTGTATGACATGTGCTTTCTTCTTAAATATTTCCATGTAGGGAACAGAGTTGACTACCTCTGTCAGTGGTAATCTTGCAAACTCTGTGAATGCAAATTGTCCAATGGTGAACAATTATCAGCAGTGACTCAAATATTGCAACAACCAATCAACAAGCTGGTTGGTATTTGTTTCAACTTGAAAACCCGAAAAGTGTTTCAATCCAATTGAATTCTTTCAGAAATAATTTTAAACTGTTGAGTGCAGAACTAAGAATCATTAGGAGTCTTAATCCGGCATTTACGAGTATTTTAAGCACTATCAGGCACTGCAGTAGACCGCTCGTCATATCGGTGAACTATCACACATCAAGTCTGGACTCTAATTTACCTGAATATGTACTTGTATAGTCCAGTGATTCCCTACTACTACTGGATTCAGTGATAGGTTAATATCCTAGCATAAATGTAAGTTTATATGTATTTTAATAATTGACAGATAAATCATTATTTCACTATTTCAATCTTTCTAAACTGGTTAAAATTGACCCAAGCAATATGTAACAAATCAACGAAGCCTACACTTTTCAATTAATGGCTTTTGATTTATTTTTCCAGATTGTTCTATCAGCTGTTACATTACTCCAACAACCAAAGATATTGAGAGAACATCAAGCGCAAAGTTACTCCGCCTCTAATGTAGAGTTGGACGCAGTCACAAACACACACCACAAAGTGACGTCATTAAAACTGTGACGTAAACTTAGTTTCCCGACTCTCAAACTTTGATACGAGTAGTTGATAAAACAAACAGACTCCCTGGACTGTTTTATGCAGATGTGGACAAGTGTTCATAGTTTCTGAACAAGCTGGGTGTTATACACAAACGTTACTAGCCAACTATAGGCCTTAAGGGTGTAGGTGAAAGCTCTGAGAATATTTCGAGGGTTTTCCTTTGGGATGGATGCAATTTGAAGTATCTAACTTGTACCTTTTACGCAATTTCGGTGCTTATTTAGCCGCTATATTTTCCTGAGTATATTTTTGGTATGAAAACAATCACTCCAATTCCACTTGAATTTTCGCTTACGCATTTATAGTACTCTAGTAAAGTTAGGAAATCAATCGCAAAATAGTTTTGAATATAAAACTCAAAGTAGTGTCCATTTTTAAGTCTTTGAATGAAAAAGACTTTTAAACGGCGTGTTTGAAGTAAAATTTGCTACAGTACATTACTTCATTAATCAATTACATGGTCTAGCCCCAACTAGTTTGTTGAAATCCGTTCATGAATAGCAGAGAGAAGTTGGGGAAAACGTTGCTGTAAACACGGCTTTGACGCAGTTCAGTATCTTTGGCCACGCTTCAAAAGTAATTAAAAGTATTTAAAATTAAATACTACCCGATTTAGTCCCACAATATCCAGCCAAATGCCCCAGTTATGATGCACTTTTGATCAACCTCTCAAATCAGGTGGATACACTATTATGAGGATATTTTATTTGTTGATTGTTGGTCGGCTAATTAACACGTAATGATGATTTTGATCCGGTGATGCGAACGTAATAAAAAATAAGCTCGTGATATGCATATCGGTATTTATTGATATAATTTGAGTACCTTATAATACGGAGCAATCAACCAGATTATTCATAAAAACTACATTGGGACCACGGAAGAGACGTTAAGTTAAGACAATCTCACTCTTTCCCCTTTTAACGTATCACGTCTTCTTGAAGAACGTTCATTTATTGTACAATGTACTGACTGACATGTCATCAAAGTTTGTTCTTCTTACACAGCTCTTTATTCAACAGTACACGTGACGCTGATTTGGGAGGGACCGATGATAAAGTATGTACACCTAGAACATCCTGTCCGTCTGCTACACTTCGTGCACAAGTCTCATGTAACCTTCATACACCTAATGTGAGTTGTAATCAAATAACTGCGAAAAACAAGGGTAATGCGTCCAAACTATACAAACTTCTCTGTGTAATCACCTTATCCCAATGTTTGCCCAAACTAGAGGAGTAGAAAATTGAAATTTGGTATATAGTACCTTACAAACTCATGACGTAAAATTGCCAAAGCCTAAATTTTAACCACAACCTCTAAAAAAATAAAACCATGTTTTTCTAAAAACGTCTATAGTTTGTGAACGGTAGTCCCATCTAAAATCTGATTGATTTTTTCTTTTGCCAATACGATCTATCGCTTTAAATCTAACTTTTTGAACGTATCTGGCCTGACTTTGAACACTAAAAAGGCAAAAGTTTCAAATTTTTTACTTTTTTTATCACGATTTTGCAACAGTTTTAAATTTTTTTCTCCGATAATATAAGGAAGTTAGATAACGCTTTAAACTTCATCTAAAGTATGAGTTGCTTATGCGCTTTAATATTATTACAGAAAACACCTAAATTATATACATTTGCTGAAAAAATCTCGTTACTAAAGTGAATTTTGGAATTTATTTGCAAGACAAAATTTGTAAAGCCCGACATCTTGATATTATTCAGAAGTATAGTGACTTATCTTGTTGAGCTAAAACTGATTTTAGCACGACGTAGAACTTCATATTGCAAAAAATTGTTTTGAGGCGCGGAATTTATGGCTAAAAGTGACTTGAACTGTGGAACTGTTATTCTGAGTTACCTTGGAACTGTTCAGTTGATTAACAATCCCTGAATACGAACTGTCATTTGAACTATCTGGAACTGGTCAGTTGATTTTGTTCTATACTAACTAGAAGTTTATGCCTGAAACACCCTTCACCACAAACGCTGAGCCAGCGAGGCTACTACATTCGAGCTTGAATAACGAAGTTGGGGAGCTGAGGCCGCAGGCGCGAGTTTCAATCATATTTCGTTTGGTTTAAACATTAGCAAATATATTATGGTATAAGCGATGCTAATACGGTAGAAAAAATGTGAGTAAGAAACGTAATCCAAAACAAAATGTATCTAAATAGTAAAACAAGTGCATTACCTTTTAAAATTTATGCATCAAACTGACTTTGACAAAAGCGGAGCCTAATTTTTATCGTTTCTATAACTCTCCTAGTATCCCTATTATGTTTTTTCTAAAAAATCTAGTTTGTGACGGTGTCCCATAAATCTGATTTTTCAGAGTGATCTATCGCTTTAAATCTATGGCTTTAATCCCAAAAGGGCAAAAGTTTCAAATTTTTACTTTTTCACGATTTCAGACAGTTTTAAATTTTTTCTCGATAATATAGTGTTAGAGCTTTAAACTTCATCTAAAGGAGCTGTGCCCTTTAATATTATAAGCGCAACAATTCCAAATGTATACTGAAAAAACGTGTTACTTCACGGAATTTTGAATTTTCAAGATTAAAATAATTTGTAGTGCCCAATCTTGATATTATTCCAGTATAGTGACTTGTCTCATGCTAAAACTATTTACCTGGAGAAGACCCCATCATATAAAAAATTGTTTTAGGCGCGGAACCTACATAAAAGTGACTTTAAAGTTGAACTGTAACTGTTCAGCTAATAACTGTTCGCTGGGATCTAATCCCATCACTGTCATTTGGAACAACTTGGGTACCGGTCATGCATTTGTTCTTTCTAGAACTGTTTGTTTGAAACACCCTTCACCACAAATAACCTACATTAGTGGACGTGGGGAGCGAGTGCCGTGGTTAACCTTACGTTTGTTTAATAATGTAGTTAGCAAATATATTATGGTGTAAGCGATGCTAATAGGCGGTAGAAAATGTGAGTAAAAAAGGTGGTAATCCAAAACAAAATGTATCTAAATATATAGAAGTGCATTACTCTTTAAAATTTATGCATCAAACAATGTGTATGTGCTTTGATAAAAAGCGACAAGCCTAACTTTTATCGTTTCTATAACTCTCCTAGTATCCCTATTATGTTACAAAAAGCAAAGCACCTAAATGACACTTAGTAAAACAAGTCTTAGCCGTATATTTTTAGCCTAACTTCTTTATTTAACTTCAAAATTATCCCAGAACCATACGACTACAGCGAGGGAGAATTTCGAGTATTTTACACTGTAGGCCAAAACTCATTAAAGTAAAACCATGATCTATGATCCAGGTATTATGGGAAACGAAAGAATGAATGATTTGTCTTGCTGCAAAAGTTTCGATGCAGTATTTTATGTAATAAGCGTGTGTTCGTGAATACAGAATCAGGCATTAGAATAAGTGTAAATGCTTTTGAATTTACTTTTTGCAACACAACGTCTCTATGTGTAACTACAAATAAGCGTTATTTTATTATAAACAAAAACAGCACATATAAGGCTTTTCTAAAAAAATATACGATCTTAATTTTGGCTAAAATTTACATTTTATACCACTAAAGCCGAATATGGACATTCTCCGCCCAGCCAAATAGTCAGAAACACAAAACAAACGCAACGTCTGTTTTAACGTTTGGTTTGTGACAAAGGTAAGCCTATAAAACAAAGTTGAACGGAGGTTATGTGCACACAAGGTATGAGATCTGTCAGCGGCATGTGGGGTTGTATGGTGGTTAGTGGTGGGGGAAGTGGTGAGGGGTGGTTGGTGGGGGATGTTAAGGGTGAAGGGAGGGAGGGTTGTGGTCACAGTCCCACATCACAGCGTTTTCAACATGTTTGCAAGTTTGCCCTCGTTACAAACTCAAAGACTTACTTTGCGATATAACATGTTTTATAGTGGTGAACGTTAAATAAACAAAATATTTTGTAGGTGGAAAACTGATAAAACCCATAAACTGCAAAACTGATAAACACATCGTTCAGCTGTTACATAAGTATAATAAAATCTAAACGGAATACATTGTACCGACTTTTTTAAGTCCATCCCTTCGGTAACGTATGTAGAGTTACGTGTATGATTTTACTATTGTAAAATACACGTTTAATATAACTCAACAACCTAACAACAAAATCAGCTACAGTATTCAAATTACGAGTACAATCATTTTCAGATATACAGTAATTAAATGAACTTGGTTAAAGATAAAAGTTCTTGTTTCCCAAAAGAATGTTTCCAACGGTGTTTGTTTTCTGCTAAGCGTAAACTTACACAATGAAAGAGTAGGAAAACTTATTAACTGGTTTAAACAAGTGCAAATACCAGATTCTTTGTTAAGCTGCTTAGTTAAAAACAAGCACCATTCTTCAGTCATAAAGAGATTATGTTTCTTTTCCCGGGAGAGAGTTACGAGATTATGTAACTTTTACAGTAAACCAATCTCCTGGCAATGTTTCATTCCATGTGGAATTTATTGTTTTGCGATCTCTGTATTTGTTGTAAATATGTTCACATTGTATTGAAAGTGCATGTACTGAAACTCAATAATAGCAAACATAGTTACGTGATGGGGTAATGTTACTGTAAAATACTATTAATACAATAAAAGAGAAGATATCAAATCACATAAAACACCAGCATAAACTAGTAGAAAACATATATAACAGGATCCTTAACATAAATGAAGTGTTTCATACAAATGAAAATGTAAATTATTTTTACCTGAAATCCAAAAGAATGCTCTGAGATTCTTCAGGAGAAAGAAAAACTCTGAAAAACAACAAGTTACATTAATAATTTTGTATTAACTTACATTATAATATCATGTTATACGAGAACAATGGGGCTTTTGCTTGGTTACATTAACGTAGCCGTGACGTTACATAATAATTATACTTAACTTCAAGTCACTGATACATAGGTACAGTTCACTACAGATTTTTTGTTAAGTGCGTTTTAAATACTAGTGAATCTAACGTTCGATGACCTATTTAGCTATTTCATCCCTCCGCTGTTTTTCAACTACAAGCTAGTTTAATGGATTTGCCTGTGTTCTGCATAAAAACACTGTTTTAAAGAGCTATATCCTCAGATTCATCAACAGAATACAGTTTAAATCGCTGGTTATTTGTCAAAAGTTAAAGTCCAAAGTATAAGGCTTCTGTAAAACATGTGAATATTAAGTGGAACATAAATATACAGGAAAAGCGGGATGTTTGCGAATTTTCACCAACACTGTGTCTATGCGCTAACCCTAATAATCATTAAACATCATTAAACATAGCAGATATATTAGCTGATACATTTTACCCTAAACATGTGTGAGAATGTATGATACTGTTATTTATTCAAACGTAATCGCCACTCCAACAAGGACTTTGGTAAAATCGTACCTAAACAACCGATATCAACAAGTTCGAGCCAGAGAACTCTCTTCAAGCCCAATTACACAGCGTATTAGCTGTATTTATACTGTACCATTATCACCACAAGAGTGAATAAATCAACAATCACCCACTTACTGAATCACTAAATTTGCATCGGTATATCCAACATAGCAGATATATTAGCTGATACAGTTCCTGTGTTACCCAGTTATCACAATAACATTGATATTTTAAAACCGTATATTATGCTGATGCTAGGTTAGAGGTATAGAGTTAAGCCTATTGCTTCGTTGGTAAGTTAGTAATTAGTATGTTACTGTTATTTATTCAAACGTAACTGTTCCTAACAATTGAGTTTAAATGGTTATATGAATTTTATTTATTATGATACAAAAACGGTAAACAACCAGTTTTTATTTTTAACGCGATCGTCAAATTTAAAATTAGTATCAACACATTTTCCATGTGTTAAATTGTAGATACTGGGTAATAGATTTAGGCTGGAAAACCTACTACTGTTATTTCAATTAAGCGAGTTTGATAATTGACTTGCTCTTCAACAAAAAACAAATAATTTCTATACACTTTATGCTTCTAGCCTTAGCTGGAAATTCGTTGAATTGGTGAAACGAAAGAACCATATCTTATTGGATCTGTTGACATAATGCTTTATGTAGTTATATATTTAAATTTATTTTGCTTTAAGCTTTCCAAAGGACAGCTATCAGACAAAGGCTGTAAGTAAGAAAATATATTTTCGCACTTGTAAAAGAAAGCATCAACAGATTTCAGTTGTAGGAAGAGCAACCTAGGGCCTTCATCGAAATGTTAAAATAATGTTATTTTTTCTACCACTGCAAATCTTGTGTTTACTTTTAAATACATCAAAACCCTGTTCGGATACTTCGTGTGTTAAAGTAATCTTGACAAAGAGTTTAAAACTTTGAAAAATAATACCATAAAAGTTCTAACTCGGGTTCTAAAATTAGAGCATGATTAAACTACTATTGAAGTTAACAACAAAATTGTTAAAATATAAATAAACACTGCTAGGTTTACGAGTTAGTTACAAGGGCCTCACAAGCAATAAACATAAAATTGTACTCAACCATTACATTGTGAAAGTAACCGCATTTCCAAATTTTTTCTGAAAACCTTCAGCTCAAGTTGGAAAATAAACCATAATTAAACTCGAGAATGAACTCGATACAGAAAATGGGGTCAGTTTTCCATAGCTACAATTATTTGCTGGGAAACAAACTACTTCGTTAAAAGAACTTGGAACGCCCAGCACTTAGAGCTAGCTTGTCTTTAAGATTCAAATATTGTACTTACACTATTCTTTGTGCAAACGTTTTATTTGAAAAATGCCGGGTTTAACTATAGATTTAATTGCTTTCATATTACACAAATTAATTTGGAAGCAGTGCAATTTGTCATCATACTTCCAAATTTGATTAAGATAACATCGGTTTTATAGTTATAACTTGTAAAGCATATTTTTCAAACTGTATTTACTCGAAACTGATTGTAAAATATGTTCAATCATTAATGAACAAGGACTTTACAACTTGCTATGGAATCAAAATATTTAGGCTCATCATAAAAAAAAGAAGAACTAACACTATATTGGAGTTTATAAACAGTTGATTATGACTGAAAGGACTACTGTAGAAGCAGTTTCATTTTATTATAGAGAGGAATTATCTAAGGTATTTATTAACATTTTTAAGTAAGCTAATCTTTAGTTTCAAGAGGCTTACGTGAATTAATCAATTCACGTATCAATTCAATATTAAGAAAACAGGGTCAAAAGTAAAATTTTCCGTTCTTTTTTTACCCTCTTTTCTTAATATTCAGAGGGCTTTACTAAACGCTTTTGATTTCTTAAACAGAAAAATTCAATAAAACTGACGTTGAAATGACTGCAGATTTTTACTGTAAATTATGTTAATGGAAAAGGGCTCACAGACTAAGTTGGAAAATAATCACAATGACAGAAGGTTTGATATATGGGGGTGCATTCTGTGTCGGATGTCAACCACCACAACGACTCGTGACAGTTGCCAAGGAAACAATTTAAAACAGCTGATACCTTTGCTTGATAATGAAGTAACCAGTTGTAGGTGCATTTGTTCTGTCAGCTGAACTGATCAAGTTGCTAGCTTATCTAAACTATTTAAGAACAGTGTAGTTCAACTCTATTTAGCTTTATTCAATTATATTTAAAATAAAAAAAGATAATCAGGTATATTTATTATGTTTTAGTAATCCTAATACCTTTTAGTTAAATTTCCAGGATTTCTGTTTTTAAGTTAATTGCAAAATATGATTGTTTCTATTTGTGTCCCTAGTATTTGTTTCGTTGTCTCCTTATTAATATATGTTTCAATATGTTCATTACAAACTAAACATTTTAAGGTAGTTCTGTTAGTATTAGTAATGCTCAGTCATGCGTTATCAAAATTAATAGTAGTTTAAGCCATCCTCTTCAACTTTTGTTGCTAGTCCGTGTATTTAAAAATAATTTAAGTCATGCAAATCAATAATAAAAATATTAAACCGTGAGATATGTTTAAATTTTAACACAGAATCATTACTTTTTAGGAAAAAGGCTATTAAACGTCTTATGTATATTTTTCTATATCAGAAATGTAAGCCTTTTTCTATCAAAACCAGAAGATACTTTGCAACCGCTATGAAAATACGTGCTGATGAATCCCTACATCCTTTTAGCGGTCCGAAACACGTAAATCCGTTAAATAAAGCAGGTTATAACTTAATACAAGTTAGGTTAAGCGAAGTTAGATAAATGATGTACATTTGAACAAAGTCAGTGGACAAAAGTACACTTACAGACGTCATTTTGCTTAAGTACAGCTAATTAAATTAGCGTTGCCACTTGGCTGGTGGCCAGAACAAAGCCAGTATTCTGCTCAACATTACACCAAGGGATTCCTTTAACGTTTCCTTTACCGTTGTACGAGTACGAGTATGCTATGCTAAAATGCGTTTAGTTGTTAGCAAGCTTAAAGCTCGCTTTTGAAAGTAGTGTAATAATTAAACTAATTATAATACATACTACCAAAACAAGTAGTTATATCAAGAATACTTCTACTTTCCCTTGAATACTATTGCTAACTTTATGTTGATATCTAACAAACTACTAACGTATTAGCAACGTGAAATTTCTGTCGCGTATTATACGTTTATGTCTTTGAAATTGCTTAAATTATTGTGATAGTAATTTTCTAAGTGGTTATGTTTAGTTTTATCTTATAAATTAGCAAAGGCAGCTCCCCAATTAAAATGTTGAAATAAACGACATATTAGGGATTGACAGGGTTGATTCAAAATATAACTTGAGCCTTCGATTTTTTGACGTGTTTTGACTTAAAGGCCCTGCATGTTTGTGAATTTAAATATGTATATTAGTTTTGGTTTGTTCAAAACATAATTCGGTTTATTCTTTGAGCCTGTGAACAAGTGGGCTTTTAAGTAAACATACTGATTGACAAAAGGGAATTAAAAAGAAATCGATAAAGTAGTCGTAAAGTTTATTACTAATCTGTTTTGACAATTATGTATTAAAAGCATTCTCATTTCGTATAGCTACTCTCGAACTACGTGGCTTTCTAATGATTTTAGTGATAGCTGCACTACACAGTTACAATAAAAAAATAAAACCTATAATTATTTATTTGTATTAAACAAGATTGAAATAGACAAACAAATGTAGTGGTTTGGGCCGGCAAACAATGTAGTGGTTAAAAGATTAAAAATCGTTATAATACATCAATAAAAGCACAATAAAAGCACCGATGTTCATATCAATAGAATATAAATCAAGTTATTGGGAATAAAATTTTCATTCTCAAGGCTATTGAAGCCTCGGCTTAATAATGGTAATATTACTATCATTGTTAAATAATTACTTGTTTGGTACGTTTTTAGAGTAAAATAAAACTTAGTATACCCTATTATTGAAAAATTACAAATTTACTGAAACGGTATTAAGAATTAACATGTGATTTGTTAGTGAGTATTACAAGCATTTGTGAAAATAGTTGAATTACGGTATTTGTAATGCATATATATACCCGTTTAGAATCGGAAAATATTTGTCAGTTTAAAGTACTTTTTAACTCCATTGTTTTATTCATACTAATTTGGCAAAAGGTACGAACTAACACAGAGAAACCCACATCATACTGCTTGCTTCTAATTATATTGGTACTCAGCCGAGAATCTTGTCTAATTGAATTACAGATCTAACTAATTAGATCCCAAGATTAAATCTACAAATCTACTGTGACGTGATATACTTACTAGATAGACATCCCGCAAACTGAGCTACTCTGGGGTTTTGTTATAATTACACTTGACCTCGTTTGAGAGGGTTTACTTTAGGCCAATATGATGAAAAACCACTACTTTGTCTCTCATCCTTCATAAGAATGAAGGAACCGCTTGTAACAAAACCATAAATTTTAGTGTAGCGTTTGAGCTTTCACTATATCACTATTTGAGATGCCGACCACTCTCATGAGGGTATTTTAAGGCAAATATGGGGTGAAGGATGAGTGTGATGTGTGGTAGTAATGAGTTAGCCTATGAGGTATGATCTTGTTACAAACTAAGGCCGAATCTTCCTTAGAATGGGTTATTAATTAATAGCCCAATGACCAATGGAAATACAAGGACCAACGGCTTAACGTGATTTCCAAACCACGCAGGTGATGGTCTGATACGTCTAAACGATGGTGAGAGTTGATGCGGGTATTATCAGATGATCACTGAGACTATCTGAGCCGCTTTAGACCTAAATCATCTTCAAAACCTGACCTCCATGAAGCTGGATTACAGGACCACGCCAAGAGTCCCAGTCAAACGAGCTTTACTGTAATGAAATTCGCCTTGGGTTGAAATCATAATTTAACTTGTTGTTGATTATTGATAAACCTCTGGTAGCCTCTAGATACTCAAACAAGATTCAATTTAAGCCTCACTGAGAGTAACTTGAACTCAATCTACTTGTAAGTTGGTTAACGAACTGATCGCTAACGTTGGTTTCGATTACGTTTTATAACAACATTGGAATTTTGGAAATACCGATTAGTGCTATTGTCACTGCACTCTAACCAGAATGTACTTAAATTTAAAGACATTTACAACTGCTAGTGTATAAACAAGCGTTTCATTGACATTAAAATGTACTTAAATAAACAAAAGTGTTTCAATAGTGTTTCAATTAAGCTTTAGTCAATTTTGAATAGATAAAAGATTGAAAATTCACTAGCTAGGTAGGGAAAGAAGTACATATTTTGTGGAGTTAGAAAATAATTACAGTAATTCTGTGAATGGTATTTTTCTGAAGTTAGTGGGTCTTGCTACTTGTCAACAGATTTTTCAAATAAACTTTGAAAAAAATAGTTCTATACAAATAAAGTATATCGTTTGTAGGTTAATCGCAATGTTAAGTTTGTTACACTCTCTATTTATTCCAATTTATTTCGAAATTCAAAAACGTATATTTAGAAAAATAGATCATTGATACATGCAGTTTACAAATTATCCCCTCTAGAAAACTAATTAAGGGAAAAACTAAAGCTATGATTACATATTTTGTTGTTTATGTTTAATATATTGGTATAATTATTATTTTTTCGTTATTTCTATTATATTTATATGTAAATTTATTAGTATTTATTTTATGGAACATGAAAACTCTAAACTGTGGTTTGTGTGTGTTGTTATCATAAGTAATCTTTTCGAATCAAACCGAATATCAGATGTTAGAATCCTGCTCCCCTGATTTGGGTAGGATTCCATTAGCAGAACCTAAGCCGAGGTGGTGAAATCTGTTTTAATTAAAGTGTCCATTTCACGTAATTGGTTAACGTGGCTTATCCTTTGTTGCGATGCTTTTGCTTCCAAAGCCCTAAAAGCGTTTGAATGTATTCACTTTTACCTTGACTGAATAATTAGGTGCTTTAAAGGTAGGAAAACAAAAACGAAGCTAATTTGGGATGTAAAGATATTTACATTATCTTTTCGTAACTACACATATAATTTGCATTACTCAATAGATAGAGGCGTTATATAACTGGTTAGTTTAGAAACTATTGGCGTAGTTTTGTAAAGTTTAAAACTTTTTTTTATTTGCATTTTTTTACATGCACGACTTATATAAATAAAAATATAATATAGCCTACGTCTATTCAACAGGACTGAGCCTCTTCAATCGGCCAATACCA
This sequence comes from Matsumurasca onukii, assembly GCA_018831715.1. Taxonomy (NCBI): domain Eukaryota; kingdom Metazoa; phylum Arthropoda; class Insecta; order Hemiptera; family Cicadellidae; genus Matsumurasca; species Matsumurasca onukii. The sequence goes on from CM032065.1 coordinate 14,737,217, forward strand.
CTGCTTTTTTCACCAATAACAGAATTGTTATTGGAACGATTTCAATTTGTTTTATTATTTCTTGATACTATAAATGACTATTTCGTTTCAGCGTTTACTTGTACGATTGTGGAGAAGTGTTGGGTCTAATGTATACTCATATTTGAAGAATTCTCGTGTTTAGGTGTTCAGAAAGTGTACAACTATCCAAGTAACAAGACATCGATCTTCTCAAAAGCCCTAAGATACTGTTACAAACACGATACAGATCACAACTAAGTTTGTTCTTGTTAAATTTTATTCTGTTTTGTTTCTCTCTTCAATGTGTTTATACCAGTGTCCATAGTTATTTCAAGTAATTTGAAAATTAGCATTGATTTAAATTTAAGACTTTTCTTCTAGTACAACATTTTTTGACCGCACACCAACCTGAGCAACATATAATATTTTACAATGATTATAGACAAAATTAAAAGTTAATGCTTAAAACATTCTGCACAAATCTCGTGACGTCACAGTTAATAACAGCGCTCAGCAAGAGGTCTTGTGTAATTGAGGATTAAACTAATTAGATCTTAGAGTCAAGATGCTCCGTACGTGACATGCATAGTAAATCTGCCAAGACGTTGGTTCAGTCTTTAAAATATTTTTTTTAAAACGTGCAATGTATTTGAAAGAATAAAGCGACCATACACTTTCTAATTCCTTTTATTTTGGGGCTTTTAAACGGTGTTACTAGGTAAAAGATAAAGGTTTTAATATTTGTTAACCTTGTATTAGTTGTGAAACCTAGCCTCACGTCAAAGTATACTAACTTTTTATTCGTTGCAAGTGGTGACTGCAGGGATCGAACCCGCGCTACAGGAGTGATGAGATCCGTGGTCCACGATACCAAATCACCTAGGATACACTAAAAGTTAAACTACGCGTAAACTATAAGTAAAGCTCTTTTCGGGAGTTATAGGATTTTTAACGGAAACTGCATTAGCTTAAGCAACTTTGCATCGTATAATTATAAGTATGTTCCTATGATTTCCTTATTTAACCTAACCTAAGCTAACTTAACAGATGTAAGCTAGTGTAGTAGTCACATTTCTACACATTTTGTACGGTGTAGTGGTCAGCATAATCACCCGGCAGGTGATAGACCAGGGTTCAAGTCCTGGTTCGGATATCACATTTTGTCTTCAAATTTCTTCAGAAATAAACAGATGTTTAGTTAGACCATCTACTTTTCAAACCATCTAATAAACTATAGTTGTTATAGATCTCCAAAATGTGGCAACATAGTGTGACATAACGTATTATACTTCCATAACACAAATAGAGCTTGGTAATTTTCACCTCAGTTTCCACAAAGCCCTGCCTGAAGAAAGTACGTAAGGTTTGTTGATACAGGTGGAGTTGTGTTGAAGTGAGGCAGGTTTTTGCCAGAGCTAGAGTCAGCGGCCTGTCAACCAACTCAGGTCTCTGGTGGATATTATTGTCAGTCTCGTACTTTGTGGTCGAAACCACGTTTTCTTTCTCACATTTTTCGAGCAGCTTGTGCCATACGAATTGAAAGCAACAATGAACTGGGGTTTAAAATATTGTTTGAATTACGTGGTTTAATAATGGGCTCGTGCTTTTACATGGTGTCTACATACTTAAGGGCGCCTGAACAGTATTAGCTACAGAAATACGTGCACTAGACATTCTTATCCCAGCTAATTAGGGAGTGGGCTGACAGTTTTAAAGTTGTTTAGTGGTTCAAACTGTTTTGGTTTTATAGAAATGATTTGAGTTGTGCTATTTTGTATTTCTTCCAAAGATGCAAGGTCAACGGTTCTGGGGAGAACAATAAGACTTAGCGGACCTTAGGTTAATTTCGCGCATGACTCCGTCGCTCATCACTCTGGTTGCACGAATTCGATCACTGCAGTCACCACGCTAGGTAAAGGTCAAAGTTGAACCTAACGTCACCTCGTTAAACAATACAAACTTTACTTTATCTTTAAAGACCCTAGTAGTACAAATAAAAGAAAACATTTGCCAAATACATCAATAAACCTAGTTTAATTATCCCTTTAAGTGAAATAAACATTCATAGTATGTAGTTTTTATCAAAATCCAAAATCGCTATCATGCGTACTAGGGTATAAATTTACTTTTGGTTTTGTTTCAAACTATCTTCACCCTTAGTTGGACTAAAAAACAGCTGTTCCAGAATTCGAGATATCCAAAAATCTCATCAATTTATGGTATTCTGTATTATTGGGAAGGAACACGACGTACTACAACACCTCGAAATATTAAATTTCTCATATTACAGCTTAAAAATACAAAAGTACTACAACGTAATAACTGTACTGCTACAAACTATTATAAGAATACTTCAAGCCACATGAGGAACGCATAGAGATTATGTCTTTTGAAATGTGCTACGCTTCAGTGTAAATACAGCCAGGTTTGCTCATTAGTGCAGCGGTTGTGATACAGTGAACAATGTCGACTGTACAATGTAATGTCGACGCTATGAATATGTACACATTTACACGTACAAGTGTGTTGTAGTCTGAGAATAAATACCTCTCGTATGTAGTTACTACCTCGTTATACATACACCTATTCATATGGTTTACTAATTAATTGCCTGTTAACAGTTATATTTAGTACTGTTTATAGTTTTAAAAGCCATGGTTAATTAAGTATAATAAAATAGCTATAATGTTTCCAATAGAAAAAACTTTATCTTAAAAATTTGAAAATAAAGAAGTTTACTAGGAAATTAACATACTTGTTCTTAAAATATCCAAACAAAGAGCATGATATATGTCTGAAGGATGATCTATGGACTGTGCGTGATCTAAGTACTTGATTTGCACGGAGAGGTAGCCCCGCTGATATCAAAGGTCATTCTTTCTTAGCTCTGATAAGAATCATGTCGTTTGCTTGTCCACTGATCACATAACTTGTAACATTGACCAGCTAATTCCTGAGATTTGGTTTACTGTCGTGTTTCACCATAGAAAACATAGATGTATTAATTTACTCACTCTGCTTTATTGCTTGTGATATAAGTCATTGGGAGATAATACCTATGAGGCACATTGTCAAAAGTGAACGAGCCTCTCAGGAAGCTCAATCTCCAACCTGCTCCTAAAAGGGCCTAGCAGGCGCTCTCCAGTAGCATCTTAAAACTAAAACGCTCGGACATTAGATTCTTAATATCATATTTAACTGGACATGGGCACTTCAGGCATCATCTACAGAAATTGGGATTGCATAATGGTAATCCTCTATGTAGACTTTGCAAGCAGGCAGTAGAAACTGCTAGGCACATCCTATTAGAATGTCCCCTCTGGAGACTATGGAGATGACTCTGGGACGTTCAGTTGTCTGAGCTTGGGGGAGTCATCTTGAGGCTTTGTGGTCCCACGGGGTGGGTCTCCCAGGCTCAGATAACCGGGACAGTACAATAACCCTTTGGTTGTACAATTGGTTCAATACCAGCACTACTTAATCCAATCTAATCTATTTTGTTAAAATCTACCATTATTTCAATAAATTTTGGGTGGAATGAAAAGCTGTCAAATTAAAACAGCTTCAACTTCAAAATTTGAGACTCAGTATTAATTATGTCCGCTAAAACTGTACTCAAGAGATACCTCCATGTGATTTAAACCCCATTAGCAAATGCTCGAGTGCCGAAGGAAATATAAAAATAGTAGTAATTTCATCGAAACCTACCTTAACCTATCGTAAACACAACTAGTAGACTAATAATATTGTCAGTGAAATCGAGAGATGAGACCAAACTGACGGTTGATCAATACTAGACTCGTGAACCAGCTGTGGATTCACACGATCGCTTAACTAACCGTGCAGATGACAATCACCTACAATTGACCCATAACACGTCACAGGCGTCACGGTGTGATGATGGGGAGAGAGTCATCAGTGTCATCAATGTGAGGGTAGGCTAGCGTAGTTGTATGTGGTGATTGGTAAGAAAGATAATAGTCTCGTATATAATAATCCACGGTTAGGGTGACTCAATCGGGACGTTTGGTTAGTTTGCTGTGAACCCGACACCGTTTTCTCTAGTGTTTGTTACCAGGATGCGCTACTAGGCGTTGCTTCTCACTGTCCTCACGCAACTGGATGAACTGCCAGAGTACAACTATTGAGGTGTAAATTTAAAGTGCCCAGAGCGAGAGATCAACCACAAACTCAAACTCCGATGGCTTAGTAAGGCCCAATTTGTTCATCTTTATAACGTGGACAGCGTTTTCTTTCTAATAACTCCTACTGAAGCTCAGTAAACTACATATACGACTTGCTAGCGTCGCTTTACCTGTCACTTCTATGCCGTTCTGTTTGCTGAGAGTGCACTTCGTTCACCAAAGACCATGGAAGAGTTTAGCTGGTCACCCTGCTTTCTATGGAGAGGATATTGTGGTGAAATAATGACACCGAAAATATATCTGGTCGAAAATTGTTTGGAATACGCCTTGATCGATTGTTTACTTGGGACTGCCTACGTAGGCGTATGCAAAAAATAGTATGATACATTCATATACAGTACTGAGAAATAATTTTATTACGGACCAGTTCAGGTTATGACGACGGCGTACTACGAAATAATCTATCTGAACCTTTTGGAGACATATTTTATCTTCAAATGAAAATGTGAGTTCGCAAAGGGGAATGATGTTTACATCTATAAAAGGAGAGCTAGGAAGAACTACTGAACGGTAGTTAATGAAAGTTAGCCGTCTAACGTAAAAGTTTTCTTAGTCAACTGCTTGCGAAGTTCGACCAAAGGGGTCCAACGCCGAAGGTGCTGAAACTTAAAAACGTTTAGTTCGGAGAAGATATTAACAGTAAAGACCAGTTTGTGACAGGCAACTCTGTAAAATAGCCACAGGGAAAAAGGTTTAGCCAGGCCAAAATTTGACTAAACAAATAAACTTAATATAAAATTTAAGGAGTTGTTAGCATTTCAATTATTACCACATTATTTCTGTTACACTCTTTTAGAAAGTCGAGTAATAATATTCCAAAAGGTGTTTACCATAAAAAACATTTGTAATAATTTGATTGTGATATCTTGTTCTGAAACTTGTATCAGTTAACACTGTTCTAAATGGCGGGAGGAGATACAACAAATTAAATAACAATCGCCGTTTGGCTGGCAGCCAGCAACACCTTATCCTAGAGAGATTACACTGGATACTTCTAGCAAAGCACTTTAACACTTCTAGCTGCAGTTTAACAATCTGATCAAATATTGTTGCCAACTTAAACACTGATAAGGGAGTAGATCAATTCTAAGGGCTTCAATACGAATGGATTGAATAATTATTAATCTTCATTTGATCTTACCAAGTAACCAAGAAGAGTGATTAAACAAACTACTCGGAAAACGATGATTTGGCTATCATACTTGAGGTTATTTAAACACGATATATTAAGCACATTGGTATAAAGTCAATACAATCCAGCTCAATCATTCTTTTAATCTAGAATGAATCCTATGTGTACAATTTGCAATATTTAATGACTATTCACCAACTGGATTAAATGTGTAGTTAGTATCAACTGTAATAACAATCCGATTCAATCTTTATTGTTTTTCATAGACAAACTTTCTGGTTCTGCATGTTGAACATATAACGATTGAAGTCCTTTCTCGTTAAAGTGTCATTTACAAGAAGTTTCGAGGCTTATCTTTAACTTTTATAAGTAAAACTAGTTTAGTTTTAAGTTACTGACGGTACGTTAACAAATTCAAACCAATTTTTCGTAAGGACGTTTAAAAGAAAATAACACATTTTTATTAACTTATAATTATTATATTTATTTCGTGTTTGATATACTCTTTATCGTTGCTTAATAAACAAAGATGTTTTATCCCTAGACGTATGAGTGTACATGAATATACAACACAGCAATATTCTGGTATCGATCATCAATAAAAACAAGACACGGTGGAATTGAGTTTGAAATTACTTGGACCCGGCTGTGTTTGGGACTATGACTATAACCTACATTCGACCCGCTCAGTGTCGATTGTTTTATCACCGACTGAAATTCATTATGATCTTGTGCACAGAGTTAATACGGAATTTTATACATTTAAAATGTCTTTTAACGGTGGCTTAGATGTTTTTCAAACAGCTGTCCAGTAATCAACATATCTGCAACTGAAGATGGAGTCGTGAACAATTATTTTTTAGTCGGGTCAAAATATATTAACCTACTTCAGACCGATAAGTTTACGACATATTTAGACCGCAAGCATTTATTTCTCCACCCATTTGAAGAGGTAGTATTTATTTTAAAAGCCACACTTCAGTATAGTTTTCCTCATATAAACCAGTATTTTTCACATTTCTTTAGCTAGTGTACTGTAAAAGGTAAAACATCTTATAATAATAGTTGAAACCGCAACACAACATCCTTTCATAACAATAAATTCAATTAAAATAGTAATTCGTCTTTATTGTTTTTGACGTTTTTTATTATTCCTTTTCAGCACCTAGCCCTAAACCTTAAATTTGATAGAGTTTGACATACGGGTTAAATTAAGTATTCGACATTTCTTCTGTGGCATAAACATAAATTGCCTTTCTTTTAACATACAACCGCCATTTAACATACAACCGCCATTTTCAACATACTATTACACATAAATATTAACAGCATGCAAAGCTTTTAAATGACTTGTCAAAATAACGAGATATAAACCTGTGACCTGAAGTTTTAGGTACATTCTGTATAATGAAGCTTGAAACAAAAGTGCGTTTCACCGAATCCATGCACACGGCGTAGTGAGGATAAAGTTAATTTAAGGACGATTAGTATTGATTAAGAAATGCGTAATATGCCTTTAAAGGTTAAAACAATATCTACTATGTAAATTACACAGCTAGTTTTGGTTGGTGATCAGAAAGTGTCAGAGGTAGAGTTTAAGTTAGAGAGTTGAGAGCTTAGAAGAGACAGTTATCGATCTTGGCATCCTCAAAACAAACTTCCTTCCAAAACACTTTGAGTTTACCCACGTTGAATAACTTACAGGCCTCACAAACATTCTGTAAGGACGTAAACTTAGTTTCAAACAGTTTTGAGATTTTGTTGGTTTGGAGTTATTTTATAGTTAAACTTAGTTGCACCAATGAGTTGTGGGTTTCAATGCACGATAGAAAAGTGTTGGTGATATACTGGTAACTATGTATTTGGGAGGTTTTATTTAAAGTAACAACTTAAGCTAAGAGCTATCAATGAAACAGGAGGAGTAGGAATCTTTAGTTGTCACCTAAAGAGTAATATTTTTATAAAGAGCGAACAATTTTATTTTCCTTTCTTTCTAAAATAAGTATGAACATTTAAATATGAGAAAGGTTGAATTTTATCAGGCACTATTCAGTGTTGAACGTTCTTGTTAGTCATCTAAGAAAAATTGAAAATTAAGTTTCATTTCTCAAATCAAAGTCTTGATAATCTGTAGACTAAGTGTATGAACCATATATTTACAATAATCAAAACCGTTTCTAACGTTTAAGCATACTATCACACATAAATGTAATTATTTGTGTACAGTTTTGAAAAGTTAACTAAAAACTAACAAATATTGGACAACTGAAGTGTTTACGTCCATATCAATTCTTACTTCTCATTTAAACAGTTCATAGAGATGGAATATTATTCTTAGACTACATGTAATAATGTTGAACGAAATCTCGAGTCTTATCGCAAAAGTGGTTCTTGCATCTGTTTATTCATCGGATAAAGTCAAACATAAATCTCACCAATCTCTGATTTAGAGCCTACATTAGACTATCTTAAAGCAATCTTTCTGTAAATTCTAAGCTACAACTTGGCTGTTAACTGATCTTTAGGTGTATTCAATACTTACCCCACGTGCCTTACAAAACTCCTGACTATGTAAACTATGTAATTGCTACAAAGTTACATAGTTTCACATTACATTGTAATTTTGTAGCCATGCTTTTAAATGTGGTGAAAGTAAAAAATGCTTTTTCTACACATTTTGGTAGATTTTAGTTTAACATAGATCAAGTATTATTTTGAAATAGAGTGCGATATTGATTCATAATGGCCATTTAGGTGAAAAAACCTTTTATAAACACTCAAGCTTTGATGTACACAATTGTAAAGAAAACTTTAGTACTTAAAAGTTAAAATCTTAAGCAGTTTTCTTTAGTCTCCAATCGGTCAAATTCTGTGAGCATTTCTATGACAGTTTGAAAATATTGTAAGAAGGGTTACGTCAGAGAGGAAATCACTTCTCATTTGATTCAACTTCACTTAGACGATAATATATTTTAAATTATGAACAATATAAAACCAAAGCATGTTTCAAGTTGAATGTGAAAAAAAGAAAGCTAGTGTACGTTTTGCAATAAAATATTACACGGCAGAGAATAAGTGAAAAGCTAGTCTCGGTCTGTGGAACTTGACCGCAACCCTCGCCATCAAAGCTCACCCCCCTGTGACCCACCACAACCCTTCATTCCCCTCCCACTGCCAACACCACTACCACCACTACCCCCGTCTACGCCGATGACAGGTCCCATACCTTGTGTGCATGTAACCTTAACGCAACTTTGTGTTATGTGCTTGCCTTGTCGCTAACCACATGTGAAGCCAACGGAATAGTTGATTTAAAGAAAAGTGTTTTATCACGATATTTTAAGATACATTATGGAAACTTTAAATTTGTGGTTTTTCACCACTATAATGTTTACGGTATTACGCATGTCTTGAGACACCAAGGTGTTACACGTGACATGTGGGATATTTTGCTAAATATATATTTACATGTTTATTGTTTAATATATTTGAATTTACCATGATGACCCAAAAACCATCTTATGTGTTATATATTAATTGACCAAAATCGAAACTATCGACTCTCTTGCAGGATCTCTTCGATCTAAGTAGACTGAACTACTTTTAAAAGTACACTAATGCCAAATTCAGCTGTACATACGATTGTATTGTGTATTCCTACGAGGTTCATCGAACCTTTGTAGTAGTACGAATACTTTTTGTGTTACTGGTATTAGACTCGCTATTTAACTAACACCTAATCCCTTTTTTAAGTAACCACCTCACATATTTTTAGTTTTAATCAAATCAGGTTACAAACAAACTCAATAATCATCATAATAGTTTAATCTAATTGATATAAAATACTCTTGAAAATAGAAAGAAGTTAAATTACGGTATATTCTATACTGTATTATTGGTTCATTTTATGGTATATCCTCTGACATTAAATTTTAGTACATATTTCATTTATCTCGTATCACCATGAAAACTAGTAAGAATAGTTAAAAACATATTCAAGTTTAAGAATTATCTAAACAATTATATTTAGATAATTCTTAATTTAGATAACAAACTCTTTCTTCAACAAGTCATTTATTTGCATTAAGTTTAAAGTGTGTTTCTTTTATTTTCAAGTACACCTTTTATTAAAACTGTATTCAAATCCAAGGAAAATAAACCCAAGTGTTAAAAAGTCGAACATGACTTTCAACTTTTTTGAAAACTAGTTTTTTACTTTATCAACAATTCTAGAAACTACTAACTTACTCGAAAGTTCACCTTTAGTACTAACTTGACTGTCTACTTACATGCCGGTTATATGTATACGGGCTCTAATCTCATTGGCTAAAGTACAGAAGGTGAGAGTTGCACACTTCTACTTCCAATAACACTAAAACAGACTGAGTGGTCGGCCGAATGTAACATTACGAGTGTTACACCAAGGCTTACAACTTCTTGTAATGTAAGGCTGAGACTCGTTACTGGCTCTCTTGTTTCGGCCAACATTCCTAAAGTTTTTCCTTACGTATAAAATTTCGTTTTACATATTTGTGTCACATTAAAGTTACAATCAAAAAGATAGTCGGTTTTCAGGTATTTCAAAAATAAGGTAAAGTTTGTCTTATTAAGACTACAAGGTCCTCTCTACCAATCCACCTCGACCTTTACCTGGCGTTACCGTATTAGCCACATTACAAATTGTAAGTGGTGACTGGGGATTGAACCCGCGCCACTGAGTGATGAGCTCCGGAGTCGCGGGCGATACCAATCCGCCATGGATCCGCTATAGAGGTAGTTTATATCTTGAGTAACGTAACTTCAAAGCCTACGAACAAGTTGTTTTGTTTCACCACATTTTTAGATTTCTAAACTAATCCAACTGTGTACACGTATAAAGCTTAACTATTGTAGTACTTGAGAAAATGGTATATTTTATTTTAAAAAAAAAGTATAATTGTGTTAATCAGTAAGGCAAATTGGGTGGCCTTAAAGTCTTGTTAAATGCTTTAAAGGGCTACTGTGGGGAGTTTGAAATGAACAAGAATTTGCGTAATATTGTTTTATATTTATGTTTGAATGCGATTACGTTTTAAGAAGTGACTGCACCATTTTGGCGTATGTCCCTATTTTGTTGACGATTCCGTTAAAACTTTGTGTCGTAATTATTTGATATTATAAATAGAGTATTTATCGATCAAGATGTGTAGTACGACGACAAATAAATTACAATGTAAATATATTAATCGATGCAATGAACGGGCGTAAACAGTTATATGTTTTAAAGCGGCTGGATATTTCGAAATTTCACGTCAACTCGAGGTTGAGTGGCAGAGAGGACTTTGTGGTCCTAACTTCGCCTCGTTATACAAAAACAAACTTTACCTTCTATTTTACTCACACGCTGCTTAGTAATGTACACAGGTTCATAGTAATTTATAACGCCAAAGTTGCCAAAGGTTTAATTTAAATCAAAGTATTGTGACATAAATGTACTTAAAACAAAGTTTTATTGTTTTAAGGGCCTGCCTTTTAGGTAACCGCAGAGAAAGGCTGAATTCGTCCGCCCAAAGAACACATGACACCGCGCACGTAACAACGGGCTTTCCTTCTACTAATGCGGCCTAACTTTCAAACCCTCTGCTTGCAAGGGTTTCGTAGAAGGTAGATAGCGCTTTTATATAAAGGTTAAATTTGAATATGTAAATGTTATGAAAAGAAAAAAAAAAGAGTTTATCCGTGTTTGCCTTTGATTAGATATTTGACTTATTTTAGCTTTATAAATAAAGTCTTAAAAACACTCTATATTTCCAACTGTATCCATTAACAGGATAAAACGAAAAGACATTTTGAAAATTACAGAATAACCTGGATAATATGTTTATTTTTCATTTAAGAGATGTTTCATAAAAATAGCATTAACACTAAAGTCTCCATTTAATTTCCCGCAAACCTCTGCAACGACGCTCTACCGAGCAGCTGAGGCGGACCCTTAAGTACCCGTAATGGAGCTGAAGTACAGTATTGAGTTTGCACATGTTTCAATCATGACTCTCATAAATAAAGCTAATTTAAGGATTGGCTACCAAACACGTTTGTAAAACTTGTTCATCTTTTATTATTTAAACTTTTTTCAAGTCTAAAATTAAACGTTTACCAACGTCGCTGTTTTTAAACTGCAAATCACTAAAGTATAGCATACATTTCAAATATTATTCAATTTACTATAATATAAAAGAACATTTTGGTTTGTGTAGTTAAATGCTGTTTTGGACTGACGGCAAGTAAATGGAGTTTATGTTTTGATTAATTGAGAGACTTGAGAGAGCTTCAAACCAACTCACAATCTACTGGGAATCAGTCGTCTAACTGGAATTATATTTCCTGAATATTTTACACAGCATTATCCATATTAATTTTACAGCTTTGCTACCTTAACTTTAAACATACTAATAGTAACTGAAAATATATTTTTAAATGCATGTTTGGGTTTCATTTTCCATTGCTTATTTTCTCTCAAACTGTAGTTACCCAAGTTAATTGTCAAGTTAATTTACTTACTTGAATGTTTCCCAATCTTGCGCTCTCAGTAAAAGTAAGAAACTCCTTAAACGGAACCAAAAGTTAATGAGCTGCTAAAACGAGTTAGGGATCTCTTTAATAGAAAAACACAGAGTTTAACTTTCTCCCTTAAAGCTTCTAATGTCCAAAATCCATTCGTGAAAGACAATACGTACAGTAACGCTGTATTATTATTACAACTTGCAAATATATTGATAAATACTTCATCATGACTTTTGTCAATATTGTTCATTGTTCAGGAACTTTTCTAAAACTTAGCTTGGGTAAAGATGAACAGTACTTATAATTTAGCCAAATTTACCTGACACAAAAGTTTTATTAGTAGAAATTGGTGCAATTTACATGATGGCGAAATCATCACTAATAGGTTTAGTTTAGCTAATAACTAAACAAGATTTTACTCTGAAGTTGTGACGGAACTTAACAAAGATAACGAAGGCATTTTAGCAATAACAATTGAAATAGATGATTCCATTTGGTCCTTTAAGTCTATGCTCTTACACCATGAAAATGAGCAAGAATTAGCCAATTACACGCAAAATAAGACGTCAAACAAATCTGATGATGTTATATCAGCTTAGTTATTGAAACAATGGACCACTGATACTTTATCTACTATGACGAAATCAATCAACATTCCAGGAATGTATATTTTCGTATCTCCAAAACCCGAGCTTTTGCCACTTTTAGTCCCAATAAAAAAGGAAATAAATACCCGTTTTTATAAAACGGTTTTATGGAATGGCCATTTTAGGGTTTGGAAATTTCTTAAGAACGGATACATTAAGAATATAGTCTATGGCTAGAGGCCCGCATTTCACTGGGATATGTTGTACTTTAATGTAATATTTTTTTACTATAAAAGGTTTATTTGTAATGGTCAACAACAATTTCATACAAATGCCTCTGTTATATTTTCAATCAGTTTTGATAATACCTTACTAGGTCAAAGTTCTAAATTACAATAACCAACTCTACAACAGCTGTTTACTTTGGTTGGATGTATAGCAACAGAAGTTATAACTTCCAGGCTTAAATTAGTTCATGTTATCAAAGGGCCGGAAATCCGACTAACGAGGGTTTGGTAGATGTTTCACCCTAGTAACAAAGTTTACCTAACAAGTGCAGTCTAACTTCCTGGCTTCTAGTGAACTAGAACAACACTGAACATCCTTGAAAATGCTCTTCAATACGATTCAATATTCTTTAAAGGGTTATTCCATGAATAATTGTGCTTGGTTACATAGTAACATACTTTGTGAAAGGAACATTATATGAATAGTTTGGTGGGATCTAAGGGTCCACCTCAGTAAGCACTTCACGGATGGCCTAACTTCGTCCGCACAAAGAACACACGACACAGGGCTCGTAACCACTGGCTCGTAACAACGGGCCTTCTTTCAACTGATGCGGCCTAACTGTCAAACCTATCTTCTGCAAGGGAGGCCAGTGGACCATTTTCACCTAACAAAATAGTTTTTACATAAAGTAACATGATATGTTTTAAAACTAAAGTAGTTTTCGACACGTGTATGGAGTTCGATTTCTTATAAAGGGTTTAATAGTTTTATAATTCAATTTTGAATTTGTCTAAGTTGTAATGCTTTTAAAATGCATTTTGTACACTTAAAATGCATATTTGAAAGAAACACGTTCAATGTGCTTGTAGGGAAGTCTAAAAGCTTAAAAGCTAATTTAAATTCTGATCTAAACTTTAATAGTGTCGGCGTATTTCGGATTATTGCAAACCTGCTTGCGCTGAGCGTCTCTACGTAGCTAAAGTGGAACCTCAACCTTAAGTCAATAAACAGTCCTCCATTCCCCAATTATTTAGCAACCACGTCATAACTGCAATATTATTGAACATTTACATTTTGATGGATAATTTTAAATGAAATGAAATGAAATGAAAAGCGACTTTATTGGTGGCGAAGTTAGACTTTAAAGTCCTTCTTCCACTTAATTTTACAAATAGTTTAAATAATAAATTTAAATAAATAAACAAATTTGCAAATAAGGCCAATACAGGTTAAACGTTTTATCAAACTAGCGCTTTCGACATACAAGACGTCATCGTCAGGTTTGTTACAAAATAATAAACTGAAATATTAAGCCGGTGTTGGTCTTTCAAGTAAAACTATCCATCATATCGTCAATATATCTTTTAAAAGACTCTTTATATGTTTGAAAGAATGAAAACTAATCTCGCTAAACTGTAACGAAACTTTCTCAGCCAGGTCTGTTGCCGAACTGATACGGGATGAGTGATAGCCTTCTATCAATAGCTCAAGAGGTGAACCTTAGCTTTGAGACTCAGTCAGCACTTGAGATACAAATCACTAATCACTAATCACTATTTGAGATGCCAACCACTCTCTTGAGGGTATTTTAAGGCAAATATGGGGTGAGGGATGAGTGTGATGAGTGGTAGTAATGAGTTATGAGGTATAGTCTTGTTACAAACTAAGGCCGACTCTTCCTTAGAATGGGTCATTAATTAATAGCCCAATGACCAATGGAAATACAAGGACCAACGGCTTAACGTGACTTCCGAACCACCCAGGTGATGGTCTGATATGTCTAAACGATGGTAGGAGTTGATGCGGGTATCATCAGATGATCACTGAGACTATCTGAGCCGCTTTAGACCTATATCATCCTCAAAACCTGACCTCCATGAGGCTGGATTACAGGACCACGCCACAAGTCCCAGTCAAATGATTTGGGTTTCATCTGACACTAATACAGTGAACATTAAGTGTAGTTGCTCTAGTCAAGTTGTGTGAGCAAGAGGTATATTGTAAATTTGCAATGGATTAACGATTTTACTAGTTGCTCTATTTGTTCTAATTTGTCGCATCTTGTCAATGCATAATATCATGTCACATGAACCGATAGGTGTCAAACACAATTTTGTTTGGTTGCAGGTCGTAAATTAAACTAATTCACATGAAACAAAATGGAAAATTTAATTTCGAACAAACTAAAATGTTTTAACGTATAACTTTTAACTACGTTTATTAAAAGGGGTAAAATAGTACTGTATAAACCGCTTCTAAAGGAATCAAGAGTTAAACGACTCAGATATAAAATTTCAAATACCTTCTATAGGATAGAAGAAATTATACAAAGTGTTATCGGTTGTTAATCGTGGCTTATTGCACAAATTAAAGTTAATTTTAGTTATGTAAATTAGTGAATAACTTTACAAGTCTTTAAAACAAGTAGGAATATTTGGTTAAGAGTTTTAACAATATTAAATAAAATGTTTTGAAAGGACCCTAAAAAAAAATAATGTTTCCGAAGCCAATTACACGGTCGCACCGTTTACCCGTACTAGTTTTAAATAATTATTCTTGTGTACTAGTCAGGTAATCTTATCTGTTTTGTTTTACACGTTGAGCTTGATTTCAATAACTATTATACATAATTTAAATATACGCATCTGTATACAGCCAAGCAACACCTATTGTTTTTACACAGTATAATTATTAACTTTTTATTTGTCTATATCGAGTCATTTAAACTACGAGCTGCTAGTCTAATCTTTACTTAAATCAAAATGCTAGCTTATTCACGAGCACTTTTACAATCCATCAACATCAAACTTAAAGAGCTGTCAAACTAGAAGCTAATAGAGCCGAGGTAAACAGTATATCTCACCGATCGCTGTCAAATACAGTAATTGGCTATTTAAAGTAGAACACAGATTTTTCAGAAGCTCGTTCAGAATATGTAATGGTTGTCAGAAGCTGGCACTGCGTGTTATAATTTTGTTGCGGTTTTATAGGGTGAGTTTTAAATACCCCTCTCACCTTAACTTTTGTAAAGGAAATAGTTTGTAAGCCCTTTTAGGAATGTTTTAATGAATTGTAAAGTTCGTTTTGACAAAAAATACTGCTTTGCGTAAAGAGATTACTCACACCACCCCACACCCGAAATCCGGGAGTTGGGGCCTTCAAATGATCAAAATACAAACCCTCCCTCCACCCTCCTGTGGGTCCTCAAGAGAGACGAAATTTCCCCACAAGTTCAAAGATGAAAAGAATAGTGTTTTATCTCGACTCGTTTGATGACAAAATAACATTTAAAACCTACATCTCACATATAATTTATTTTGAATGACAACATTTTCTTCAAAATAATCCATGGGATGATTTTTTTGTTTTAATGATTCCCTGATGTGAAATGAGAAATTGTAAACTTGATTGGTGAAACAAAACTAATCGAGATCAAACCTTTTGCGACGCTGAATTATTGTTAAAAATTTCATATCTTTTGAGGTGTCAGAAAGGGGGTTGTATTTTAAAAATTTGGAAGGGCCTCCTCCCAGATTTTAGGTGGTGGGTGGGTTAGGCAGAATACATCAAAACCAAATTCAGAATCGTATAAAAACATTCCCCAATGGGTATTAAAAGTTTTCCTTTTCAAAAGCTAAGGTGGGGAGAGGTCATTTAAAACGCACCCTGTATATCTTGTTCATTCAACGTTGTGATGTACGTCAGCACTTAGCGTGTGTTATGTTTTGTATTTTGAGCCGGGTATGCATTAGATACTAGGCGTTCAGTGCGAAGAAAGCCACTTGACCTAGTCAGCCCTCCTCGCCTTCTATCTTGGAATAGTCTTATCCAACATTCAGGAGAATAGGATTGAGCTGAGAACTGAATAGGCTTTCGAAACAAAAACAAAACCTTGCATCAAAATTATGGCAACATTATGGTTGCATTAAATTTCGTGACAACTATTCGTGTGTTGGCTTCACACTTTATTCGTAGTTTTTAAGAAGAGGGTTAAGTACAACCGGTTATCGAATCATACATACTACCGAGTATCACTCTATTTGGTAAGCCAGTGACACAATGGTGGAATGGCGGCCAATCCAGAAACTACTAAAGAAGAAGAAGTAGTTTCCGTTACGTGAATCGACAAGCTACTTCCATTTTGCAGTGGTAAATTTCCGTAGTTTTGAATAGTTTTCACTATTTTGTTTGGCTGGATTTGCCGTAGGTTTTGTTAGGAGCGAGATTGAGAAATGTGTACCTTTTTTATGGTGTAGTAATGACTAGCTTTGGTTGCTCTTGATTGTGTCTTTCTGCTCAGACAATCCCATACTGATAACACATGTCGGGTGGAAGTAAGTTAGTACCCAAACATACGGCAGGACCGGGTGGTATTTATTGGTATTTTTCAAGTCAGCAGTTAGGTCAACAGATCCATCCTATGATTATAAAATGTTTGCTTACCACAGAACATGTAAAATATTTCTTTTTATATTAGTGATGTTTTTAATATTTTCCAAGAACAATAACATGTGTACATGAAGAACCCAATTTAACTTTCAAATTAGTCACACGTTATGTGATGTATGATTTCGAACATCAATAATTCAAAACTAGTAAAGAAACTGTAAGTAGAAGCTGGTCTTACCTATACTACAAGTACCATTTATTTCAGACTTAAAGCTATCTTTCATCCTAAGTGAAATTTATACTTATTTAATTAATTTATACCGTTTAAAAGAAAGTTACAAAGTCTAGTGCGTAACGTCCCGGGTTGCCGGAACATAAGTTTCGTGCACTATTTTCACAAAGTACTACGTATAATTCGTAATAAAACATTCACATTGCATTGATAAATCAGAAAATGTTTGTTAGATAAAATAAACTAGTTTTATATACGAGTTTTCTTGATTCCACTCTTCTCTAGAAAAGTACAAACCTCGCTCCAAGACATTTATTTCTAAGATAAGCCAAACCTTTGTCAACAGAAAGAGTTTCCTCTTAGAGCGGGGGATTTAACTCTTACTGAAAGAAAAGCGCCATCTTATACAACGACTGTGGTGTATGTTATAATTGTGTTTGCCTTTATTACTCCGAAGAATAGAGCAATGATTTATTAATAGTTATGATTAATGAGCGTTGTTTTGAAGTACTTCAGCATATACAGCAATAACTACCTGTATTTATTTTGAGGTTAAAAATGTTTAAACTTAGAACAACGCCTAAATATCTAACTTGTTATTTGGTTTTGAATCGTTACTACACGTAATTGAGTGCTTTCGAAACTGTTATAAATTTGTACCAAACGAATCGCAACGTTATGTGTCTTTATTTCAGCAATATTTAGGCAAAATGATGTAAGTGCGTTATGTCAATACCCAATGAAATGTGTTGAACACTTCCTGTGTTATTTAACTTCACAAATTATTATCATAGGGAAGTTCTTTTTAATTTTAAATCCAACGTTTAATATTTTAAAATAATAAACGCAGAAGCAGAAGTTTACGGGATAGTGTCTTAGACGCAGTAGTGATGTTAAAAAATTTGTTAACCCATCCAAGGTGAAGCATAATTTAATCAAGTTTGACTTTCGTCTGTAACAAGTAAAGGTAAAATCAGTTTGGTTCAAGGCTTTAACGCTTTACAGGATGTTTCATAACCCATTTATGACACACATTTATACCACTCAAACAGCAATAACGATGATGAAAACCGTACTTCATTGTCAGGCAATATTCCCGGACAATCGCTCACTGTAGTTCATCGATCAAAACGTTAAACGCGAGTTGAATCCTGGGCGGAAAAAGTATGATAAACGAGCGTATAACTGAATGACAATGGCCGCGGCTTGTCTCTGCCCAATGCTTCACTTGATGGAGGGAAACTGTGAAACCTGCTCAATCTTCAACAGAGCAAAGAACCAGTAGTTCTCATTCTGTGAATAGATGTCACTATAGAACATTTGACACAAGAAAACAACAATGCAGCAATATAAAGGACATTAAGGTTTAAATAAAACAAATTTGAAAGAAGATCTACTTTATGGTAGGGTTTTGTTATTGTTGACACACTGTTCCAGCAAGTGAGGGGTCTGAGTAGTACAAAACATCAGTACAAATGGTATTTTTGCTAATATCTAGATTAAGGTGGTAACCAGCAAAATCGATCCCTTGGAAGTGCCCTTTTAACGAGATGTCTTCCACAAAAAGTGGGGTTTATTGTATTTATGATATAATTTGTAGGGAATTGAGTGTTCACATTTAAGTAACTGTGCCCAGCATGCGGATATAGATTTGTACATACCATGCAGCCAGTCCAATAGCGTTGGCGAAATTCGTTCTCGCCACTATCTTGTTTTAGATGGTCGTGCGTGGTCGGGTTACAGTTAAATACATACCAAGTTTCACCAAAAGATGATTATAAACTAAGTTTTAAATTTTAAAACCACTATTTTTGTGTAAGTTATCCTTTTCCCCCGCCGTTAACGGAAGATGTTCTAGGGTTCATGTTAGCACTTTGTTGTTACGCGTTGGCTCTGTATTATTTCCGAAGCACTTCCAAATTACAGTTATTCTTTTTTTACGACATTTGTAACTTTTACTCAAAATTTCAATACATTTTTCACTTTCTTGCGTTAGTTAAACGTTCATTTATTTTATTTGTTATATACGTATATTTATTTATATGGTAAAATTAATAGTTTGACCTTTTCTATTTATCCTTCTTTGTTACAGAGACTCACTTTAAAGGAGGATATTGACACGTTATGTCTTCTGAATCTAACATCGAAATGTGTGCACAAACTTCTAACATTCCCGGACGTGCTCTGCAAAACCCCAAGGCCCCATACATCAGGGCCCCACAGTTTAGCGAGTTTTGAACTGGGGTAATGTGCACTGGGACAAAGTTTGCTGGGTCGACTCCAGCAAAGGTGGCAAGTGTGCGCAGTTTGTACTGTTGACAAATGTAACAGCTGGGAGCTGAACTGAACAGCGGCACACACAGACAGACGGACAAACAAACAGGCCTACCAACTGACAAACACTCGCCTCTTTATGAGAGGGACCACCTGAACTACGCTTGTAGCTTCCTGGTTGGTGTGGTAACTTGTAGTTGTAACTTGTAAACTGTAGACATCGCTGCCTTTTAGTAATTTTAACTCACATCTACTATTAACTTCTGAGTGCTGGGACCATAGCTAAGAAATGACGCTGTAAATCAACATTATTTCTATTAACTGCCACAAACTATAATGGGTAAGTCTTAGGAGAGTTAAATCACTTTAACTATCTCAAGACTCGATGCCGAATAATTGGATGGTCAAAATATAATCTGTCATGCTCGTAGATTATTTGATTGTCCAACTTAGTTCACACGACAATATATACCTGCAACTATAAGCTTCTGCTACCCGTAAATTAAAAGTTTTAATTATTGTTTCCTTCTTTTTAGTGCTATATGTATAGATATGTTTGGTTTATTAGTGCTAGCGTTCTAGTTGCTAAAACCTAAAACACCCGAATCTATCAATATTAGTTATTGTATAAAAACACAAAATTGCGTATACTTGGTACAAGAAGTATTTTTCTTAAACAGCAAGTATTCATTGGTCGACCTCCCAGAGGTGAAGCTGGATAGCTATATCTATTCTCTACATACGAGTATACTGCATAATTGGCGTAGCTAACCAACAGGCAAACATAACATTAACCTTTTCTGCTACACTATAACATTAATCACAACCGTGCGAAGAACAGGTAAGTTAGCTATTCAATACTACAGTTCGTCAGGTTTAGCATGGCCGGTGAGATGGGCTATAGGGCCATAAACGGCTAGCAGGAAATCTCAAGGCCACCGGCCATGCTATACCTAACGAACTGTATGTGTCTAAATTAGTTTGATAGCGTCTTATATACTTGTGTGGAGTAGATATGAGCGTTTTTCTCCTACCTCCTATGGAGCAATTACCGCAACCATATCAACTCAGAGTAAGAAAGTAACAAGTAAAAACAAAATAGAAAAGGTATGTCATAAAATACGTCATAGTTAATTAAGTTTCTTGTCAATAGGTCAATAGACTAATGTTAGTTTAACTATACACAACCATTATTTACGATATAGAACGGACCCAGTATTAACTAAACATCACGTGTATAATGTGAGCAAAATCGATATTTAATAAACACAGATTTTACGGCTACTTATAATTATACAGATCTTTTAAAACCGAGCAGAAAGAAAAAATAAGTATTGTATTTTAATCCACCGAAACAAACCTTAATTTTGGATTTTGAACAATTCTCTTTTAATGAGTAACTACGTTATAAAAGGAATGCACTTCCAAAATTTCAAGTTTCTCCGCCTAATAGCTTTCATGATGAGTCAGCAAGGACAAAGGCTTTTTAAAATAAACTGAACTACGAAACAATGTCGAGTCCTTTGGATCATCTGTTTTGTTTAGTGCTCAGGATCCGTACTTAAGCGAGCATAGGTGATACATCTTAAGACCTACTCTTAATAATTTATGGAAGCTCCACCAAACCCTCCCCACTTAAAACAGATACCTTATGTTTATCGCTGATTAATACGAATATGTAGGACTTTTATTGAACTTTAGAACCATTGAATTTTATCTCAAAGAGCCTTTCTCTCGAGTCTTTGGTCGGAGAAAAGTTTAGCCGGTGCGTTCAAAGAGAACTTGTTTCGCAAGGAGAAAAGACCGGCGTTTCTCCAGCCTACACAAAACTTCGAAGCGTTTCTCGGCTTGCCTATTCTTCTCCGTCTTAAAGTTGTTCACTTTAAATCGATAACTTTAATCAGTACAAAGAAAAGTTTTTTTCAAACAGTAGAAAGTACGAAAAGGAAACGTTATTGAAGACGTTACTAGTAAAAGTTTTCTGTCGTTACAAAATTTTGCGGGATTCGTAGAAGCAGAATTATTTGGTTGCCATTGCAGAAAAGACATTCTTTAAATAAATGTCTGGAAAATGTCGGTTTTCGAGAGGTTAATAACAACGTCTCCGTTAACAATGGCTTCTAAGAGGTTGGCAAACTTTGCTGTTGACGAAAGCGCCACTTACCTTGAAAAACAATATTTCATTCACTTAAAGACTCGCACTTTTAACCAAACTCCTTTACAAGGATTAAGATACGGAATTTGACATGGGATTTTAGGTTTCAGAGAAAATGTTCTGTCAGTTCAAAGTCGGCTTTGGCTTTAAAAGTTGTCCTGGAAAATTTGCAATGTCATAAAAAAGACAGGGCATTTTCTTCAAAATGATTGGATCAACGATTCCTAGAATGGTGATAATTATAAATCCGTCCAATATTTCAACCATGGAACTGAAATATTCAAGGCAAAGTAAAGATAATATTCAAACAAAGATTCATCATTACAGAGTATTGCACAATATTATCTTTAAGAGAAACAAAAACATATTCAAACGAAAATAGCATTTCTAAAGTGTCTACATTTTAGTCTATTACATAACATTAAATTCTAGGAGGAATTCAATTATACACCCTTAACTTACGAGTGTAATTTTGCTTTAAAATAATGAAGCATCTCTAAAACAAATCATAACGCAGGTTATCTTTCTCGAAGCTAACCATTCTTATACAAGCGATTTTGCATTAACTATATAATATTTCTACCTAACCTTATGACGGTTTGGCCACGTTAGTTAATTTCGCAACAATCTACATCTCATTATGAAAACGTAACTAAGTTAAATTGATTTTTCCGAGTTAAATTGATATTTTACTTACGTTTCTTCACCAAGACTTTTAATACTGAGCAATAATTTAGTATAATTTTGAA
This sequence comes from Matsumurasca onukii, assembly GCA_018831715.1. Lineage (NCBI taxonomy): Eukaryota > Metazoa > Arthropoda > Insecta > Hemiptera > Cicadellidae > Matsumurasca > Matsumurasca onukii. The sequence goes on from CM032065.1 coordinate 14,759,714, forward strand.
CCTTAAACATAGGATTTGTTAAAAATGAAATCAGTAGCCTAGTTACAATATTATCATGAACACTAGAAATTTATCGTTTGAAAGAAATCGAAGAAGAAAATTATTAATCACGACTTTTGTCTTCCCAGTCATCCTAATTACGAAAGTTTCTTTTGAGGAGTAAACGCCTGGAAACATTGTCTTTACTCAACAACTTTCCCTCGTTAGTTATACTTTCTCAGTGGTGTAGATAAACTTACATTTAAGTCAGGCAAAGTATTCAAGTCCTTTCATCAATAGTCTACTATGTAGATTTCTGGTATAATGCAAGGTGTCCACTGTCCAGTAATTAGGGATCGAACTTCACCAGGTGGTTTATCTGCTCATAATACACTAAAATTTACCTATAATCTATAGTCCTACCTCGCTTGGTTTTCTGTTTGTCTGTCTGTGTTTTCACTGAATAATTGTTATCTCAGAGGTAAATTAGGTTATAAATTAAAAGGTTTGAACACTTGTTTCTATAATTAAAACCAATATTTAACCTATAAGTTTGACTAATTCTTACTTCCCGTATACAAAATGGTGGGCATATTAAGCTTTTAAGCTTAATAACTCAAACGCTTTAATCTTAACAGTTGATACGCAAGAATTAACCAATATGTGGCAAATAAGGCCTATTTACAAACATTTAAAACCAAGTCTGTTGTTCTCTGACAATTATTAACGGAAAAATTCAAGATTTCCCGAGCGTACATATGTTACATATGTTTCTTTAATATAAACAAGAGAGTGCAGTCAGGAAATATTATATTGCTCCATTAGTAATGTCTCAGATTAACAATTGTCACACATATTATTATTATTGTGTATTTACCATAAAGCTTAAAGGTTTTGGATTATTAAGCTTAGACATTTTAATATGGCCACCATTGTTAAACCATAAGTGAAAATTAGTTAGATTTATTTTTAAATATCTGTTTGAGTTGTACCAAAAAGTGTGGAAAGTTTTTAGTTTTTACCTTACGAGTAATTTACCTCGCAGATAAAAATTATTTAGTAAAACACAGACAGACAGATAAAAAACTAGGCAAGATAAGACTATTTGTTATTGGACGTTTTTTGTTTATTTTGACTTTATAAATCGCCTTGTGAAGTTTGATCCCGTAATTACTGGACACCCTGTATAATAGCAGCAGGGTATAAGTCCTATCAATTAAACATTTACTTTCAAAAATAGATGTGTTGTTTATTTTGACGTTTAATATGTTTATTTGCTTAGTACTTGTTTAATTTGATAAATACTGATACGTATAATAAAACAGCCTTGAAAATGATCATCCAAGGAATGTCGAGAAGGAAATAGTTTATCTTATTTAAACTTTTAAACTGTTCAAACCTAATGAGTGTTGATTATATTAAAAATGTAACGTATCAACCACTTTAGTATTACTATTTTGATGTTAGGTTGTAAAAATAAAGGGTCTAAGTTTGTTTAGAAATTATTAGAAGGGGCAATTATTATTTTAACGCCTTTATTACATAGAGCTTTAAATCCACCCTATATAAGTGGGTTGGTAAAAAGGTAGTAGATCCAAGTAGTATAAATTACATAATGGGTTGAAACAGATCCAAACTAAATCTCAATACTTGTAACAAAAGAAGTAATTAAATGAAAGTGTTGTTTCTTCAACTTCGTTTTGTACTACTTGAACTTCATAATGTAGAACCTACAAACAAATTTTCATTGGTTGATTAGTTATCCAAGAAGGAAATAAAGTTTAAAACGTCGGAGAGAAGGCTTGAAGAGGTTTCTTTGAAAGTCGATGGATGAGGAGAGGTTTCATTCATAGAAGAAAGCGGCGGTCTTGAGCTTCTTTGTACAGAAACTTACAAACTGAATTCCCCCGGCCAACACAAACTTTCTGCCAACCTTTTTATTTCAAAGCACTTATACCAAACACAACTGGAGGTTTCTTTTCAAAGCATCAAAATTATGTAAACAAGTCAATACATTACTGAAAAAACTTGCTATTGTATTTTACGTACTTTTTTATTAATGGTGCATCTTGATTTATTTCTTGAATAAATATACGGTATGAAAAATGTAAGTACTGCTGTTGTTGAACGTTTTGTTTTGGCCGGATAGTTTTGTTTTGAAATATTTAGAGAACAATTCAAGATGCACATATCAAGATAAAAGAACCTTCAATAAATATTTAACTGGATATTCTACGTTATAAATAGTTGCCTTTCTCATAATATACCTTCTGCTTTCAATCATCTAAAGTTTGATTTTCTAATTTATTCTTATGTGTAAAGATAAATAGCTAGAAGAAAAGGAGCAAACAGATTATAAACTTATACATATTTTGATAGGTTTAATAGACTAATCCTATATTATTTTTTATGTTAAAAGTGAATCTACTACATTTAAATATGGAACTGTTAAAGTTACTACGTAGCCACCATTTTATCTTAGCATCGATCGCATTTATCAATAGTTCTAAAAGAAGTTTTGGATCTTATGCACCTAGAACAACCAGCTTGAACTATTAACAATTATTTGAAGCAAGCTACGATTATTGCTATACCACTCTAATTAAAACTAGCTAATTTACCATAATTACAGTTTTTTGTTCCTATAATTATATCCTTGTAAAATGTCCAATGTTTCACGCACATGACAAGGTAAGCCTGATTAGAGAGGCTAAGACAGGAGTGAAACTCTAGCAGGCCTCAGTAAAAGAACAAATTACCGCCAGCCTTTCTTTCACACTTGAGGAGTTTCCCTGCTAAAGCGATTATATGTCATCCAACGTCGTTGATGTTCATTACTTTGAGAGGTAATTGATTAAAAGTACTTCAACCTAGTGAAGCGATTTATAGATTATACAATAGCTAATACAGTTTAAAATGAGACCCCTTCTAGATGGCTCACAGCCACCGTTTTGCGCTTTTCAGTAAACTTTACTAATGTCCAATTGATTTTATCAATTTGTTTAAAGTTTGATATGGCTGAGTTCCTTGGTGTACACAACCTTAGTAACACAACCAATTATGATCCTACAATTATGTGTAAGATCATTCCTATATTCATTTGTAGGAAAACAAACAGTATTCCAAAACGTGTATTTTTAAATTTCTGGTCTATTGGGATACGCGCGGGGGGGTGGGTCTTAAGACGCGTTTTTAAATACGCGCAACAGGTGCGAGTTCTCTGCAAAGACGACTTCAATTCGATTTAACCTATTATAACATATTATTATAAACTTATGTATGATAGCAATCCACTACGACTTTAAAGCGATTCTCTTCCTACCCGATAAAGTGCATAGCCTTTAAAACTTTAGTGTTACTGGCTAGCGGGATGTTCTAGACTTTAAACTGACCATCAAGACCCACTTAGTTGTCTTTGAGATAACAATTTGTGTATTTCACTGAACTAGTTCGTATAAAGTTATTTGTTTTCAGTCCCAGTCGATAAATAATTGAAAAAAGAGCAGTACACATTATAATTAATTTAAAACTTCGTGAATGCAGATTTGTCAAAAACAAATTGTATTACATTGTTTTATTTTGGAGTTTGAATAACGATTTTATGTCATCTTCTTCTTTCCAACAAAGTCTTAGAAACTTCCTAAAGTTTGATTGTCAGAGGAAGTTAAATCTTTCAGCCAACTTAAAAAGAAATTTAGTCTTCTTTAACTCCTTAAGTCAAAATGTTTTCTATTCCCCATAGGTACTATTGTAATATTCAGGGAAAGGTAGAGTGTGTCATGTTTAACGAGGTGAATTTAGAGCAACAAAGACCACTCTCTCTGAACCTAGAGGCGTTATCGCAAAATCACGTAACAAATTAGTGGTAGGCCTAGTGCGGATTGTGGGGATCGAACCCGCGCCGCCGGAGTGATGAGCATCGCAGTCGTGCGCAATACCAAATATACCACGGGTCCCCTAATATTACAGTACTATATACAGGGTGTCGGTGAACTCTCTGGACATACGTTGTAGACATGTTCCTTGGGTAAAAACAATTATATTTGACCATATAAACAAGTTCGTAACATTAGACTGAACAGTTTTTAGATACTGTTTTTGTTACGATTTAAGTAACATTTCACCTGAAAACGGAATGAAATCCACATATCCTGAAACGTTGCTTTCAACTTGTTCACTAACAATGGAAAACGTCCGTAATAATATTTCAACTTTAAGAATGTATTGTGAGATCCACTGTTCACAAAACTAGAGTTATTTCCAGTGCATTGTTAACCTCACGCAATAAAGCCATTAGGATATTGCAGCACGTAGCGCTTCAAGAGGCTGAGCAACGATGACAGCTCGCTGCGCTCCACTGCACAGTGCCGCTCCAGGCCGCTACTTCCGGGCCACCAGCTGTCCACTGGAACTGGAGGATTAACTGTGCGACTCACAGACCGACAGTAGGATTAGGATTTACTCCTAGCTCTGTTTGGAGGAAACGTGAGGGAAGCTTTGGAAACTGACTTAGAATCGTGGAAGATGAGAGCTCTGTTTAGAGGAGGAATTTAGGTTGATGTTAGGTGGGTTAGTGGCAAAAGGATAGGGGGCAATTGAAGTTCCATCGAAAGATAAACAGTATTGAACGTAATTTAATGTTGGGTTTTGGTGAATTTAGCGGTCTCAGAACTATGTACTTGTGGACGCATTAATGTATTTTATAGTACGTACGGCCAACAACGTCAAATACTTTAAATTTAACTTCATCGTTAGGTTCTTAGTAAGCTAGTAAGAAAAGGTTTTCAAGAGATGAATTTAATTTTCTCTACTCTTGTACGTTGAACGTTAGTTAAGTAACAAAAGTATTGTCTGATCAGATTAATATATAAAAATAAACAGCAAACTGGAAATACAAAGTTTTTTTCTAGCGTTAAAAACTCTTTGAAAACACTGTTTCAAGCTTACACAACATCAGTAACGAATAACGGAAAAAATACTGTTATTTCCAAGTGAACAGGGTCTACAACCCAAAGACACAATTAATTACACTGTAATTAAATCCATGTACAAATATTTAACTATGAAGGAGGCAATGATGAACTAAGTCAGACAGGCTAATATTTGCTCAGTTACGACCTAGAATATCCTAGTGTGGTTGCTAAGAGGACGAAATATGAAAGGGATAAGCCGTATTACCTGAATCATCCTGCCTTAATTAACAGTCCACCATATTGCCTTTCCTACATCTACTATTTCTGCAGCGTTCGCTCCTCTACCTGTTATTTAATGTATCACTGATGAGTTTCATGAGACCGTTATATAATGAAGTCTATAATGTGTAATATGTAGAATCTAAAAATAAGCTATGATATTATACGTCAGGTTATATTCATAACAGGTAGAAGTAAGGCATTCAGAGCATTTCGTGTGGTGAATCTGAACTATTTGTGTTGTATTGCACAAAATTGAAATCAATGTTTATTCTCATGTACTTTTTTGTTTGTGGTAAAAGAACTGAGGTTTCTGATAACACAAGAAATTACCTACTCATGGCTTACAAAGTACTTATTATTACACAAATTGGAACTTATATTAAGGTTTTGTCACTTACCGTAGATTGGTCCAAAGATATGGCCCGACTCTCGGAAAAAACCTGCAAAACAAGTCAGGAAGTCTAAGATCCAAAACATAACTTTTTGCTACAGTCAAACTCATCATTTTGTTAAAGCTTTAACTTCACCTTTTGATGTTACAATACAGTTATTGTTATCACTATCAAAGACTACAAAATTCTACTAAACATAATGAGTTTGTTCTATGATTTATAACGGGAAACATTTAGGGACCTAAGTGTTTTATGGAAAGTAAATAGATCTCGTTTTCCAGTACACATGGCCAACCTTAGAAATAAATCAGAACTAACACTCTCTGGCTGTTTTCCCTATTTATTAATGCCGCAATTAGGAACTGTCGGCCCTAGACGGTATCAAGATTACATATCATGACCCATGATAAAAACATCACACGCACCATTCATCCCATATTCACTGTAAAATAGTCTCTGTAAGAGTGGTCGGTGTCTCAATCAAACGTACAGAAAACAAGTACCAAAAAAGTTGAAGATGACAATTTCTACCATTTGCAACTCTACTTATAGCCTCCACGACAGTCACGGTCTCATCTCCCGGTGTAATGTCCCCCTTGATCCCTCCTCTACCAGGATCTCACACACAGACACACAATGGTGTAGAGTTACCCAGGAGTACTCGGGTGTCCCGCTCAGTTAACTGACCAGTCAACTGGATACGGATGCCGCAATAATACTGACATCAGTTCACTTACACTGTAATAGAGTACACTGTTTACAAAGAGCACATCGTGTTGTAAATTACGCAATGTTTTGTATCCAATAATACATATTTTTTCGGGAGAGGAAAGCGACGATATTTGTGGGCTATTTTCAGGTTGCAATATGAGGAGATGCGTTTGACAACACCTCATTATAGTTCATATTATTATTTTACTTCAACTAGTAGACATTCAAACATCGGAAATTCACGTACTTTACCTTGCTAACCTAAATTACGTAACCTTTCCATAAAAAATAATACAAATATCAATGTTACAAAATAATGCACCAAGGCAGGAGCTTTACATTTCTGCATCGACAAGCACTACTGTAGTGGGATACAGAACTTTGGAGCTAATCTGCCTATCTAAATGAACGTTCAAAGCCCGTGATGTGATCTTAGCGATGGGTTAACTACGGTACTCAAGCAGCTTTAGAATCAGTGAACTTTGAATCCTGATTTCACACTATTGCACTAGAATAACCTATTCAACAATACAAACGATTTAAAGCAACACATTGATGTTTATTTGACAATCAATGTGATCTATCTCTTAATATGAAATGTACCAATATGTTTTTAAATGTCTTGTTATAGACACAAATATATTTTCAAACCGAGAAAATTTTAGTTAACTTCGATTTCAATCTTTTGATCATATAAATTTTGTATTCCAAGTTGTCTTTCAAGCTCATTCAAGTGATTATTAGCAAACATTTTGACAGACTATTTTGGTTTGAAAATGAACTATTATTTAGTCAAACATTACAAAAATCAACTTCAGTGTTAAAGGAACTAACGATGGTCTAAAACGTTGTACATATGATTCAACCCTAACATGTGTAACTATTTTAATACAAGTTCGAAATTAATCAGAAGACAACAATCTGAGATAAAGAAATATCAAGCAACAAATCATAAGTAAAGATCTTACGTTTCCTATCTGGCGTTGTACTAAACTCAATATTACTTATATTATTACCGTTCGTAAAATAGTTATTGGAACACATAAAGTACAAAGAAATGAGATAAGGAACAAGAAGTGAATGTCACAATATATTACACGAAACCAATAATGGTTCCAATAAAAAGCGCTCCACGAGAGCTCTTCTACAGTTGTTCCAGTTTATTTATTGGCCCTTAGGTCTACTAAGTTACACAAGCTTCCAGCGTCAATTTGCCAAATCTGTGCGAAATTGAGTGAGCTGAACGATTGACGACTGCGTAGTTTTTACTTTTGGTAGTCATTACGAATAACTCTTAGCCAATCGGTTCCATAAAAGAAATCTGATTAAGAAAATAATTTCTCAAACATTTTAAATCTTGTCACGATATGTGTCCAAAATGGGTTTGTATTGCTAGGTAGAAGGGTTATCTAGACCTGTGTCAACATAATCAATTCGAGGGAATTGAGCCAACAGATATCAACAGTGTTGACACAGCCTGCACTGTTACATGACCAATCCTGAGCGTTTCAATACGCAGATTCATATAATCGCACAACTTTGTTTCAAAGCTCGTATGGATAGTTTGAGAGGTTACCTAGGCTTGTGTCAACGTCATCAAACCAAGAGATTTGAGTCAATATATATATCAACCGTGTTGACACAACTCTGTACACAATCATTTCTGAGCGTTTAAATACACAGATCTAAGTAGCCGCACAACTGTGTTAAAGGTTGGTTTGTACTGATAGATGGACAGGTTACCTATAGGGCTTGTGTCAACGTAATCAACGGAGGGAATTGAGTCAACAGATACCAGAAGTGTTGACACAGCCTACTCTGTTACATGGCCAGTCTTGAGTGTTTCAATACGCAGATTCAAGTAAACTCACAACTGTGCCAAAGGGTGGTTAATATGGATAGTTTGAGGGGTTACCATAATCAACCTAGGGAATTGAGTCAACAAATATCGGCAGAGTTGACACTGCCTACTACACTATTACAAGACCGATTCTGAGAGTTTTATTACACAGATTTTAATAATCAGACAACTGTGTCAAAGTTTGGTTTTTGTTGCTAGGTAGAGAGGTAACGTAGACTTGTGTCAACATAATCATCCGAGTGAATCGGTCAGCAGTTATAAGCAAGGTTGACACAGTCTATTTACTTACACGACCAATTCTGAGCGTTCCACAACTGCGTCAAAGGTAGGTTTGTATGGATAGGTAGTGAGGTTACCTAGACTTGTGTCAACGTAATCAACTGAGGTAGTTGAGTCAACAGATATCAACATTGTTGACACAGAATTTTTCCTTACACAGTTTTATGTAATCAAACAACTGGCCAAAGGTTGGTTTGTTTAGATAAATACAAAGTTACCTAAATCTATGTCAACATAATCAATCAGGATTTATTCGCCAGATATCAGCTTTGTTGACCCTACTTCTCTTCTTTTAATTAGTTCTCTGTTTAAAGGTATGAGGACTACGAAGAATAAAGTCTCAAAGACTGTGTGCGAACTTAAAACATAATTTTGCTTGATAGTTGTAACCTTTAAGTACTATAAGAACCTTGAAATCTGCCAAATACAAAGGTAGTATTAAAATTGAACAAACTTTTTGGGTTTTACACGCACTGTAACTGACACACTTATAATGTCCCCTCGTCTGTCGGGTATTATATTTAAAACTTATTTCCTACGAATATTGCTGAACTTTACTACCTTGCAATGAATTAAAACACGAATACGCGCCAACTCTCAAGCACAAGTAACATAGTTTCATATACTACTAACATAACTACAGGTAAGGGAACAAAATGTACATTGCTGAGATGGATTGTTAGAATTAGCTAGCCTCTGAGTTACTCTTTCATCCGAAAACTATATTCAATTGCTGAGCATAAAGTTTTGACGTTCCTTAACGTACTTATCAAGATCAATCTAAAATATGCCACTCATCTCTCTTACAACTTATAATTATGGCATAACTTTAAATAGAAAATTTAAAAATTATTAACGTTAACAATTATTACAGCGATATTTTTCATTATGAATTAATACGGATAACACGTACAAAATATTGACATTAAAAATATTGTAACTTTAATGTTTTTGTTAGTTGCTAAGATTAACTTTGGGATTTTATTTCTAATTTTGTTCTACTGTTTCTCAAATCTCCATTTATCTTATGCAAAGTTCATGATATCGCTGAATACAATATCTTAAAATCAGGATGGGGTTTGGTCAACAATGGTCACTTTTTACATATGTACAAAAGATCGATATGAAGAAATTCAAACGTATGATGTCGTTCATGTACTTGAATCAAACCGTATGACAATACAAGGAACAACAAAGGATACAAAATAGTTGTGGTTTTCAAACAACAGATGCAACAAACGGAAACAGAATAGGGTTTAGATGAACATTGCACTAACAGTTCCACAATGAAAGTCGATGTATAAAACTGATAGAGAATGCCATATTAGGTTCAGCTTCAGAGCCTCCATTGAAATGTTAACAATAAGCGAATGTAGGGATAAAGGCGTCTGTTTTTATTTGTTTTGTGCCATCCTTCTGTTCTGATACAGTTCTTTATTAGTTTCATCGTTTATTTCTACTAGTCTTCCTGTTATACAAGCCATCATTATTTTTTACCTGGAAAAGTGTACTCAAATAACCTTTTAGCGTCTATGTAAATAATATTCAGTTTTAAACTTAGTGTCTTATTGATTAACCTTAATGCCTTATCTCAGGAAATTTCAGTCATAAAAAATGCCTAGTATTGGTTTTCACAAAGCATAACCTTACAGATCATTTTGTCGAGAAATGCTTCATTTACAACACATTTTATCTTTCAGTAAATTACCCGTATTTGGGCATTTGTAATTCAGTTCTACTTGCTTCTAATTAAAATCAAGACGTGAAAGAAAATTTATGTTAATCGTAACTCTTGAAAGACGAAGTAATAAACAGTACTTCTCTGGAGGCGGATTTCTCCACTTTGAATTGAAACTTAAGTCTGATGAACTTCTTTGCGCGCACTTCAGCTTTATCTTTAAAACTGTTTGGAGCTTCCTTAGCTTAACGTTGTATAAGATAAACAGCGAGTAATTTGAGAGGCTGCTTAATTAACAACAACGCATTGTAATCTGAATCAAAGCTGTATAAATGCATGAACAGTAGTCAAATGTCATGTGTTTATGAACATTTATTTAACAAACAACAAGCCCCCTCACTCGGTTATAAGTGCAAATAACAGCAGATTTCAATAGCGAGTTTTTGAGTGTTACCACGTTACTTAAAACTTGTTAAACTAAAACAGGGAAGTTAAAACTCAGTTGGTAAAAAAAATTAAATTAAATTATTTAATTGCCTACTACAAAACATGTTTGAAATTAACGTTTGTTTATTAAACTGACAACAAATGCAATCACAGATTCAGTCTCGAGTCTTCCATTTAAATTAATACAATGAGCGGATACAGAAAAAAGTATTGTGTTGCTATTCAATAGTGCTCAGAGTTTTAATATATTTTCTCTTAAATGATTGTTGCGTTTGAAATAATACGCTGAGTTTATTGCTTTGATTGATGAGTTTATTGGTTGGATTATTCCTATCTATCACGAAAGTGCATTTTATCCTGACCCATTCAATATAGAAATCATTCAATATTGTTTGACGTACATTTAATAAACACAGTTCTTTTTTAATAAAACCAATCTTTCGTAAAAAGTTTTATTTTCTTTTGATATTTTAACTTTTCTCTGGTTTATTTACGTGTTACATATCGTAGACCTAAGGAACACTAAACTATAAAAATCGATAGAGAATCAATAAGGTTGCAGTTGAAACCGTGGCGAAGAACAAGGTAATACGGTGAAAAGTTCCCTGTTTTAATTCACATTTTCTCCTAAAGCAGTTATTTCTCAATCGAATTTTATGACTTTAGTGTTAATAGAAAGATTATAAAATCTTCTGTAAAATATTAATCTTTACATTTTACTTTAAACCTCACACTTTATTCGCTAACAAAAGCGTAACACCCTAAAATCATCATAACATAGCCACCATTTGGAAATGGTAAACTGCATCATACTGGTAGTTTTTCCCACATATGGTATTTTTTAAATACAAATTTGTAACAAATTGAACCCACATCCAATGAGTAGTGTGGAGAATAGAAAATAATTAGAGAAAAAAAACTAAATGGCGGATAACCCTTCAACTAAGCGTTTTTCGAAAACACGATACATTTAGTTATCTCTATATTTTACCCAATACACCAAATCCTAAAGTTTGTGTTACCCTTTTATAAGGACTCTGTTAAATTATGTAAGTTACGCCAATTTGTCATTGATACATGGGGAAAATTAAAGTTTGTCTTATAAAATGAAGTGAAGTACAAAGTCCTTTCTGTCACATCACTTCGACCCTTATCTGAATTATCAAATAGTTGCTTGATAACTAGTTCACGGATCTATTGCAAAGTTGAGGAATGAATTGTACACATTTTAAACCGAATTTCTGTTGTTTAAATCAATTAAGTAGCAATGTTTTGGGTATGGTCAAATATCCCATGACTATCGCCAATGAAATAAATTGAAAGGTACCGTTGAACACCCTTTAAAAGGCGGAAAATTATCATTAAATATATGTTGACTTTTTGTTATTTGTTTTCAACAATCACAGAGCAATTTGGACGTATCAGGCTTAACTTGTTCAGAATGTTTGATTAATAACCAAGCCCAAACTTAGTTCTCTCGTGGGAATTATTCCCATGAGCCATGTGGGTTTAGTCTAATGAATTTGGTAAATATAAATTATTCTATTTGGCAAACAAACTTATCCAGGTTGCTTGTCATTAAAACCTTAACTATTTCAAGCATTTATGTACACATCATCATAAAAAGACGCACGAGGGTAAAATTGCCCAAAGAACCCAAAAAATAGTATATTTCATAACAAGAGTGGATAGTGGGGTTTTGCATGTTCGAGACCATATGTTTGAAGTGCGAGAACTGTTGAGCACTTCAAATGGTCGGAGAACAGGCAAAACATTTTCACTAGAGTTTTGAACGATACTTTTCACTACACTACGGAATAAAAAGTCATTGTTGGAATTTTAACAGTTTATTAAATTAGAAACATGTTTTAAAACCAGGTCTACTATTTTAAATGAAAATTCACATTAATTGTACAGTTTTGTTATTAGAAATAGATATTTCTTTATTAGGAGCTTTATTCATTACATTCAAACTATTGTTGTTTGTTTGATATTGCACTTTCATTTCAGTAAGTTGTTACTTTCGGGAGTAAACAATAGGCTACCGATGTTTCGTAGGTTGTAAACACGTAACGAAAACAGCTAAACTCAAAGTAGTATAGTGAAAAAGCATTTTCGATTGCGAATTGTCTAAACTACAAAGTTTTATTTTACACCCGTCGCAGGTAGGAAATAATCAAGAGAAGAAGTTTCAAAGTACATGGGTAAAACTGTTTGAGAATGCCATGTGTAACAACAAAGTTTTGTATAGGAGTGACTACTGAAATGTTCACCTTCAGGCGGATTCCTAGCAAGACTGCACGTCTGACGATGATGTGTTTACATCGAAACTACCCAGAGATGTAGGCTTAAACCTATTTCAGTGTCAAACTGATATCGAAGAGGCTTATAGTGTACTTTACAAATCCAACGTTAAATTCAAATAAGAAATTAATAAAACGTGGAATTGCAAATGAATTTAAATTGTTAAAAGTTTCATTTGATTCTAATTAACAATCAACTGAAAGCCAATTTATGCAAACCTCACCTAACATTTGATTATCTAAATATTTTTATCTGTTTTTATTTCTCGTTTAAGTTTGACGCCTCTTACAAACTGATTTGCGCTTAAAGCTCAACTGTCAATTAGATAAGTAGTGAGAAGCTAAATCCTCAGTTAAAATCAAATATGTTTAAATGAATTGCTTATCCTGAACTTCCCAAAAACAAAACGGTTTCATAATATGATAATACTGTATTACCTGTGCAATGACAAGTGATTTTGTAATTTAGTTTAAATAAAATTGATTCTTATATTATTAATACACAAAGGGCCTTGATTGAAATTATACAATTATTATTTTCTTCCATTAAATATAAAATTTGTAAAGATGGTAAAGCAATAAAAATTGTAGTAGTAGTCCCACAGTAACTGAAGTTTTAAAAATACCATCACCATTCTAGAAATAACACAACACTGTGGGGTTTAGTTTTAGGTCTACGGACCATTTAAAACGTATTGGGCTTAATTGGTTTGTAATATTTGATTAATTATACCCAAAGTAAGCTCTCCTAGGAGTCATTCCCATGAGGCATGTGTGTTGTTAGCCTAATGACTTTAGTTCCAATATCGGATTCTCGTTAAGTTAACTCGAATAGCTTCACATGTAATATAGCTTTTATAGAAATTATTGTGATATACAGAGGGGTGCAAAAGTAGGTATACAGTTATGAAACATTTTATAGAAAAGTATATATATATATACTCATACAAAGACAAACTTTTCAAAATTATTTGAAAAGTACCAAGAAACCTCAATTAACTCTTAAAAACTTTGTATTTGACAAAAATACTCACTCCCTTGTATATAAAATCATTTTCCTTCACAGTCAACACACTGCTGTACGCTTCCTGGTGGAAGTTAGAATTCCTACAAATTCTTCTACTCCTACAAATTCAACAATTCTTCTTCCAACAAGATGTAGCTCTTGCCCACTATGGGACAATCGTGCGTGACGTACTAAATAGGGAGTTTACTAACACGTGAATTGGTCGAAGAGGACTGATTGAATGGCCAGCAAGATCTCCCGATCTGACTCCTATGGATTTTTTCTTTTGGAGAGTTGTCAAAGACAAGGGGTTTTCTAAGAAACCTCGTGATGTTAGTCAGAGAGTAGAATTCATTCGCCAAGCTTGCCAAGACATACACGAAAATAAAGAACTTTGCCGATAAGTGTATTTAAGCGTAACTTGAAGGTTACAGCAGTGTGTTGACTGTGATGGCAAACAGTTTGAATACAATGGGAAGTGAGTGTTTTTGACAAATTAATGACTTTTAAGAGTTAATTCAGGTTTCTTAATAATTTTCCAATAAATTGGAAAGATTTGGGTTTTGTATGAATAAATATACCTTGTCTACAAAGTGTTTCATCACTGTATACCTATTTTTGCACCCCTGTGTATTATGAAACCTATTCTGAATTAGGATGAAACTTCAACCGCATATCAATAATATTAATGAACATTTCTGTGAACGTCAATTATAATACGCAATATGTTCAACAATAGTAACAAAAGTAATATTTCGTTAATTTTATTGATAAAATTGTATCCCAAACCTACTTCCCCATACCAAACGTACAAGAGACTAAAACAAACAATATGTTAAAAAACATAAACAGTTTCCTAAAGAAGCTCAATTTATACAATTGACAGGTAATGTCTTGTGTCCCAAAAGAATCAGTTTCAGAACTTTCATTAAACTTTCATTGATATACCAAAAAGAAGCGAATCAAGAGAAGACATCGACTGTTTCTATTTTTTATGTGGATATACACATTAACGGCTGGAAAGTATTGTTTTATTAATTTAATGTTAGGTTTTTGAAATAATGCCATTCGCCTTGATAACTAGTCTTTCTGTACAAACTTTCTGACTGAGATTATGCATAACTTTTTACATTTAGTATTGTAGATATAAATCAACGTAACTTTACGAGTATTTAGGTAATATGAAGTGTTTGTTTTCTAGCATAGTAGACTCACATTTAGTATTACATTTTTGAACCATAATAGTTTGTATGGCTCATTCTTCATTTTTTACATCAAACTGTTTTTATCACGTCTAAACTTACATTGTATAAGTAAAACTTTTGATTAAAATGGAATCCTGTTCTTAAAGTGTTATTACAATTAATAATCAAGAGAAAGAAAATGTATGCAAATATTAACTGATTAGACGGGCAGTAATAAACTTTTCTTCTCTGGAAGCTGATTTATTCAGTGATTTCTACTCTGGTGCAATTCTTTACGAGAGTTTAAATTTTTCCTTGGAAACTGTTGGGTGTTTCCACCACATTGATTAACACAATAAATAGCGAGACATCCGGAGTTTGCTGATTCAACAGTAGTGGAGAGTTAATGGTTTAAGTATGGTATATTGAATAAAAATACAGCTTACTCGAATAATATTAAAGGTTAGTAAACAGTCATAGTATAAACTATAATTATTATAATACGTAAGTGATATATCATTTGACCTTATACAAATTACAAATTAGATGAGTATTTATTATTTTTACATCCGTGTACAGTATATGAGAACACAGTAGACTAAATATCTGAAAATAAAACTGTTTGTTCAGAATCAAATTAATTTTGTTTTTTCAGTTTGTGCTTACATTATTAAACAGTTTTTGAAGCTTAACTTGTTGTGTATTATATACCTTAGGCTAAAATAATTTTGAGAAATAAGCTGAAGTACAGATCAATAAATTTATCAGACTTGAGTTTAGAATTAGCGGAGAAACCAGTGTCTTAAGAAGAATACTTTATTACTTTGCGTCTGAAGAATTGAGATTTGCACACGATTCACTTGATTGGTAACTTGAACACTGAGAGTTGATTTCCATTTTAATTCTTCAATTTTTAAATCCTTCGTTATTTCAAGTTTAGTTCCATTTACAACTCATTACAGTATATATTATGAGGTAGGCTCTTTAGCTAGTCATTCTGATAAAATTATTATTGCCACATCGTTTGAACAACAATGTCAATACACCTATTTCTTTTTTTATAACGCTCAAAAATACACAAATCAAAATTATAAAAGGTAAAAGTTATATTGAAAGTCACGGTTGATTTCTACTTAAAGTAAAGCAAACTTCAGTCGCACCAAACTATTCCGCTAGAGCCGCGCCTGTACTCCGGCTTACTACAGAGTCAGGCACTTGAAGTGCTCGCACTGTGTGTGAACTCAATAAATCGCGCTCTCTAAGTGCACTGCACTGTATTGTGTATAGCGCAAATGTTTAACTAACCCTAAGGCTAGGTCCCACAGCCTGTGTTTTCGCAGGCCACAGGCAGCCTGGCGTCGGTACACGGACAGCGGGCCGCCTGTGTATTTTGAGGCGGGGCCGTTCCTACGGCCCGTGTCTCTCCCCCACAGCTGATACGAGGTGCGCCTCAATTCAGACGACAGGCCTTTGATGTTTGGTGAGTTTACCGCGTTTCTACGGGTAGCGTTTGGCGTCTGGCAAGCCAACTCGCGCTCGTACAGGCGGGGACAGACGCATCGTTCCCACGATCTGTTATGCACCGCACCACCGACATCTGGGGTGTGTGGCATGACGGATCACACGTCGTGGGAACGAGGCTTAATTGAGAGTTAATATAGATTTTTGTTGATAGTGGTTTGTTCATCAATAAACTACCAAATGACATGATTTGATGATAAACGAATAACTTAGTACAATCGTAATAGCAACGTTTTGTTGAAATAAAAATATTGTTTTAAATTATTGATATGTTAAATGATACCTCAATGTGTATATGGCTCCTAGATGTGTTAAAACTCCAAATATATTGTTGAATTGTCTTGGAATCCTTTATAAATAGGCCTTTTAATACAAAACGGTCACCAACTCCTTTGTATCTAAAGTGGTAATGATACAGAATAAACAGGTGCAGACATATTTATTTTACCTTTATATCTCCTTCGATTTATCGTTAACTTTTTGATATAGTCTCTGAAATTGAGCTTTATTGCCACGAATGCATTTTGGTTCATTATTATAAACATACGTTCATTTTGAATCGGTTTGTGCAATGTTCATCTAAACCTGTTTCGTTTATTGTATCTTATACAAATAAATACTACAGTATTATAATGCACTGGTGCTGAACTATGGTAAAATTCTGGTTTCATTAGCATCCATAGGCACATTTTCAATCATAGGCATTTCACAGGGTTTTTCTATGTGGTCAATAATAAGTGCCTACTGTTACATCTAATGCAAACTCCATTAAGGCTACATAATAAAACAAAATCTTTTTTTAATTTTACTATCATATTTAATACTTTTTCTCAGGTGGTTTTTGTTCCTGGTCATGTTTAGAATGGTTGGCTGATGAAGATACTAGAATTTCAAGGTATCAAAATATATTGAGTTTAAAATTCCCAATATTTTCATTAACACACGTAGTCTAAAATTTCATCAAATAATTATCATAATTCAAATTTCAACATAATGAAAGAATATTGTTAAGAGAGTATCCACATAAATTGTTTAAAAACTTTGTGCTTTGATATATATATATGAGTTTGTTTGACAAGAATGTGATACTGGAACTAAAGTTGTTAAGTTATTAACCCACATAACACACGGCGAGTTGAACCTGATACGTTCAAAGCATTTTATATGTAATTGAATACCTCTTAATTAGAAATTGTGTTATAAAGTTAATAGTATAACCCACTGTCGTGCATTGATGTGGTAGTATAAGACACAAGACAAGAGGTACTGAAAATTTAAATCACTAATATTAAATAAGACCTTTTTTAAAAAAAGATTCGTATTTCAAAAGGCAGATACTATTAGCTTAAAAAGGTTACTACAGCTAAATTACAACTGAAATTAATTTATTCGAATGACATTCAGATCTAATTAATGATCAAATGAAAGGCGATCTATGCCAACCCCAACAGTTCAGACGTAAAGTAATGAACTGGATTTGTTTCCACCTTTATTGTCCGTGAAATTCTGATGAACTTTTTTACTTGCACTTCAGCTCTTTCAAACTGATTGGCACTTGCAACTTATCGTTCAATGAGATAAACGTTAAATAGATAACACCGTTCGGTTGAAAAGGGTCTCATTTGGATTTAAATGAAGTTCAAACTAAATGATAACTGTACTTATTGCATTAGTTAAGATAGTCTCTAGAGTGAACAACGTAATCAGAATATGTTAAGAGTCAACTTAAAAAATTTAGTTAGAAATGACGACGCTTCCTTCTTTTGTCTGATCAGTACGAATCATGGAAATCGTTTCAATTGTGTTATTCTTTGACCTTTTTACTATAGTGACTATTTGATAGGAAATTCAAGTTAAAAATGACTCTTAGGGTGTGGATAAATGTTTAAAATACTAACTTCACTCCCTTAAACAACAACATAAAATAAACGGTTTACAAATATTATGTAGTTACTAAGGAAAACCAATATTCCGTATATATAATTAATATTAATTGAACCATTACAGAGAGGAAGAGAAACTTCCTCCTCCATAAATAATACAGAGTTATTGTGATTAGTTTCAACAAAGTTTCATAAATCGCTACCCAAGTTAAGAGAGCAGCAATAGAATGGGTTTAAACACCATAGAGGTGTCATGTTATATGAGCTTAATTGACAAGAATTCCAAATTAACTTTAAAGTTATTAAAAACACATGACTCACGGTAAACTATACCTAATAACTCTAAGCGTTTCATATGCATTTTAAATTTTAAACTTGGGTTGTTAGTCATAAAAAAAATATTTCTTGGAATAATCCATTACAAATATTTTAGTTTAGATAATATTTAACTCCATATGTAGTTTAAAACCTATAGTTAATTATTTGCAAATGTTTTGAATAAATACACCAGGGGTTATACATTTTGTAGTTCTTAGCACTAAATAAACTAGTAATATTTCAGTTTGTTGTTAATAAACAATATTTTCTTCACTTAGCAGTAGTCTATTCATATTAAATTCAATTATATTTTACCTTTTGTGTTACTCTATCTCTTTTAACTCTAGCCGATTGAGTTGTCATTTACATAAATTTTCTTTCACTTGATTATTAATTGCAACCAAGTAAAACTTTCAAAATTGAATTTCAGTTTAACTTAACGTTTCATTAAATCTTGCTTTATTAACATTTTCATTTAACTAGTGTACCTCAACTGGAAGTGCCAATTAAAATGTGAATAATGCTGTAGTTTCATTGGAATTTAGTTAAATGTGATCACCACTAACCTGTTTGACTTTGAAATGTATTTAGTTTGACTCTATCAATAGGCAAACTGATGAGTAAAACTAATAAAGAACTGCATCGGCAACGTTGGTTATAATGGAATAGGAAAACAACAGACGTTACCTCGCATTTATCCCTACATTCGCGTATTGTTACCATTCAATGGAGGCTCTGAAGCTGAACCTAATATGGCATTCTCCATCAATTTTATACTTCTACTTTCATTGTGCAACTGTTAGTGCAATGTTCAACCCTATTCTGTTTTGTCCGACATACGATGTGACGACACTGTAAGGTTTCATAACCTTTATTCTAAGGGTTTGCAATACCCTAGAAATTTCGACATAATATTCGGGAAATTATAGTTAGCACAAGTTTATTGTTACAAAATTCTAAAAGAAATATTAATATAATTATTGACCGTTACTCGTAAGGTAATTTTTTTATTAACTCCCGATCGAAGAATAAACTGTATTTGAATCATGTGTTAGTATAAATAACTATTTAGGCACTTAGGAGGTTATCCAAAGTTTTACGAAAGAATATGTAGTCGAAGGATAAAATACAGTTGAGTTTGAAATATACAGTTTCTTGAATTATTGAACAATCTAAATTAATTCACTGTCAAAAAACTGTATTCGTGTATATTATGATTCAAAGTAAATATTCTACAAAACCTAAACTATTCTTTTCGAGTTGTGTAAGGTTCTCATAAAAACTTGTGAAATTGTTAAAAAATGAAGCCATTTTCAAGGTATCTTTTACACGATAAGTAACTCAAAATAAACAAACGAGAGTGTATTGTTTGACTAATATGTTAGACAAGTTTACATAATTGTTCATCTAGCTCTATTAACGCACCCTATTTACTATTGGCTATTCATAGCCTAACTCACCATAATTGCAAATGAACAAAAACAATTGAATATTTAAATAAGTACACAAACCTCGCTAACACCTGATAAAAAGTGAATTTTCTTCCTAGTTCCGATAAAGTTTACTGCTATAAGGCTTCATCAAATAAAACGGATTCTTAGTTATCGGGTTCACTCGTTTTGCACGTATTGAAAGGATTAGTCAACTAAGAACCCATGGTTATCACTGAAATAGTGAAGTAGTGTTTAATTCTCTCCGGTAGACGAGAGGTAGGTTCATGTTATCTTATGGCTAAAAATATCACGTGTGCCATCGTCCTTGCCAGTCAATAGAAATGGTAGAAGCGGTATTCCAAATTTGCTCTGCTCACTTAACAAGTGGACAATGTCCTGAATTTTGCGTTAACTATTTTCAGTAATAACTAGATGACTAATGCAGTTTAAAAAAAGTCATAGTTGTGCATGAAGGGCTTGTTTTTTATCAACACTGACATGTTATTGTATATCGTGCAGCACGTAACTAATCAACCTGTGTTTCAGCTGGGTCTATTGGCAGCAGTGTTGAGAGACGTGTCAGTCAGAGACATCATTGTGTATGCAATGCTAGTTTGTATCAGTACTGACATGTTATTGTATTGCAGCAGTTACTAATCAATGAGTTCGTCAGTCAGAGAGACATCGTTGTGTATGCAAAGCTTGTTTGTATCAGTACTGACATGTTATTGTATATAGCACGTTACTAATCAGCCTGTGTTTGAGCAGAGTCTATTGGCAGCAGTGTTGAGAGACGTGTCAGTCAGAGAGACATCGTTGTGTATGCAAAGCAGTACTGACTGTTACTAATCAACCTGTGTTTGTCTATTCATTGTCTACATCAGCTTGTTTGTGACATGTTATTGTATATCAGCACGTTACTAATCAACCTGTGTTTGAGCAGAGTCTATTGGCAGCAGTGTTGAGAGACGTGTCAGTCAGAGAGACATCGTTGTGTATGCAAAGCTTGTTTGTATCAGTACTGACATGTTATTGTATATCGTGTAGCACGTTACTAATCAGCCTGTGTTTGAGCAGAGTCTATTGGCAGCAGTGTTGAGAGACGTGTCAGTCAGAGAGACATCATTGTGTATGCAAAGCTTGTTTGTATCAGTACTGACATGTTATTGTATATCGTGCAGCACGTTACTAATCAACCTGTGTTTCAGCTGGGTCTATTGGCAGCAGTGTTGAGAGACGTGTCAGTCAGAGAGACATCGTTGTGTATGCAAAGCTTGTTTGTATCAGTACTGACATGTTATTGTATATCGTGCAGCACGTTACTAATCAACCTGTGTTTGAGCAGAGTCTATTGGCAGCAGTGTTGAGAGACGTGTCAGTCAGAGAGACATCGTTGTGTATGCAAAGCTTGTTTGTATCAGTACTGACATGTTATTGTATATCGTGTAGCACGTTACTAATCAGCCTGTGTTTGAGCAGAGTCTATTGGCAGCAGTGTTGAGAGACGTGTCAGTCAGAGAGACATCGTTGTGTATGCAAAGCTTGTTTGTATCAGTACTGACATGTTATTGTATATCGTGCAGCACGTTACTAATCAACCTGTGTTTCAGCAGGGTCTATTGGCAGCAGTGTTGAGAGACGTGTCAGTCAGAGAGACATCGTTGTGTATGCAAAGCTTGTTTGTATCAGTACTGACATGTTATTGTATATCGTGTAGCACGTTACTAATCAAGCCTGTGTTTGAGCAGAGTCTATTGGCAGCAGTGTTGAGAGACGTGTCAGCCAGAGAGACATCGTTGTGAATACAAAGCTTGTTTGTATCAGAACTGACATGTTATTGTATATCGTGTAGCACGTTACTAATCAACCTGTGTTTGAGCAGAGTCTATTGGCAGCAGTGTTGAGAGACGTGTCAGTCAGAGAGACATCGTTGTGAATACAAAGCTTGTTTGTATCAGAACTGACATGTTATTGTATATCGTGTAGCACGTTACTAATCAAGCCTGTGTTTGAGCAGAGTCTATTGGCAGCAGTGTTGAGAGACGTGTCAGCCAGAGAGACATCGTTGTGAATACAAAGCTTGTTTGTATCAGAACTGACATGTTATTGTATATCGTGTAGCACGTTACTAATCAGCCTGTGTTTGAGCAGAGTCTATTGGCAGCAGTGTTGAGAGACGTGTCAGCCAGAGAGACATCGTTGTGAATACAAAGCTTGTTTGTATCAGAACTGACATGTTATTGTATATCGTGTAGCACGTTACTAATCAGCCTGTGTTTGAGCAGAGTCTATTGGCAGCAGTGTTGAGAGACGTATCAGTCAGAGAGACATCGTTGAGTATGCAAAGCTTGTTTGTATCAGTACTGACATGTTATTGTATATCGTGTAGCACGTTACTAATCAAGCCTGTGTTTGAGCAGAGTCTATTGGCAGCAGTGTTGAGAGACGTGTCAGTCAGAGAGACATCGTTGTGTATGCAAAGCTTGTTTGTATCAGTACTGACATGTTATTGTATATCGTGTAGCACGTTACTAATCAACCTGTGTTTGAGCAGAGTCTATTGGCAGCAGTGTTGAGAGACGTGTCAGTCAGAGAGACATCGTTGTGTATGCAAAGCTTGTTTGTATCAGTACTGACATGTTATTGTATATCGTGCAGCACGTTACTAATCAACCTGTGTTTGAGCAGAGTCTATTGGCAGCAGTGTTGAGAGACGTGTCAGTCAGAGAGACATCGTTGTGTATGCAAAGCTTGTTTGTATCAGTACTGACATGTTATTGTATATCGTGCAGCACGTTACTAATCAACCTGTGTTTGAGCAGAGTCTATTGGCAGCAGTGTTGAGAGACGTGTCAGTCAGAGAGACATCGTTGTGTATGCAATGCTTGTTTGTATCAGTACTGACATGTTATTGTATATCGTGTAGCACGTTACTAATCAACCTGTGTTTGAGCAGAGTCTATTGGCAGCAGTGTCAGTGAGAGACGTGTCAGTCAGAGAGACATCGTTGTGTACAAAGCTTGTTTGTATCAGAACTGACATGTTATTGTATATCGTGCAGCACGTTACTAATCAACCTGTGTTTGAGCAGAGTCTATTGGCAGCAGTGTTGAGAGACGTGTCAGTCAGAGAGACATCGTTGTAAATACAAAGCTTGTTTGTATCAGTACTGACATGTTATTGTATATCGTGCAGCACGTTACTAATCAACCTGTGTTTGAGCAGAGTCTATTGGCAGCAGTGTTGAGAGACGTGTCAGTCAGAGAGACATCGTTGTGTATGCAAAGCTTGTTTGTATCAGTACTGACATGTTATTGTATATTGTGCAGCACGTTACTAATCAACCTGTGTTTGAGCAGAGTCTATTGGCAGCAGTGTTGAGAGACGTGTCAGTCAGAGAGACATCGTTGTGTATGCAAAGCTTGTTTGTATCAGTACTGACATGTTATTGTATATCGTGTAGCACGTTACTAATCAACCTGTGTTTGAGCAGAGTCTATTGGCAGCAGTGTTGAGAGACGTGTCAGTCAGAGAGACATCGTTGTGTATGCAAAGCTTGTTTGTATCAGTACTGACATGTTATTGTATATCGTGTAGCACGTTACTAATCAACCTGTGTTTGAGCAGAGTCTATTGGCAGCAGTGTTGAGAGACGTGTCAGTCAGAGAGACATCGTTGTGTATGCAAAGCTTGTTTGTATCAGAACTGACATGTTATTGTATATCGTGTAGCACGTTACTAATCAGCCTGTGTTTGAGCAGAGTCTATTGGCAGCAGTGTTGAGAGACGTGTCAGTCAGAGAGACATCGTTGTGAATATGCAAAGCTTGTTTGTATCAGTACTGACATGTTATTGTATATCGTGTAGCACGTTACTAATCAGCCTGTGTTTGAGCAGAGTCTATTGGCAGCAGTGTTGAGAGACGTGTCAGCCAGAGAGACATCGTTGTGAATACAAAGCTTGTTTGTATCAGAACTGACATGTTATTGTATATCGTGTAGCACGTTACTAATCAACCTGTGTTTGAGCAGAGTCTATTGGCAGCAGTGTTGAGAGACGTGTCAGCCAGAGAGACATCGTTGTGAATACAAAGCTTGTTTGTATCAGAACTGACATGTTATTGTATATCGTGTAGCACGTTACTAATCAACCTGTGTTTGAGCAGAGTCTATTGGCAGCAGTGTTGAGAGACGTGTCAGTCAGAGAGACATCGTTGTGTATGCAAAGCTTGTTTGCTTGCCACCCAATAGAATAATAGACGTGTAGATTACGACATATCTAGGCTCTATACATGGATCTTGTTGACTATATTTAGCCGAATAGCTTTATATCAGTCTATTGTTGTTTAAACTATAGTTATCTTTGTTTTTATCTATAATACCGAAAATCAACTGTTTGCTTACTATTTGTTCATAAGCAAGAAGAGTTTCTCCGTTTTGTTTTACCAGTTTGTTTATTTAGTAGTATTTCCTAAAACTTTTTTATATATATTCTTGAGACATTTTTGTTTGAAGTTTCATTTGTGTTGTGATATTTTTTCATTATATAATTTGTGTCTGAATAATAAAGCGACATCTGCTATTATAAGTTGTTTTTGAGTGCAATAATAAACAACGTAGCTTTATTTTATAACATATAGAATGTGACTATCACTTATTCCAAATTACTTTTTTTTTATCGACTACGTAGGTATTCTTAGGTGTTTTAGTTAAAGCAACAAACACAGCATTATTTATTTATTCTTTAAAAATCTGCTATAAAAATCATATGTCGACTTGTTGCCAGAGATTCTTAAAAGGAAGCGTTTCGAAAACTAAAAATTATGACCCTGCCGAATATATACATTTTTAAACGATAGTTTACTATCTTTCAAAATGTCGTTTAATCCAAGGACACGAAATTCAATCCCTTGAAACAAGATTGGCAAAGACATTTCGAACTAACCATCATAGATCTGATGTTTATTCCAAATTACCGTCTCAGGCAGGAGTTAGACTACACAATAAGCTTCCAACAAAGCTAAAAGATTTTGAAAGCTTTAGTATTTTTAAGACTAAATTTAAAAGTTATTTACTTTTAAATTTGTTCTATAGCGTAGAGGAATTTATTGCTGGACCTTAAAATAATTAATAGTTATCAGTCACTTACTCGTGGCACTTAGAACATAAATTTAAGTAAATTATGTTATACAGTTTTTATACAAGACAGTTAAAACAATATAAACAACTGTATATTATACATCATAGCCTAACCAACATCTACCTCTGAAAACTGAAAACTGAAAACTATAAATTTTTATATTAAATAATACTATAACATTAATATTATCACTAGCAAAACCAAGAACTAAAAGCTGAGAAATCGGCAAATCAATATTTAACACTATCTGTGTTTGGTTTGTTACTATTTTAATTAATCGAGAAAACGCCACTGCTTTGTAAACTAAGAATTAATTAGCTCATGGCTGAACAATAATAAAAAGCTTTGAATATGAATAAGTCTTGAGGAGTTGGAGTTCTCAGTATGATTGCGTGTCCAGTGTTCCAGTTCATTCTTCTCAGTGTTTCAAGTGACTTATTATTAAAACTTTCAAACTGTTTTGTAAACAACTGCATTATGCTTCTGTACCTGCCTGTACACTACGGTAGAACGCAAACTCAAGTGAGAATTTATTTCATAAATATTTAAAAAAAATGAGCTCTCAACTAACTTTTTTTACGCATTAAGTAACCTTCCAAGTTCAACTCTCGAAATTTAAAGTAATTACTGAAGAGGAGATCGAGGGTTTTTTGAAAGATATTACTGTATACAGGGTTGTACTCGCTTATTTATTTCCTTTGTTTGAAGTATTTTGTTGACGATGGGAGAATTTTAGAGTTTAAATTATTATTTCAGGCATTTTCATCGTTAGTGATCGAGACGATCACTCGTATTGTATGTCAACGTCCTTTTATTTTTGTAAAATAAAAACTCATCGTAAATAGTACAGTTCTATATTTTACCTGACCACATTAGAATTCAGTGGATTAAACTCTTAATTTCTCTAGTTATAAAGCTTACACACCCTTGCATTACATTTGCCTTTTGAGAACATATTTTTTTGACACAATTTGAGGTTCAAGTGTTTTTAGTTCTAATATATCATATGCTATTCACTATAAAGACCTACCTCTGCCATTGGAAAACTGAAAAGTTCTATAGTCGTGTATTTTGAAGGTCTCTCATAAAATATATGTTTAAGATAAGTTCTGTAATAACTTAGCCATCTGGTAAAGTTTAATGTATAGTGTTTTCATCCAGCCTAGAGGCAAGTTGGTTTGGATATGAGGGAACCAGGAAACTAGTGAATACTTGAGGAAGCACGCTTGTTATTGGGTTTCTATTGATGGCTGGGTTAAACCAGCTACAGCTGTAGAATCCACAAACCACCACATGCTGACGCAGAAATATACATCAGGCGATGGTTATGTGGAGATAAAGTTATATTAGTCTTCATGTTTGCACACTAAAGTGAAATTCAGTATTTATTAACTTCACATACGACGTTTAGATGTCTTAAATTGTACGAACTAAAGAAATTCGAGGTCAACATGTTTGGACCGAACCGGGACTTGAACCCGGGTCTCTCGCTTGTCGGGCGATTATGCTGACCACTATACTAAATTATCCTCAGTTTTATAATTAGTATTGGCACAACCACATTTTTAATTTCAATTATGTGTCATAACTTATTTCATCTACGCTTGTGTGCTATTTACACCAGTAATTGTAATATTATTTTCAGCTACGCAAGTTTATGTTTTGTGAAATTTACGCCAAATTAAGAGCCTGAGGTAAGATTATTAATATTATACTTGCTGTCCGTTTTATTTGTATACAATACATTACGACTGTTTCAACACACAAAAATATAGCACAAACAAAATACCTATGAAATAATCCCTTTGAGAAAACAGCTAACACACACAAAGTACACAAAGATAAATTTTAACACGTTTTACCAAAAACGTAATTATTCTTCCATTGTATTAAATTATTTTAACAATACGATAGCTCATATTTCAATGCTTTACGGTAAAATACTGACGAATTTCAAACATACTTTAATTAATTGCTCGTTTGAAAGATTTATTGATTTCACATATTTCTTGATGACTTGGTTATGTTAACCTGCTAGCAGCCATTTTGAAATATTAACAATTAAAAACTTCCAGTAAAATTCCTATATTTAGCTATTATTTCGAAACATTTTATAGTTGTTCGACAATACTCTTGGTAGGTCAGTTATCACTATCTTACAACTGACCTTTGAAGAGTCAATTTCCTCCAAATTGTTGTTTCCCTGGTATTTCCTTAAAAAATAAACCTTACATAACAGTCAACTCGCAAACTAACAGCTGTCTCATACCAAGTGAGCTCCAAACGCAAGTCAATCATTATCATTGTTATTTTATCGTAACAAGTTAAACCTCTCGTGGCACTTAAGGTTTTATGCCAATACTATAAATATTTAACACCTTCACTGAACTAGTTCTTATAATCATATATGTTTAAGATGATATTCTAAACGTGTATTGTAAGCAGCTCAGCGTGTGTTGATATTCTCAGAGGAGATTGCACGTAAGACACTGCAATATTACATCTCACACGAGGATTGTGCTGAGATTATACTTGTAGCAGAGTCTTGTACTCGTACCTTGCTGTCTATCGTACAACATATCTGAGCACCTTACGTACCGTCACCGTCTCCTCTCCTCTTCACTCTTATAGTTATCCACCTTCTTGGTGTTTTATATGTTTAAATCAGGTTACGCTTAGACTGGACATATCATTTACTCTTATACATATACTTACAGTATACCTGGATTGGGCATTTAAAATGCCTTTAAATACATTTTAAGACAAGATGTATGTTTTGAGATGTCATAAAAGTAATTTTAATGATTATTACGCAAGACTAACAATACTTCTCTGAGACGAGGCACAACATATTGGCTTACGAGTATAAGTTTGTTTCTACTAACTCCATTAGACTTTTCAGTATAAGAATGTGCAAAAAATCGTACTTATATAGGTACTTCAAGATGTAGGCCTACGTAAATTTTACTGGCTTTCTTACTTTGACTTTGTTGCACTTGATAAAGTGAGTTTGAAGGCAACATGTGTATCATAGCACTAGGAAACTATATAAAATAAATAATAACTAGTAAGGTCCCTGTAAGACCCATTGCAAAAAATACTTGTTCAACAATTCAATTTTTTTTATTTGTTGAATTGAGTTAAAACCCTCATTCATGCAGTGATTGGTTTTAGACGTAATCAATCCTCAACCTGAGTTTTAGCTTATTTCCCTTAAAATTATACAAAAAAGATACATTAGCTTTCTCTACCGTGTCATTGTGGACATTTGAAATATCAATAGAATATTCCCGGGTGTTTTCAGGCGTAAAACAAACACGAGTTCCTGTCCAATATTAGCTTGTATTTTATGATTGAAACTGTTACATATGTAGATCAGGAGCCAACAGAACACGTTTTGGCGAGGTGGAAGACAAACAATGTAAAGGGAGGTCACGCTTGGCCAACATTGGGGCAATTCGTATGCACGGGGCGTCCCGCACCCCGGCCCCGGTCGCGGCAAAAACCACACATTTTCACGACTTTCCAACTGAAATCTTTCTTCAGCAATTGTATTTCTTGTGTTCGATTTACATACAGGGATATTGGAAGTGCAAAGTGTGTTTTTGTTATTGCTTTACTGCTTTACTAGATGATAGCGAATGATTAAGCGGTCGTAATCAGGACTATCTTCTAAAGCTTCCGGTACAGACCGCGTCAATCAACTATTTACACTCATACTTCCTGTGCTAAAGTTTCCCCAGTGAACTTGCTGAGACTGTTAGACTGTTGACTCAGTTTCAGCAAGTCCACTGAGGGAAACATTTGGCATTGTAAATACGGTGTACCGGCATAGACGTGGTCTGTACCGAAGGTTTTAAATGCTAGTTGATAATAGTAGTTAATAACAAGTATAAATAATAGTTTTAAATGTTATTTTTAAACGGTTAAAGATCGTTGAACAACTAAAACTACGTGTCGATTGTACAGCTTCAAATTTAGCAACAGTATTTTGAAAGGCAATTACCAAACAAAACCTCTTGAATTTCATTTAATGGACTGAATAATTCGTTGTACAAATCAATTATCCCTAAAAGCTGCTGTGTAGATTTAATATGAGCTGTTAAACTTTAAGCAGGTAAAGTGGTTAGCTTGAACGTGAATATGAAAGCGCTGCCATTATGTTACTGCTGAAGCACCACACGCTATTATAAATCCCTGATGACTTTTAAAAGCTCTTCAACTGGCGACAAAATTTGTTTTCTTTTCTCGACTAAGTTAACGTAATATCTCAGTTAAAAACATATCCAACCGAATTGTTTTATTTAAATTCCATGTCACAAAATCTTGTAGAGATTGTGGTAAAAATATTATCTTGATTTATTTATCTTAGTCTAACATCTTCGTATACTATCCTAATCCAAACCTTTTTAGTACAAATATATTTTTAGTAAAGGATATTTTTACATTACAAAGCTCCATATTATATCAATTTTAAAATAACTATAGAAGATCTTTAACAATGTAATTTGTAACTATTTGGAAAATTTTAGAAGAAATAATTATGATGTTGAATTGATGCACTGTCGGCTGTTTTGCTTTACCAGTTCAGCTGGAAGAAGTTAAAAGGGGCGGCTTTTGAAGTCGTTAATACGCTTGTCTGCTACAGACAAGTGAAACTTCCCGCCTTTGAAAACCTTCCAAACAATAAAACTTGAAAGCAGTTTCGAAATTTCTGACGAGTATAGTTTAAAATACTCTGCACTACTTAAGCAGTTTAAAAGTAAAGTTCGTATTTAGTTATTTTAATCTTTGAAGCTTTGGACTTGGTCACAAGAGGGTCACAGACGAAATACAAGATGACATAACAATAGATTAATTGTAAGGTTAAATATAAATTTGATGAATTATAAACATAACAAATAGTCGCTAATGGGAGTCAGATCAATATAAAAATACATTTGCATTGGATTTTAATATTAGATACAGATAACTCAATAAAAATGTATACCTATAACATGTTTGACGAAATTGCCGAACAACACAGTTCACTCCATTTTAAGCCAAAATGCCTACAGGGGAATTCTTTCACAACAATCTTTGGAATTTTAAGTATTCTTTAGCACCAATACATTTTTTACCTGTGTGCTTTTGTTTGTCAGTTAGTTATATCTTTCCGAAGCAAATTCATACATTTTTGTTAGTTTGAAAGTGGCGGAGAGCAATTTAATAAAAGAAAAGAACGGACTTTTCCTGCCACGTCCGGAAAAAAACTACTCCTAACGTTTTTTTTACTAAATTTATACAACTTCGTAAAAATAAATTATTTACTGCTATACCTATATTAATGGCAATACAGGGTCATCGAAAAAGAATGCCGGGATTTCATAAACACGTTGTTGGATGAAGTTTGTGTTTCCTCAGATTGATGAAATTGAACAACAAACTAGAAAATGTGTAATTTTTATGCAAAATTGAGCTCCCCCTCACTTTCATCTAGAGGTTCGCAACACCCTTAAAGCCAGATTTCCTAATGGTTGGATTGGCAGAGATGCGCCAATTCCTTGGGCCCCCAGAAGTCCAGAAATTACTCCTTTGGATTTCTTTTTCTGGGGGTACATAAAGAATGTAGTTTATTCTGAAAAAGTACGTAATTTGGTACATTTGCACGAGCGCATCTCTGCCGCCATCGCTACTGTAACCCCAGACATGATTCAAAGGACTTTGCAAAAAATCGACTACAGATTTGATGTCTGCCGGGCAACAAATGGAGCCCACACTGAAACTTTCTGAGGTACCAAGAAAAACTTACTTTTTCCCTGTACATTTTCAACATAAAATGAATAAAATATCTTTAATCGTTTTCTTTTTGTATGTAATTGAAATCCCGGCATTCTTTTTCGATGACATTGTATAATTAGTATTAGGCTACAACAATTCATAAACAAACTGAAAGACACAATTTGTGGACTGGACCGGGGCTTGAACCCAGATCTCTCACACAGGTTAGTGTGCTACCCATTACACCATTCAACCTATCTATTAGTGTCTTCAAATATGTTATTCGCTAGCATACTCACCCGGAAAGTAAGATATCCAGGTTCGAGTTCCGGTCCAGTCCACAAGTCTTATCTTCAAATAGTTTTAGTAATAAATTAGCTAATACGCATTAATAAATATAAATTTAGTTTTATATTTGAAAGTATAAACATTGAGTTTGATATATCGCCTATTTTGCCGAGACACTAAAATGGTAACTCATATAGTTGATTGCTTTCATTAGCAAAGTGTCGACATACTTCAAAACTCAGGGTGTACTTAAGGTATTATTTGAAGATGAAAGATTGCTAGTTTTTCGTTGCCGTTATCCAAGCCCACCGTGATCTGTTTATTCTTGTGCGCATTGGCCTTCTTGTCAACAATTTTAGTTAATTTCGGTGTTTCGTAATGTGTCGAGTTTAATTTTCAACTTTAACACGAAGCCAACAGGCTGATATTTCAAAATTCTGCAGTTCTGACGATGATGCTTTGACATCGAAAATTCCAAGGATGTAACAACCTTTCGTACAATTTTTGGATATTGACAGAGGTAATTAAACCCAAATTTGACGAATGCTGATACTTTTTCTCAACTACTTGTCAGTTCTAACGCTATTAGGCGTTGAGCTCTGTAGGGTGCAGCTGCCTGTAGACCTTGATATTGAGAAAACACTCCATACCATTTCAGTTGGACTACTATCAGGAAATCTATCGTTCATCACTCGTTCCAAAAGTATCTTTTTGACCCTCGCTTATTTAACGTTCTCTGCTTCACCTTTTAACTTAAAACTGTAACTTGTAAGACAAGTTCTCCGTTAGGACCTAGTGATGGAACAAAGCAAACAAGCACGACGGGTTGTGAATACATTTTATTCGTGACGTTGAAAAACACAACAATACGTCTCTCTTGTATAATATTAATTGATAATTCATATTTAACAACGTTGTGCTTTTCTCTTAACAGAAAGCATTGTTTAAAACAGTTAACACTTGAAACAATGGTTTTATTAGTGTCCGTGTAATGTGTCAGGTGTTACTGTTAAAAAACATGCACTTTGTTGCTTATATTATTCCATTACTTATGATTTTTTTAAACCACTTATGTAAACAAAATAGTACTGTCTTAACAAAAATTACTGTAACATATGACATGTCTCATAATAATGACATACTTGAGGGGTATAAAATATTTACCTTGAATAGCATTGCGTTGTTTTTTCTTGTAAAAACATATATGGCGGGTCCAGGAAGGACTATTACAATTACGTTTTCTACATTTCATAGCACTATGAACACTTTGTATTGTGCAATTACTAATGCAGGGTACAAAGTAATTTACAATACTCATAGTTATTTAAGTTTTTATACCATTAAGAATATTTTCTGTAAAATACACCGATTGTCTGAACACTTTATTTCCATGAGCATGATTTGTTTTACTTCAAAATATGTTTGGTTTCTTTCCTGCATACATTATTTTTCAATATTAAAAGTTAAAAGGGTGGCTTAAACCTTTCACCCTAAAATAATAAAAACTATATATCTTAGATTTGGAACGAAAAACATTAAGAACTTGATCATATTGGGCTACGATTAGACAAAGGTGGTAGAGATTTTGTTTTAAAAAACTCTTAAGAATAAGAATCTGAACGAAGAAATAACAATTCAATATTGGGTAAAGTTCATTCCAAGTTATTTACTTGTGAAATTGGTTTTCATCCTTCAAACGATCGTTGTTTACTCTTTCTTTCAAGTAAATATCTCTAAACGTGTAAATATTGAACTTCGCCAAATTATATCTAACGGTACCTAAGGTTTTAAACTGTTTTGAAATATGAGTAAAAAGAAAGTGATCTATAGTATGGTTTAACATAACATGGTATGGTATGGTCTAACTCACTAGTTGCAGGATATAATTGAGCTGGTTTGCTGCTAAACACATAGAGGTAACATATTTATTTATTAACCTTGAAATAGTTGGAGATTTCTTCAAAGAGCTACGAAAGCAATAGTTTGCACGGCGGGCATAGGCCGGTAAGACAGAAATTACAATAACTTCGTTGTTTATCATTTGATTTTCAAAGTTTATACACTTTTGGAAAGAAAAACAAATACCCTAAACATTATTGTTCCTTTAAGTTTGTTGTAAAAGTACTCGTTTTTGAGTTATTTAATTTTGAAAACCTTAAACAGTCGCCATTTTAAAATTTGAAGTTAAAATTTCATAATAACTTTTTTAACTAGAAAATGATATTTTACATTTTTGACCAAAGTTTTGGTAAAAATCGGTACATTAGTTTTATTTTCATAATTATTTTAGTAAAAATCATATCTACACAGACAGACGGACAACGAAGCGCCGGAGACCCCTGTTTATATGGTCAAATATTATTGTTTTGACCCAAGGAACATGTCTACAAAGTATGTCCAGAGAGTTCACCGACACCCTGTAGGCCTATACTAAGCCTAATCTTACCTATGGGTAAAGTAGAAAACGAGTTGCAAGTAACGATAAATATTTTTAATCTATTTACTATTAAGGCTTATGTATACCTGTAAAGTAAATAAATAGGCTACCTAATGTTTTGTTATGGTTTTAGTAAGTTAAAAGTAATTTTGAGGAATATAAAACTAGTTCGTCTTCAATAAACAATGACTACGTTGTTGAGGCTATACTATTAATAGAAGCGTTTGAAATTTTTGATGGTTTAGTAAACGCACTTTCTCGTGCCAATTTTCTGTTTAGAGTAATGGTATAATCCGTCAAATTACTCATTTATTTTGCTCATTGCATATTCACCTAATTATGCGCTCGTACAGTTTCAGTTAATTCATGCATGGTTACACATTCGCAATATTTTAATTTGAGGGACCATTTAGTGATCCGCCTTTTCACGTTAAACGCCAAATACTTCGTTGTTCAAACCAGTTTATACTATTTTCAACAAAATCACAATCAGTTTTGCGTTACTAGCGTGAATTGGTCAGTGGCAAGTCAATTTTTAAATTAACCTTTCGTTAAAGCAAATTTTAAAAACGAGTGCAAATAACTTAATTCTTCAATTATTCTTAACTAGAAATATGTACATCAAAATACTTCATGGGTAACATTAGTCGCAATGTTGTTATAACTTTAAGACAGTTTCAGTTTCCTATATTGCCATATTTTCCAGAGGCGCAGACGCTTCAATAATATAATTTCACTTACCATCTTGATTTCACGTAAAACACTAGGTCATAATAATACTATTTTCATGAAATATTTGCTTTCATTTAAAACACTGCTAGGGTAAGTCAGTTACTAAACTATTCAAAATATAAAATTTATTTCGACAGTTAAAGTTATTTTATAAAATAAAACAAAAGAATTATATTAAACAATAGATATTACACTCACTCCCAACTATTGTTCTTTTAGTACTCGGGATTTC
The DNA here is from genome assembly GCA_018831715.1 of Matsumurasca onukii. Lineage (NCBI taxonomy): Eukaryota > Metazoa > Arthropoda > Insecta > Hemiptera > Cicadellidae > Matsumurasca > Matsumurasca onukii. The sequence goes on from CM032065.1 coordinate 14,794,492, forward strand.
TGAGAAGGTTGAAACAGATACACGCCGTATACAAAAGATGACTCAACAACCTTGTATTTTATTGTGCCCATGAAATTGCCACGTCCTGTTTTAAGCAGAACATTATCATACATAGTCTTTATAGGATAACAAAAATATTAAAACTCTATGATTAATATACTATTTGCGTCAATACGTAATTTCTAACAGGTAACTTTAATATAAATGTTATTAATATCACACTGTTTTTACAATACTGTTGAATCTGACCATGTTTAAAACTATTATATTTCTTAAATACACATTATCCAAATACAATAACTCACCAGTAAAATCCAACAGATCTCGGAAGCAAGCTAGAACACTGACACTAGGACACGCGGACGCACCTAACAGACGCGACGCGCGAATACTACTGGCCTGTCTCCAATACTCGCTTCTGATACGGCGCTTAGTTCCCTGCTCCGCCACGAGTAGCGAGCGCGCCACTGCAACCTTCAACCCCTTCCCCCCTCCACCATGCAGTGTATCCCTGTGCAAACAAATATGCAAACTGTTATTATCATATCAAAGTGAAGTGTATTTTGTGCGCAGGGGCCCGCATCGATCTGCTGTCTATGTTTTATTTCCTGCTGTTTCGTGCACTTGTGGCGAAACAAAGTGGTTTAATTATACCTATTGGTTGTTTTGTACTAATTTATACCTTCTTTTACAGAATTTTCTTTGTTAAGTGTTCTTAGTTCTTTTGGATTTGAATCGTATACCTATGTTCCTTTTGGGTAAAAGTTAGTCCGTATTACATTTGTAAAACACGTTATTTAATAATACAGTTTTAAGGAGAAAATATTTTGCCATTTAAATTTTTCGAAAGGGTACTTATAACATTTTTAATAGCTTAATAACTGTCTTACAAATATATTTTGGTTTGTTGCTTTTGAAGCTTTGACACTTCACGTCAAACGAGGTACGGTATATAAAATGTATCCCCATTGCGCTTGTGTGGAATGTACATCAATAAACACGGAACATGACATTTGCCAACTACTCCTCTTATAATTAGCTAAATAATTCATAGAACAGAACTATTCTTGAAAGTTTACTACAATTTTGAACAGATTATTCCACCCGCTTTAAGAGCTTAAACCTAGGTAACTAACAACTTTGTTTCTAGGTTTTCCTTATTACCTTTCTACGAAGTCAAAAATCTGAGAGTTGAGAGGGTAAACTCCAATACATAATTTAGAGTAACGAAAACTTGACTTCCACTGAAAAGTACAAAGTACCTGAATGCTTCAGCTGTACATAAATCAAAGAGTTTGTAAGGAAGGGTTATTTATCCACACAGCTTCGTTGATCAAGTGGGCAGCATGTGCTGTAAGCCTCAGTCTCAATCAACCAATCCATCTTTATTTCTTTCCCCTTATCCTTGTAAATCCTGAGAATCAATCTGAGGTTTCGTTAACATAGATATCAGTTCCCGCTGATCCTAGACATTTATCACTTTCTTTCCTTCTCTCTCTACTTCTTCTAACATGTGAACAATCACTTATGCCGCCTTCAGCGAGTAATTTGTCTTTCTACAATTCTACCGCTCTTTCTTCACGATTGATTGTCCCTCATCCATTTGGACTTTCGCACTTCGGATGTTGTTTTCTATAGCGAAGGAGAACACATAGGGAGTAGTGATCTGTGCAATGGAATTGGAATTGAAAGAGACAGTGTTATAAGAGGAAAATGAAATTTCCAATTTACTCAACTATTTCGTTTGTATTATGATAGCAATAACACTGTTACATAAATCATACTGTAATTATTGATATGTAAATACATCCATCCAGACAATTTTAAAACCAATTCACAGCAATCTTTTTTGAATTCCTTCCTCGTTTTCTAGGCAGTTAAACGGATAAGGATTGTGGCTTTATCAAATCTTCCATGGGCTAAAGTGTTACAAAAACATAGGAAGGATTGTAAATAAATAATAAGTACTGTTATGGTTTACTTTGCAAAATCTTTAGTTTAATTGTGAGTTATTATTTATTGGGTTATCTTTAGACGTGTTAATTTTTTTTTTTAATATAAGTTATAACAAAGTATATATATCAATCGTAAGCACTCAATTAATATCTTAGTTTAAGTCTACACCCTTCATGTCCTAAACCTTTGTGAAAAGTAACTAAAACTAAATATCAGGCAATATTTTATTTTCATAAATAAAAAAACAAGACCTAATATAGTAACGAAACATTATCAAAAAACTCGATTGAAAACAATTTCTTTCACAACCCAATCTATACAGTTATAATGCAATATCTTTAAAGTATGAAATTTATTTAAATAAGACACAACCGTCGAGCCACTAAAATAAAGATATAAATAAACTAGGGTAATTGAGGTTAGTCAAAAGAAATTCGCAATGAATAAGTCATAAGTTTAAACTAATGAAAAAAGAGCATAAAACACAAAGAGAGAATCCGCTCCGGAAAGTACCTGCCTTTGAAGCAAAACGAATTAGGGTTAGGAGCTAATAAAACATAAAGCAAAGTTATGAATAAGGCAACAACTCCGCGGCTACGAAACCGTCTTACAAACTGTACCAGAGAATTCGTTATGGATTCTCCACTGAAATCCAACAAACACATTTTGCGCTATGAATTTAATCAAAACATTCCTTTTCAAACAAAGAAACGTTCTTTGGATTTCATTTCGAGTTATATGTGCGATTTTGTTCACTCTGATGAGTTCGGGTTTTGATCGACGCGGTTTTATTGTGAACTTGGGGTTAATAAGGGAGAAAAATGGGATGGGTAATTTGATTCCACATGAGTTGTTTTATATTTGCTATTTATTTGTATTGTTTTAATTGGTTTTCTCTGTTCCTGTCTACGTTTGGTTCTTTAATAATGACTCATTCCTGAGCGATATTTCATAGACTTTTTCATAGTCTCTTCTGAGCTCACTGCTTTGTCTGTTTTGCGTATCAGAGAAATTATTAGCGAAGGTACTAGACCTTAATACTGGATAAACATATATTGTTTTGAACGGTTTTTATCAAACGAAATATTTTTGATCGATACAATCCTTTTTAGATAACCTTTACTGGATCAGTTTAATGTCTATATAGGCCTGGACCTCTCAAATTCCTTGTCTGTAAATTGATTGTAGCACAATTCGTTTGTCACCATAGGTAACAAATTGTTGAACAAACGTTTTCAAAATAAAAACAGTGCGTAAGCTTCGTGTTATAGTTGGTTTCAACAACTAATTTGTATTGTTTATATAAATTATGTACTAAAGGAAATTCGACAGCACCGAAATGTTAACGCTGAACCGATATAAAGAATAAAATAAAATACGATTAGAACGGATTTTTCTCAAAATATTCTGTGTTGATTTCATCACGTTAAAATAAATTCGCAACCACACCGTACTGATGAATGAGGGCTGGCTCTACGTGTTGAAACAAGTATCCAGTCTTGCAACGCAATAAACCACCCCTACAGTCTCCTCCCTTGTAGAGCACCCAGTGCCGTACTCCTCTCCACACTACACTGGGCTGCTTCGCGTACACTTCACTGTAGAGTGTTGAGACCAGGGGTGGACCAGTTCTCCCTCGTGAGGGGAGTGCGTGTGACAAAGGGAGCGCGCAGCTGTGGGGCTTACATCTGCCGGCACGTGCGCATGTATTGCAAAACGTGCGCCTTTAGCTCCGCGCCGCGCCGCCGCAAGGAGAGAGAAGCGGTCCGTGACCCCGCGGCTCGGCGAGGTGCTCCATTGTTCTGAGACTAAAGGACTGATTGGTGACTAAGATTGGGAGCGAAAAGATGTTGACCTAATTAATTTTGAATGTACTGCTTAGCACATACTCTTGTACCCAAACGTGCACTGTTTTTACAAGATGAATTCTACTAAAATTTAGTAGATATTTAAAAATTATTCTAGTCTCACACTTAATTATATATGAAGAAGGAAATAAAAATACCTACTGAATAAACTTATTTAAGAGGCTTTCAAAATGTATGTGGTGGCGGATGCAGTGACAAAAACAACAGAACACACAGAACGTCCCAAAATTCACTACCCATCCTAAAGGTGCATAGGTTCTTGAATAAGAAACAAGACAAGATAATTATGAACAAACTGATAACTTTATAAAAATATAATACATTTAACTACTGTATTAGTTTATTTGACCAAAACATAAAAGATTAACGACTATGTTATTATATTATTGTCCACTTTGGCGTTGTTATTAGTAAATTCCTGGATTTCGGTAAATTCAACCAGGAGGTTTGCGACTTTTGGGACACCCTGTAACTTCCTTGTTTCAAGTAAAATACTTCCGAGCTACCGTTTCATGAGGCAAATTTAAAAAAAACTGAAATTTCAGCCATTTACACCTAATTAATATTTTAGCAGTAAGTAAGTAGATGATTTAAACAGAGTAAAATACTACTAAGACTAATTAGCGAGAAGTACTACTAAGTACCTTAAGTATCTTTAAAGGTAGAATAGTAGCAAGATTAAGCTATTTTACTTTAATCTACATGCTTAACAAGATAATGTTAAATTATTGATTAATCCCAATAAATAACAGCTATTAACAGTTTAAATGAAAGTTTAAGGTGATTTGTTACTATACGAACACGTCATCTAATACTGTGAAACTATACGGAGATGGGTTGAGAGGCCTGAGGCAACTTACAAAATTAAAGACCAGCGAGCCGGAAAATTAAACTTTTTTCTAGAGCCGGACGAAATATGTGGCTTCATGTTATATATTGCAGCAACCGAGAAATTTTGCTTTTAATTTTTCGTGTGAAATCGTTGTGTGGTCATTAAACAATATTATATTGGTCAGCGAATTTCACTTGTGCTTCATAACACATTTCGTTTTACTTCCAAAAACCGTAAGTACAAAACCTGCGGAAGGTCAGATATAAGTGTACCACTTGTGTTGTATGCTATTATAGTTTTTGAGAACAAAAGGTTTGAACGATTTCAAGGTAGCTGTTTTCAGTTGGCTACCGAGTTTTTAAAGCTAAGAAAAGTGTTGTCAGTTTATTTACAGCCATACTAGGTATTACGATTAATTTGATTTAAAATGCTAGAAACGGCTAACGCTCCCAAGGGAAATACCTTCGTATGAATTATACCGCAAACATCAAAAGTTCACTGCAATTCAACCATATGGCGTAAAATCACGTTCAACGCTTCCTGATGGTAAACCATAGATTCAAATCGATTAAGGAAACCAAAAATTCGACAGTTGTTTTTTCTACCTATTTCCTCGTCACTTGCTTGCGAGGGGAGCGCTTTTGTGCAATAGATTGATTTGGACGTATCGATCGCCAAGACCACTTAAACGCCCTAAATTTTGTGTGAAACGTCAAAAACGCGTAGAAAGGGCGGCTTTGTGGCCGATTCACGCACGCCTGGACCATTTACAATTTCCTGTTCTATGTCGGAACATATGCTCTGGGAGGGGGATGGTGGAAGGGGGAGTGCAATTTCCTCTATAGGAAGAATAATGCAGTGATTGGACCATTGTGTGATTCTTTCATCAAAACCACTATTATCTATTGGTTCTTTTGTCAATACGATACAGTGTAATTATAATTACTATCATTGATTGTATCATGTTTTGCCGTCAATTAGGGCTTAATTAAAAATATACAACAAAATGAACATGTTACTATGGGTAACTTACTGTAATGAATATGTAGCTGTGCAAGAGGAGTGAAAACAAGTATTTATAATTAACTGCTATTCAATACGCTCAGACTAATAAACACCTCTCCTAGGTCTGTCGCTCGCGTTTGAAGAAATGTAGAACTTCTAACGTTACGTTAATTAAAAAGCTAAAAAGATGCAAAATGTAAATCCGTCTAATATGTTGACATTTGTTTAATCATCAACAAAAATTGGATATTTACCAAAATATGTACCAAAAACAGCACATACCCCTTATAAAGTTAATCCTCACTCAATGATTTTGATAGGCCTACCTAGTTGCAGAACAAGAGGCTTTTTTTACTATGCTCCACTACCTTGCAGAAACTATGTTTCATGTATGTATGAGACATCAAATTACTTTGGCTTGAAAAACTGCACAATTGAGATATCTACTATTTTAACAAAACTTACAACTACTTGCTTTGGGGAAGAAAGCTTTCCCAACTCCTTGAAACTAGTAAAAATACGAGTTCTATAGAACTATGGAGTCAACTATTTTTAAAGTAACCAACTCTTGTCTTACTTTTACTTTCTAAAGGCAAATTAGTTAAGTAGGCTTTTAAAGTAACGAAGTTGAGAAACTCTTCTTGTATCGGGTTATTTCATTCTTGGATATTTGCCAATTCTATGTCAGACAAGCTTTCAACACTTTGATGCCCCCAATATGCTACATGAATGAATTGTAAGGGGCTTAGTTTAAAAGTAAGTACTAAGTATGTGTCTGGGTGGATCGAAACCTTTGATTGTGTAGATCATGAAGCTTTTTGTTAAACTGTTGGATTTCGTAGACTCGCCAGGTGGGTGGTTAAATTCTTATTTTATTTTATTCTTCCAACGGTCAAAAAAGACCAATACATACATCATAGTGATACATAATAAATAGTGGTGTTAAATAATACATAAGAAATAAGATTGAGTTAAACAAAGTTCAAAGATGGCTGTTCAAGGGATGAAACAAGTAATACTTATGAGTAAATGAACAATAAATAATACATAAATAGTAAATAAATTAAGCTAATAGCTAATATGTTTTAAACGATAACAGGTAACAAATAAACGATTAACAATAAATAAATATAAAACTAACAAGAATATACATAAAAATAAATACATATAATAAATATAATTGTGAATTGAATAAATTGATTCAAATACAAAACAAGCTGTCTAAAGTTGTTGTACCGTTTTCTGAAGGTGTTTGCAGGTGTGATTAAAATAATAAGTTCTGTTCGCTACGTTTTCTTCAGACAATTTATAGTATTCCATTGTGGTAATTAAAAAATTACAACAAATAGTTGACTAGTACTAAGTTTTTCAGTACATCTTAGTAAAATACCCTTATTTTGACATTAAAACAAATGTTGAAACCCCCTGAGCTTTTACAGTTTGGCCTTGAAAAAGAAACTATATTGTGTGAAATTCAGCAGTAATATGAGCAGTATTGTGAGTAAATAAACACCAAATATCTCATACACCGTGTTAAATAGAAATTGTCAGATAACAATCAATCATAACTCAGACCTTTAGTGGACCTGTAGCGGGTTTGAATCATGCGTGGCTCTGGAACTCATAACTTCGCTGGCACGGGTTCGATACATACATTTTGAATTTGTAAAATTAATATGGTAAGCTAGGTAAGGGTCGAGGTCGAGTAGTCCTAACTTCACCTCGTTGAACAAGACACACTTTACCCTTTACTGTTTACCTTTCTGACGCTCATCCTACAGTTAAAATATTGAAACGATCACCTCTAGAACGTGATTACAAGATACAAGTGTGGACACGCGTCTGCCAGCTGGTGCCGCTAACTCAGCGCATATCGCCAGGCGCGCTACTTTATACTTATCAGCAGCAGGCGCTACTCTGCCGCACCTGCTGAGAGATACCGGAGCCTGCCAGATGCGCACGCCAGGGTTCACATGTCGAGGATGCAATAAGTCAGCGGTACTGTCACACTGGCGTTTTATGTTACTGTAGTATGAGAAGTCAGCGAGTAAAACAGTAAAAAGTGTGTCTCGTTAACGAGGCGAAGTTAGGACTGCAAGGTCCTAACTACCACTCAACCTCGACCTTTACCTAGCGTCACCGTATAGTCACATTACAAATTGTAAGTGGTAACTGCAGGGATCGAACCCGTGCCACCAGCGTGATGAGGTCCGGAGTCGCGCGCGATGCCAATCCACCACGGATCCTCTCCGTGTACGGACGGTTAAAATACTATTTCGGACATTTTCCATAGTTTTTTTGTGAACAAGAAAGACACGATGTTTCTGGATATGGAATCTAACCCCGTCTTAAGGTCAAAATTAATTTAAAACAAAACATTAGAAAAATGCGCTAGCCATAAATAATTAGCATAGGTTGACCAACCTCCCACCTCAAACAAGATGCAATTGATTGTTTCTAATTTTTGTAAACCAAACTCGACAGAAAACATACCGTGCACAAACCGTTAGGAAGCAACCAGTAATTAAAGATACAATAATCAAGTCTAAGGCCCGTGACAGCTGCCCACTGGTTGACTGGCTGGCTGGCTTGGAGCAGGGATCACCAATCACAGTCGTGTATCAGACCGACCAATCGTAACAGAAAAACACAGTAAAAGTCCCTATTTATCCACGGCCAATGAAAAGGAATAGGGCGTCTTAAATTACTTATAAAAATGTATGGACAATTGGACATATATCAATCAATACAAATAATTATAATAGAAACGCAATGAAGGGGCCTCCACGAGGTGCGTTGGTGAAAGAGTGAGGTTTGGTCATCTAAACTGAACACTGTTCAACAAAAACTCACGGAAATCAACTTTATCAGATAAAAGCTTTTATGTAGCCTACACAAGGTAAGAGATGCTAAAAAGAAAGTATCCCAACACAGTTTAAATATTTTTTACATTCTATTATGGTCTGTTCATTCGAAATCCAACTAACAACTATAATGAACATACACAAATATTTATTTATGTATTTACAATCAACGTTCAAAACCAATTTCAAAACATACATTTCATTTGAAAACTACATTAATTGGGGGATGTGCTTACAGGCTAAGGGTCGTTATTCAATATGTATTAGAACAACAGAAACCTAAACTGTTCAACCTATGCTAAAAGGTTGATGCAAAGGATTAAATAAAAGTACCAAACGTGTAACAAGCTCAATATTTACTCTGTTAAAAGAAAAAGACAATGCACGAATTCAAGAGAGATCTTTTACTCCTTGACCTCCTGGAGTAAACAATTCTAAGAAATTCCTTTATGCGAAGTCTTTCTTTAAATCACAATTTCTGAAACAGAAATAAATTGTGTTTGAAAAAAAATTAATCAAAACACTTTACATTAACTATGAAGATTCTCTTGGTTTTAAATAAAGAATTCGTTATGAAGCTTATGTTTGCGTCAATTGGAAAGTTTGAACACATTCGAAGTCACTATACAGGGTGATTCTAAAATAGGGCGCCAAATTTCAGGGGTTGGTTCTTTATGCAAAAGCAATAAAAAAGTGCCTATAAACATGGGTCATAAAATTCTTCGTTACCCCGGTAGCCGCCATTTTGTATTGTTTACTTAAAAGTTTATATCTCCAGAACGGTTTGACCGATTGCATTCAACTTGGTATGGTGTTTATGTGTAAAAGGTCAAGTTAAGAAAAAATAGTTATTTCATAAAACCCTACAGAAAAAGTATGGCAGCTGTTAAAATTTTTTAATGAAATACCATGAAATATATGCATAAGACAAAAAATTATAAGAATAAAAAAGTTGTATTTTTAATTTTACATAAAGATACAAACTCATTTTACCGAATTTTAAATTTTTATTTTCACTTTTTGCGTCCTTTTACAACTGGTACATTACCAGTTGATCTTCGCTGATGTTCACACCTTAGGTGTACAAGTTGCACCTGTCAAACAGGTGAATAATATTTACAGTCAGCTGATCCAAAAGTGAGAACTATTACCGCATTAGGATTAAAAACAGCTGTTTTCAATTTTAATTGTTCACCAGCTGATAGCTAAAAGTATTTATTAAAGTTAATATATTTCATTAACCCATAAATTTTTTACGCTTTATTGATTGATTTTACGTTATTGTATTATTGATTTTTTGTTAGAAAAAAGCTTATTCTATGCTGGAACGCGTACGAGGATCAATGCAAAGACGCATGTAGTCGTGTATCAATTCAAATGGTGGGCACATCGAGCATCTTTTGTGACTGTTCTTGTTGAAGTTTCCCGTGTGGTTTATGATTGTTTTATTATTTATTCTGATGATAATTTATGAGTTGTATACAACAATGATAATTTTATACCTTTACATTAGGGATGTTACTTTTGATAGGTGCAACTTGTACACCTAAGATGTCAACATCTAAGATCTGGTAATGTACCAATTGTAAAAGGACGCAAAAAGTGTAAATATTAATGTAAAATTCGTAAAAATAAGTTTGTATCATTATGGAAAATACAATTTTTTGTTCCTGTAAATGTTTTGTAGAATGCGCCGTTTTCATGGTATTTTAATTTGAAACATTTAAACATCTGCCATGCGTTTTTGTTAGGTTTTATGAAATATATATTTTTTATTAAATTGACCTCATGATACATAAACACCATACCAAGTTTGAGTGAAATCGGTCAAACCGTTCTGGAGATATACATTTTAAATAAAAATACAAAATGGCGGCTACCGGGGTAACGAAGAATTTTAGAACCAATGTTTATAGAAAATTTTCCATTGTTTTCGCATAAGGAACCCACCCCTGAAATTTGGCGCTATTTTAGAATCACCCTGTATATAACCACAGCGATGATTAAAATACATGATACGCTACTCAAAGGCTCTGGTCGTTTAAACAAGAAGTGTGTTGTATCAGGTGTTTTTGAAGTTGATATAAACTAGAACATTGAAATGCGTGATTATAGTACATTTTAACCGTATAGTTACTCGTCAGCACGGTTTGTGCTCTAGATATGTAAATATCAAACTCATTAAAAGTTAGTTAGTAATTGTAGCTTGTAAACATTTTCCAAACTAGAATGTATGTTGTAAATAGGTGTACAAAGTACTGTTAAAAAATCTTGAGATGTGTTTAAAAGATTTATTTTAATACAAAAACAAAAGTACTGAACAACCAGCATCTTGCCTTCAGATTGTATTATTCATCTTTTAAAACCTTTTTCAACACGTGAAACTAATGCCATACGTCGCCTGGGGGACGAAATACATAGCTTACTTCAAAGTGAATAATAATGAACATTGTACTCTAAGAGAAAATACAGAGGTTAAGAGGACTGAGGTAACAATTTGCCGAGAAGAACAAAAGGAGTTTTTGCATCGTGACAAAGGGTTGTGTAAAATAACTGAGGGCTGTAAAAAGACAAACTCTTGCAAGAGAAACACTAACGTGGAGGGTTTTACTGGGCTCTTGTAACCAGCAGCGTAAATACAGCTGTTGTACTCTCATACTGTATAACAAACAATATGCATGCGACAATACTGAAGCCAGGACAATGCTTGAAACCGATTGATGGCAATAATTCATAGACACATTCTTCTTACCACTTCTAAAAGTTTATTTTGTTTAATTTAACGGCAATATAAGTAGTAAACATGTTCAGTTATTTCAGTTTTTTAATAAGGAAAAATATTTGGGTCTTCCATTTAATCAAATATTTGGTTATAGTTATAGGTAGATAGCGCTTATATGTCTGAGGCAGGAGGATAAACATAGTTGCGACAGCCCAAGCACAGATAACGCTGTGAGGTAATTCTTTTAATATTCTCAAATAAACTCTCACTGACGCACGCGCAAGTTCATTCGTTCTCAAAAATCGCACTAATTGGTCACATTTAAGTGATGGACATCGGACAAACTCGAGCATGTGGAGCCGAGGGGAAACATACGGCGAGAGAGGCAGCGCTCGTAGCGCTATCTGTGCTTGAACTGCCGCAACTGTTGATTTTCCTGCCTTAGTCATGTGTCATCTTTGCGATATCTATCTTACCATAACATAATCTTTGATTGAACATATTTTCGTTACATACTTTGGCTAAATACCACTCTACTGAAAACTTACATTATTCACTTAGTATACTTTGAACCATTTTTTTCAACTGCCGGATAAGGTGAGCATTTGCAGAAAAAGCAATCACTACACATCCGAACCGACACAAAGCTTGTTACAGCTAATTTGTCCTAATTAAGAGGAATTATGGTTACAATTCACAACCCAAATTATCTAACCAAAACCAAAATTACGCACAATTTATTTTCGGTATCGAATTGTAACAACCGTCAACACGATTAAACGACGCTCTCGTTCAATTAATGGGTTGCTCACATCATCACATGTTTTAATTACGACACTTTTCACACAATTTTAACGATCATACATGTGTCCATACATTACCTACCGACTGTAAACACCACTCTGGTAACCATGGCAACGCAACATAAAGAGATCTAATAGAGTAAATGAGCCGTAACATGCAGAGGATGGGCTGAGTTGAGCGGTTTGTGGATAGAATATTAAACTGTTGTAGTGGACTCGCACACCGGAACTACCGGCAGCCACTGTCCTGTCCGTACTTCCGGTCTGTTATATCCATACTGATGAGGCTCTAGAGGAGGATGAGGTGGCGAATCATGCAGACTGATCTGATAGTGAGATGCATTCTAGTGAGCTATTGTTGGCTTATTGGTCCGTGACGAATGGGTGTATAGTTTCTATAAATAAATAGACAGCACTGAGTTTTGAAGTGTTTAAAAGTATCTCCATGGATAAAAACACATGATAGCCCTCAAATACTAGATTTTAAAAAAGTTACTTGTTAAAACTGTTCAAACATACATTTTAATTGCCTCTTGTTTTAAAGTTTAGTGGTAGAGAGGACTTTATAGTCCTAACTTCACCTTGTTAAACAAGACAAACTTTACATTTTTACCTTTTAAATAAGTTAAGTTTTGAAACTTAGGTAAATTGATCGTTGTTTTATAAATTCTTGCCTTTTGAGATATAAGTTCACATTTGATTCTATCTAACTTTATTCCTCGTTCCATACATATTCCACGTATGAAACAACGTAGCTGTGAAAGCAAACACTAAAACATAACTGACATATAATTATCCTTTTCAAGAAGTTATAGTAGTAATTTTGTATTAATAACCACATAAACTCAAATAACTTCTATTTTCATTAACGGTTTTATTTTTACTGTTCCTTTAATGTATCTTTTTGATTGAAAATGGGCCAGTTAAAGTGCTCTGTAAACAGTTTACTCTTACGTAATCAAGTCCAAAACTCGCTATGGAAATTTAGTTAGATGCGAGTCGATGAGTTTGCTAAAACTCAAACTTGCCCCAAGCTTCATGTTAAGGAGGTTATTAAGAAATATTAACTCTGATTAGTTATTAGTGGATTTTCCTTCGGCTTTCAAACTGACTAATCTTTAGAGATTTTAGATATTCTCTCTTGTTGTTCTATACAATTTAACCATCTGTAACTACTTATCTAAGTGTATAATATAAAATGTGTACTCACATAATGACTACATTGTATTAACTTGTAAAATCTGGGTATGACATTTATATACGAAAGGAACTTACTCCAAACTATTGAGCTATATTCAAATATTTTGATACTTTAAAAATATGTGCTAGAAATATAGATAATGAAGAAATAACATAATCTTTAGGAAAACGAATAGCACAGTAAACTTTATTTTAATAATTATAATTATTAACAATATACATCTTATTTTACTCGTTCTTTACAATAATAAGCTGTGGGACAACATACAAAACATAATAAATAAGTATAGTAAACATTGTATTACACTAAATTGTGGTACTTTATTGGGTATTTCATTGGTTTACCAAATCATTGTGAATTAGTCATAATGTTAGCTAGTTGATCACTCCCACTTAAAAGAGTTTGAAAGAATTTTTGGACCAAAATCTATTTGTGAATTACTATACTGGATCTTCTTGCATAAACAAATCAGTTGTGACAGACTAAAAGTGCAACAATAGAATATTGAGGAATCTGAAATTATAAGGGATGGTACATTTTTAATATTAAAATAAAATAACAAAACACTTTTGGACAATATTGTATTGAACAAATTGTCATGACATGTTTAGGCTTTAAAGCAATAATCAATTTACTAACACTTTTTCCCGTTGTGTTTTGTTTAGTGTTTTTTTATTACAAACAATCACTGTTATAACATCGTCATACGAAAATTCCATGATTGATTGTGTAATAACAAACAATATAATTATAACAATATTTAACACATCCGAATTTGTTACTTTGAATTAGGAGTTTTAATGTTTCCAGCATAGACTGCCTGGAATTGTCTGATCTACATCAGTTCTGTAGATTGTAGATTTAAACCTCCTCCGTATCGGATGAGGAGCTAACGCGATTGTGACGTCACGGATGACTCATGCTGCTGAGAGGGTTGACACATGGGAGGGAAGGGTGAATCAAACTCCAACCCTGAGCAACTGTTTTACATTCTGCTTAGCAGCATGGCCCACGAGCTCTTGCACCATTTGGGAGTGGGAAATCGTGCAGTGTAGCGTGAGGTGAAATGATTGAATCAAAAATCAATTACTACGGAAGTGCTGCGCAATTTTACAATACACTAATTTGCTTGCATGGCGTTATCTGGCGATGTCTTATTGGGGTGTGCAGTATGAGCATTAAAAGATAATCATGTACTTTGCCCAATGACTTTAGTTAATAGTTATATGCACTGTTAAGAGTATTCTTTCAAAAGCTTATTCTACGCTTGTAAGTAATGCCTAGATAATATGTAGGGCGTAAAATATATAATTACGATTGTGAGTGGCAAAAGGTTCAAAAATAAATTAGCCAATAAAGCTCGCGTTAGCTCTGAAACAAGTTAGCTTGTTTTAGGAGTTCAAGACGCTTAACTGACATCAATACAACATCAGTTAAGTGTCCAACTAAAAAAAAATAAAACAACTCGTTGGTATAGGAAGCTTTTTGTCAATCGATCAGTAAAAATCTATCCTGCCTATACCAAAGAATAATGTGATTTATACCATCGCGGGTTTGTTAAAAGTCGTCCTCTTTAATTCACTGTATACCTCACCTCACACTTGACTTTTTCTTGATCTGAAAACATGTTAATGTTGAAAACACAACATTCAAGTTTCCTCAAAACATTGAGCTAAACAACAAGCACAGCTGCTTTTTAATAAATGTAAACCAAAATTTTTTAGTTCCCAGATGCAGTGGTATAATTCTGGGATTTTAAGTTTGACGAAGTAACTTTTACGATTAGTCGAAACTGCACTATTCTTTAACGAAACCCCTGTAATTCAACTGCTGAACAAGGAAATAAAAAACAGTTATACGGGCCTTTTGTTTGTAAATGACTTTAAATTTGGTTGCAGTTTTACGAAGTTATTCATTTAACCATTTATTTTCTGAGAAAGACAAATTATTACATAGGAATAATGTCTTACAATAAACAGCACCTGCAAAACCCTAATACCTTTGCTGGACATGCTGCAAGCGTTCGTTTGCCACTTGTTATTTTCAGGCGCTTAAGATACCTCGCATACTATATTTAAATCATAATCATCGCAAATACTTGTAGCCTTATTCTAGGTAAAATGTATGTTTATATTTATAATCTGTTATTTTAAAACACCAAATGCTTTTCTCATTCAATACAATACTTGTTTTATACGTTCGACTATAAATACCATAACTAAAATTATAACTATATCAAGCGTATTCCATCGCCAATAACTACGAGTATATTGTAATTAGAATTTCATTAAAATAGGTCTATGTATAAATATGTTTGAACAAAAACTACAGTGATCTTTTTATATTTTTCAAACAGTAACTTTTATCATTTTCAGTTGAATTACGAAGGTAGGGTCTAGTTACTTGACTGCTTACCAATTTTGAGCCATTGGCCTTTCAGCTACGTCTTGTTAGCTAAAATAGACCCTTTGCAGTTTGCAGTCAAATATGATATCTCTTGAATACAAATCAAGAATTTTGCAATATCTTCAAATTGTATTTCTTAAGAAGATGCACTAAATAACATAATTTTACAACGTTCTACATGTTAAATATCTAGTTAGACTTTTAACTTACAGACAAGGAAATAACGAGGAAACACAAATCACCTCATTAAAACAAAGCCGCGAGTAAAGTGGAGAAGAGTGCGGCCTCTGAGTGGTGTTTAAACTTAAGCTCCTAGACTTAAGTCCTGATTGTTGTTCATGGTAATTGACGCTTGCTTGTTTTCATGTACTTGCACGGTTGACTTCCATTTTATCTGTTAAATAATGTGTTGTATGCATAGCTTGGGTTGAAATAATAATGTCACATTTACTTTTACTACACATTATTTACAGATAAGATACCGTGTATGTAACTGTATGGCCATTTTCCTTATTTTGGCAATCAATTTTCTAATATCTAAGGATTTACGGTTCACTGTCTCAGCCAGTCAACCAGCTACTGAGAATGACTCTCCACAGCGAGGTCGAAACGTTTAGCAGTATTTGTATTTCAACTGTGACGCGGTGTGAACCGGAAGCCTTAGATATTAATGATGACACCGGCCGCGAAAGCTTAAGAATTAAGATAATCAATTTTCTGTATGTTACAGCAAATTGAAAATCAATGAAAACGTGTTTATTGCTGAAAAGTTTAGTACTTAAAACCTCTCTTCCACTTACCCACAATACAAAAATATTACACTTAAAAAAATTGTATAATTTATTTTTATACTCTATTTAAACCTTTAGTAAAATACTACTAAATTAAAAAAAACATCACTTCACTAAATTTTGTACATTAAAATATGACAATCGCCAAGAATGAAAAACATGGATAAAATAAGGTCAAAGACTAACTAAAGTGTTATTCACACACACACTCACCCAAACCTAGTGTTTTCCCCAACCACGCGCGCCAACACACCAGCCATCACCGCCCCTGAAACTCCCGTAAGAGCCAAGTCCTGACCTCCTCAATGTGCTTAATCCTATCAGGAATACATCCCACAATCTATATTGCTGTAACGATAAATGACTTGCCAAAAGTGGTAGTTCTGTGCAAAGGAATGGCCAACAATATATCACCTCTTCTAGTGTTAAAAACATAAGACTACTAATCAGATTGTCTTTGGTCATTGAACTCGATACAAACAAGCGAGGAATATGTAAAAAACAGTTATTAAGTTATGTAAAATATGCGATGAATAGATCATGATTTCCTGAGCTCGAGGGAGGTCGTGCAGTTTCGGTGGAGAGTTACGCCGAGAGGAGAGTTTGCGGAATGGTATTTAATAGTACAGTTCAATTCAATAAACAAATACATTTAAGAAGGGAGGATTTCAAAATGAAGAACTGGTAAGTACATAACAAATCCGCAGAAAATCACTGAACCGAGCCTATACATAGGTGCAATATTTTGACCGGATTATAAAAGTTATGAAAGCTTGAACGTTCAAATGTCAAGAAAAAGACAAAGAAAACGTACTTGAATTAAGAATAAAAGCAAAGAAGTCGGCAAAAAAGTATAGAAGCCAACCAGCACGTGGTGTTCCCAAGCGGTCACCCATCCAAGTACTAACCACACCCGACGTTGCTTGACTTCGGTGATCGGACAGGAACCGGTGTATTCAACGTGGTGTGGCCGTTGGTGGAAAAAGACATCGTGGTTGGTTACTCATGGATATGTATCTAAAAACAACGATATTGTATTGTGAAACGACTGACTTTATTCCCCTAACAATGTGTGTATGGCTGTACCGTGTAACAGTAGCCTACATTGATGTTGTAAGCGTACAAATACAACCGAAACACGACAGAAAAAAGTCCATAATATAAAATGTGTCTTAACCCAAGCTGAACATCTTGTATCATTTTCATCACCATATGTTTTACGAAAAAGAGCTATCCGACAATTCAGCATCATTATATTTTATCAAGGAAACTGAAGCCGAGTGGAATCTTCCATCTGGTATTTTGCTGTTCAAGGTTTTGTGTACATTTGTTCACTCGAACTTTTCTTCTTCATTTTTAGCTGTACAGTCTTTTAATTAATGATCTGGCCATAATTAGGAATCACTCTCTATAAAGGTGATTAAATGATAGTTTTCACTTATTACTAGACCTCTTGATTTCTACCCACGCATTTACAACAATGTTTTATTTTTCTCCATCACAAGGAAACATTTCAGCTCCCAGTTTACTGCTGACAACAACATGAAAGTACAACTTCTAGACTTAGATGTCTTTCCTGCTTCTTGGTTATAACCTGGCTGGTTTATTCTTTATAGGCTACTGTGGTGCTCGTATCTATGTTCCATAGCTTTTATAATGATAGTATAGTTCTCTTGTTATCTCTAGCCTATATTGTTATCTATACACTTAATAGTATACAATATAGGTAACAATGTTATAGTATTCAGAGTGTCCTTGAAAGGGTGTCAAACACTTTGGGGTAAGGGTTATTGGGTCAAAATTAAAATAAATGTATAAACAAATTATCTATACATTTACTTTCTTAAACGCTTCGTTTACTAGATATTCTGCATTATGTTTTTATCACTAATGGTTTATTATTTCACGTCACTTATAGGATTTAGCTTAAACTCAATATAAGTGTGTATTTTAGTAAGTCCATCTTAAAACAAATTACTAGCAAAATCAAACTTAACATTAAAAAGAATTAAAAATACGATTTTATAATATTATTTGAGTGCTTTTGGAGTAATGCCTTATAATTAGCTAAAAAGTGGTGAATTTTACAATAAAATGAAATGGATAAAATGAACTGATTGAGAATGGTATAGTGGAAAGGAACGTAATCAGGAGTTTTTTGTTATTTCCTTACTGTCAGTTAGTATGGCTGCTTTGGAAATGTTGCTATTTTCCTCATTTAGTTTACGGAACCCTTGGTGATGGCGCCTGACTTTTTCTGCTTTATCATACGCTATGTATGGTTCTGCCAGTGTCGACAGGAGTGTGCTGAGGATGCCGCTCACGCCTTAAACAACTGGGAAAGGTTACAAATGAAACTTTAAACCGAGATTGTCACACTTACCAAATTAGAAATACTAATGTGTTCACTATGTCTAACTCTTACTTCCACAAGACTTCTTTTGAATTTGAAGTGGCGGCTAAAATTTATTATTTTCAATTCGATGTTTATACTAATGGTGTAGTTCAAATTATACATCCATAGAATTTGAGTCTATGGACGCTTTAATTAATTTACGGGTGAAATTAGAAGGGGTAATTTGATGTAGTGTTTATGAAATATATACAGCTGCACTATTCCTGTCGCCTCCTCAGAATAATGCCTAGGAACATTCGATTCTTCAAATATGAAACCCTACACTCATTTCCTGTTCCGTGACACTAAGGAAAACGAAAGTCGTAAACTTGACCACAAAATGTGGATGAAAAGATAATTTACCGAACAACACAAACATTGAATTTGTTTTGAAATATTTAGGTAAATATAAACTCACAAGTTCGATTTGAAATCCCTTAGCGTAGCAAGGGTGTCAGGTACAGTCAGCTGGTAGTTTACAAAGGCTTATACTTATTTTATATAGTAAGCAGTCAAACATTAAGGAATAAACACCAGTTGGTCGAGGTATGACTTAATTTGCAATCTGCTCTAAGGTAATTGTGTGAAGAGAGGTTAGAGGCAATATACCGGACTGTTAATTAGAAAGGATGATTCCAGCAATACGGCTTATCCCTTTCATATTTTACCCTTTCAGCCTATTATTTAACTACTGTACTAATGAAACATTTATTGTATGGTTTATTTAGTCAGTTTTCTTCTTCGTAAAAGGTACTTTCAGGAACGATGGATTATTCAAAAGGGTAAATACATAATTATAACTATGATTGCAGTTTATAAGGTATTTGTAGATGAATTGTGTTCAAACAATTGTATTACAAATGAAATACTTTGCGAAATTTTAATATTAAAGAATAACAAAAGGCAAACAACTCGTTCTCATAAAACCTTCGTATTTTATCAATGATTCTTTACTCATTGATTTTCCAGTTAAAAGGGTCCGCAGTAAAAATGTATGCACTCAGGTGTCGCGAAATATGTGGCACATTTCTTATAATAAAATAAACTTTTTTTTTAAATTTACAATTATATGCCAATTTACGATGCATTGGTCCATTTATGATGTGAGAAAAAATGGGTAAACGTAGAAGGTAGACGTCGTTTGGCTTTATGTCATCCCGTTATGACGTGTTTGGTTTCTAACTTTACTCAAAAGAATGGTGTGTTTAACATTTAAAATTTATATTATTAGAAAAAATTGGTTTGTTTATTTAGGGTAATCAATCGATTCTGTAATAATTACTTTGTTGCTTATTTTAAGAATAGTCGTGATTTTTTCGCATATATTCCGGTATTTCGATACAAACGGCGAAACTAAACAACCGTTAGATATATTTGTAATTACTGCAAGTTATCTTTCCTACTTTAAATTTTCCTTTACGTCCACAAATACTCAGTAGGCTAATGTTGCAAATAAGCAAGTTCTGGAACGTAAACAGACATAAAACAAAGCTGTCTCAGTCCTGGCAGCATTTCCACATACAATGTGCCACTTGGCCAGGCTTACATCAGGGGTTTGAACAAATTAACATTTTCTTTCGCATGTGTTACAGAGTTATACAGTTAGCTTTAGATATTTAAATTATAAAATCATTGAACTAGTGAATTGTTGTCAATTGACTTAACTATTGAAGCCGATATAGTGCAAAAACAAAACGCTGTTTTGAATCCAGTGTTTATAATCTTAAAGCTAACCTCAAAAATTGGCAACAAACACAATAATCTATAGAGACACGAAGGCAAACTGAAAGAGAAGGTGCAGGAGAACACAATCAGCTCTATTTACATTTGAGAACATATGTAAATAAAGGTTTGTGCTCACGAAAAATTGAATTACTCCGTTGTTACTTATTGCAGCGTAACAAACTTGGTCTTAAGATGTTTATAAAAACATTAGCCAAGTATTGTTGGTCTTGTTTATTACCATACAGTTTAAGAGTTTTGAGTTATCAACCTTAGACCATTTAATATGGCCGCCATTTTTAAACCGGCAGTGAAAATGAGTCAATTTATTTTTTTTAATTGGTAATTATTATACTTACAAATGTGCAACGTTTGAGGTTTGTAACTTAATTGATCTCGGAGATAAAGATTATTTAGTGGAAAACCCAGACAGACAGACGGAAAACTAAGAGAGATAGGCCTATGTGGTATAGGACATTTTTGTTTATTATCACGTGAAAACCCTCCTGGTGAAGTTTGTTCCTGTAATAACTGGGCACCCTGTATAACTAGTTAGAGGTGGAAATTAGAAAAATAAAACATTAGATTACTAGTCTTGTCTTCCAGATAACAACATACTAAGTACGACAACTGTAGCAATTAATGTGTTGGTGACATCACACAAACAAAAAGGTACACTAACTTACCAATATTGTGGTTAAGAAACATTGTCGTTTCAATACAAATTACCCGAAATAATACATTGTTGTAACGAAGTACAAATGGAGCAGGCCGAGAAGTAAGCAACTTCCTCAACTTATAGATTACAAAATATTTGACATTTCCAAAATTTCACTTGTCAACATTATTGAAACCAGTTTGTCAGCTCTATAACCATCAAAAGAATTTTTAGCCACAACTAGCTTATTCTGATATGCAATCAATCAGAGCTCCTTTAGTTTAGAATCTTGGAGGACAAAAGCTCTAATTTGTACAAGAAATATTAAGAAAAGAAGCAATTTTTATTTGTTATATAAGACAAATCTAAGAATCCTACGCATATAAAAGCCAATTTAAATCAAACTGTATTAAAAATCCATGTCAATCCTGTGATATGTACCCGGTGCAATGTAGAGGTCGGGAGAGGGACGGAAGCAGTTTCTCAGGTCTGAGTTATGAATCTCGGAAGTTTTGCTAACTTAATCGTCCTTGCATTAATATTATTCAACCGAAACCGCTCTTTGCTTGTACTTTTCCTTCCTGTTGTTCCTTGCAAGTCTGACTGTGTTGTGGTTTGCAGGCTGCAATCGTTCACATCGTAAACAGTAAACATTAGCGTTATTTTTGTACCATAGCCAACGTACTCTTCTCTATACACTGATTTATAAGCAAAAGGTCGAATGGATACAATGCTTTAATCACTGAGATACTTATCAAAACAACGCAATAGATGTGTTAAAGAGCCTCTGGCAAGTTTCTTGTTTGTATAGACTCAGTCATTATCAAAGCCTTTCAAAGCACCTTCTAGATCTTGTATTCTCAATGGTTGTGCTCTAACTTCTGAGTTAAATGTTAATGTCAACAACAAACTCGTTAGAAAGTAATTTAGGTGGTAACAAAACTTTCACGGAAGTTTTCAAATAATGGAAATCCTAGAGATTTGTTAGGTGTTGTTTTTAAGTTTTTCTTTAGCAAAGTTACATGCACTTATAAAATTATCTTTCTGTTAGTATTAAGCTGGAGTTAAGGTAATGACCAAATATCGTTTGAAAAACCCTTCTTACAGTTGCAATGTTTTCAGTAATTTTGCAACCCACTACTACACTTCTTTCTAACGTATTGAATATATCTACTAAAAGGTAGTTAATTAATAAAATATTAATTTGTGGTTGAGCCCGATAGGTTGTCAAATGGGCGGTGTTTAAGTTGAAACGAGTGGTTAGTTAACGGTTAATCAGACACCATTTTGATTCCAGTGTTCTATAGCGCGATGGGTTACTAGACAAAGCTACTCCCCCTTCAAACAGCTGAGTGTATTCCGATAGTAAACTTGCCAATAAACCCTTGAGACCCCGTAATTAATTGAATATATACATAATTCCGTAAAAAAACAATTAATATGGCATAAGAAATGAAATATCAATGCATACATATACCACAACATCACGATTTATAATACGACAAATCCTTTAATAGGATATAATACATCAAAACCAGGATTTTGACTTTGACTTCAAAGGGGTTTTAAAACTTTTTGCATTGGCTGAGTTCTGTGTGAGCATCCCAATCATTGTGTTTGTGTAAATAATTTGTATATATTTTAATATAATGCATAAGTGTGTACGTAGAGAGAATTTTGCCGTGATTGGACAGTGGCGGTCCTGTATCCATGTGGAGGTCAGGTTTGAGGATGATATAGGTGCACGGCCCGCGCGAGATAGTCTCAGTGACCTACCCACAATCCATCGTTTTAGACATATAGACCATCACTGTGTAAGTCATTGTTGGTATATCCAATTGGTCATTGAGGCTGAGCCGTTGTTTGTGTACATCCATTCTAAGGAAGAGTCGGCCTTAGTTTGTAACCAAGACTACACCTCTGCTCGTACTTTTTTCCGCGAATATAAAACATGAATTTTGCAGCAATAGTGAGGTGGTCGGCATCTGCAAAATAGTGGTTTAAGTAGAGAAGGTACACCGATGATGGGACATACTTGATCCAGAAATGTACATCTATGTACTGATACAGGGATCTACAGGCTCCAAAAGGTAACTTGTACTAACTCAAATCCTAAAGAATTAAATATTTTATTTTAGTCCAAGACACTCTCTAAAGTACAAATAGTTTCGTCGGCCAAACTTACTGTAGATTTCCCCCTCCAGGTTTAAAGAAATGTTGAAAGTTTTTCAATTTTCTCCCGAGCCTCGCAACTTTGAAGAGCTCAGTTATGTTTTACACAGGTGAATTCAAGAGACATCCAGTTGCTCGGGTACCTTTCTTTGTAAACGACATTTTAAATATTTGATGATGCCATTTAAAGAACAGTATTCAAGGTTTATTATAATACTTACGATATTAACACAACACGATACTTTTAGTTTTAAAAACATACACCAACATTATTTAAATAAATAACTATGACAAAAACAAAACTACAGGAACTTTTGCACAATAACTGGTATTTAAAAATAACTTATCTGTGATATTCTGTTTCTGAATTAATGCTTAATATTTATATTTACAATAATATGAATTCCAGTTGAATTCCGATAGAAAAATGTGTCACATTTTCCTAAGATAATGTATTGTATTGGAATGTTATTAAATTCAGTGTGAGTCTGATTCCTGCTGTAACTCACACGTCTATAAAAATATTTGTTGTTCATGAAACAGCTTTCACTGTGTTACGTTTTAGGCGAGCAATTCTTAAAACATCTATGGTATTTCGTGTATCACTGCAGTGCTCTGTTTGTTGTGAAATATCTTTCGCAGCCTATAAATCTTTGACAAAAAGACATATTTATTTCATTTATTCTTTTATCAGAAAAATGTATAAAGCTCGGATGGCATTTTGAACAGGACAAGCTGTAATAAATCTTCTAACAACTAATTTTGGGCAAAATTATCATTTGCAGTGATGAAATGCTGCGGCTAAAAAAGATATATGCTTTCTAGAAACGTGTAAAAAGTTTGGACAATGTTGTAAAAGATGTTTCAGAGCTAGATTCACACTAACAAGCCGTGGCGGCTTCTTGAATACTTTTTGAAAATGTATTAGATATACAATAAACTAAATACATGTTCTTACTTCTTCATTCTGACAGGAAAGAGGATTTCAGTGCTACACCTTAATTTGCTGGTACAAAGACGTGCTTCATATTATGGGAAATGTGTACCTTTACAATTCTGTATGTGTAATCTTAGTCATAATGTATTATGACTTCAATTGTTCAGGAAATACATTGTGATTGAAACAGAGAGCCTTTCAACCAATGGAAACGGAAACGCAAGTATATGAATAAACAGTGGGAGAGACGTTTTTATTCATAAACTCTAACCAGGAAAACAGGAACGAATATTCAGCATTGTACATACCAAGTGTGCTCTGCAATCTTTAACACTAATGAAGGATTTTATTTCACTTTCCTCAAAAATCTTGATTAGAAAAGCAGATAAAACCAGTTCTTTGAGGATAAGTTTAGTCAGGCGTCAAACCAAGAGGTAAGGGTTTACAAAGAAGATCCTGTAACGGACATACTCTTAACTTTTTTTAATCACGTTCACAAATCTGCCAAAATTAAGTTATAAATTTAACTACAATGTTTGTAAACACACTTCCTTATACACAAACAGTTAAACCAACATAATTTCATACTTTACTATTCCCATAAATAAAGATTGTCCAAGACTTGCTACAAAGACAATACATACCCAAAGATGGGTATGTATTGTCTTTGCTTGCCAGTTCCGCTACTTAGTAAGTCTTTTTTTCGTTTCGGTACTACCAATTTATTTCTACGCATATTTTAACATATAAGTAATACTGTGTATTTAGATCTCGTTTTGGTAGTTAGTAATCATCCCTTCTACTTTTCCTGTTTGACTGGGACTCGTGGCGTGGTCCTGAATTCAGCTTTATGGAAGTCAGGTTTGAGGATGATATAGGTCTAAAGCGGCTCAGACAGTCTGAGTGATCTTCTGATGATACCCGCATCAACTTCCACCATCGTTTAGACATATCAGACCATCACCTGCGTCGTTCGGAAGTCACGTTAAGCCGTTGGTCCTTGTATTTCCATCGGTCATTGGGCTATTAACTAATGACACATTCTAAGGAAGAGTCGACCTTAGTTTGTAACAAGACTACACCTCATAACTCATTACTAACACTCATCACACTCATCCTTCACCACATATTTGCCTTAAAATACCCTCATAAGAGTGGTCGGCATCTCAAATAGTGATATAATGATATATACATATAGTGATATACCCCTCGTATAATATTTTGCTTTTACGTATAACTATGATCAATTTAGGCTTTCAAGTATAATTTTTCTGTTATTACGCTATGTCATGTTACTGTTGGGTGAGCTGAAAATACAAGGTCCATGTTCATGTTAGGCTTGGTCTGTTGCCAATTCACACTCTCACAGCGGACTGTTTACAACCGAACTTTGCTCCCTATAAATCCATCTAAACGCAACAACAAACGTTTTTCCTTATTTATTCAACAGTATTTCGTTCATTTCAGTTACTGCAAAACTTTTCAACTAAAGGTTCAACTATGTAACCTTTTGAAATAGAATTACACCCTATAAATTTACCTAAAAAGACCAATATAAAATATAACTATATGAGTTCAATGTGTTACAGGTAACAAGTTTTATTTCCATGAGCTATAAGAACATAACGTCAATATAGGTTTTGACGAAATATCGGGCGGGTTTTGGTGGTGAATTTTTTGAATCATATCCGTTTGTTCAATGTTATATTGACGCTGTTAAAACGTATAACCAAGAATGTAATTTAAGTATTTTTCTTTTTTAATTTATCTGGAATATATTTGTACAAATATACATATTTTGAATTGGAACAGTGTTTTCCGAAGACAAGCACAAAAAAACAAACTTCTGATTTTGTACTTAAAATAACCTAATCATTGTATTTCTTATTTTGTACTCTAAGATATAGAAATTTGTTGTTTAGTTATCAGGAAATAGTCACTCATAAGACTTTATTCTGTATAGATTTATCAAGTTTGCTTCCACCATTACTTTTGTTTTGTCTATAAATCAAGAACAACGCTGTTGTACTTAAAAGAAGACATTTAGGATTGAGTCAATACAAAATGCACAGAAATGATGATCAATTAAATATAAATATTTAAAAACTCAATAAAGTATTTCAAAATTCACGCTATTAAAATTTTTGTTTTCAATATCCAAAAAAATGTTTCTATCCTTAAATGACAAAATTGAAACTGGTAATACATTCAATAATATTTATTAAACTAACTGCAACATTCGTAATAAACTTTTTATTGGCCGAACAAAACGAACCCGATTTAAAGAAATCATCTAAGTACATAAAGTATTGTTGTCCAGAAAAGTCTGCAATCGCCAATCATTGTGTATCTACTTGACATACTGTATTGGAATCAAATATGAAATAATTAAGAAATCGTAATACCTAAATGTTTATATGCCTGGAAAACATATTAAATAAATTTACAAACCTCAAGGTAACCTCATGAATAATAAAAAACGGCCCAGTTCAAAAGTATCCTTTTTTAAATCATGTTTTAGGACATTGTATATTAAAATATTTCGCATTATTGGTAGTTCTAACTAAATGTTGTTATTGTTAGATTATTTTACCTATATATGTCTACTGTAAATTTATATGTTTGTTTTATTTGGGTTAGGAACCTGGAGCTACTATCTTTGATATTGAAAGGCCTCGTGTATTTGGGTAATATAAGTGTACTGATATTTTGTTATCAGTTGATTCTCATTCACACATGTTTGACCGTAATGGATCTGTGCGTCAAACATGTTATGATTTATGACAAATATTCTAAACACCGGCAAACTTTTAAATGCTTGTAAACTCTTTGCTGCACCACACTACTTTGTATTCTAGTATTATTCACAGGCACCAATTGTGTGAACAATTTTGTTGTCAAAAATATCAACATTAGACATGCTTAATAAAGGCAAAAAAGAATAGCACGAGATAAGTAGAACTAAAGTTGGGTTCACTCTTAAGATCCTTCTTACAAAAAGAAACGAAGTAATTTATTTACACAATTAAAATCATTTCACACATCCTATAGGAGTACATGAAATATCTAAAAATTAGTCTCTTCTAGTCTAAATTAGTATAGTTTAAACTTTAATACAAATAGCTTTTGTTCAAAAATTCTTTAAAAAACTGATATCTATCATTCTGTAACTGTTGTTCAAAGGTTATTGTTCTTAATCAGATTTAACAAAACGTAAAGTAGTTTCTAAACTAATTATAAAATCTCATCGAAGGCTTACAAACCATACGTATCTCAAAGTGTATACAAGTAAATCCTTTCCAACGTTCTGTATACTTAAATATCTAGTTGTACCTTTAACTTACAGACAAGGAAATAACGAAGAAAAACACAAATCACCCATTAAAAAAAGCCGCGAGTAAAGTGGAGAAGAGTGGCCTCTGAGTGGTGTTTTTCTAAATTAAGGTCCAGACTTAAGTCCTGATTGTTGTCTGCGGGTAATTGATGTTTGTTTTATGTACTGCTTGGTTGACTCCATTTCCAGAAGATCTGCTAAATAATGTTAATTATGACTAACCTAATCCATATATAAAATCTAAAAAAAAAAAATCTATATACAAATAAACTATGTTTCCAACTTTTGGGACGAGTTGTTTTGTTACAGGAACTGCAAACTAACATTATATTTTGCTTCGGTCGTAAACATTTAATATAAAATAAATTCACTAAACCGTACATTGCAATCAGTGTAAAAGATAGGCCTACAGTAGCAATTGCAGTACATTTTCACCCACATAGGCAAGGGAAACCTATGGAATCACGTGCAATAGATTGGATTGTAATGCAATAATAAAACACATACTCGATTTTAAGAAGGAATTACAAAGAAGTCTGACGGTAAAAAGTTCCAATAACACGTGGTGTTCCCAAGCGGTCACCCATCCAAGTACTAACCACGCCCGACGTTGCTTGACTTCGGTGATCGGACGAGAACAGGTATATTCAACGTGGTTTGCCGTTGGCGCAAAAATATACGTCGCGGGTTAGTTATTGATTTGTATTTGTATTAATGAAACGAATCGATACATTTAAATATGTTGTACTACGTTTATCACTGTATTGTTTTTAAGAAAACTAGCACCCAACTAATTCATCATCACTGTAGGATTTCACCAAGGTAACTGCAATTGGTGGAACATTTTACCTCTTAGCCTATTACTAGCTAATTAAGCGTTTGTGGACTTATGTTTATATGTAACACTCGTTTTCTTATTTTTAGCTTATTCTCACGTAGAACATTATCTTGTGATAATAACTTTGTGTAAGAGTGGTATAAGATAAGTTGCTGCTCATTACCGACCTAGACACGCGCACCAACAACAATGCTTTAATTAACCGTATCACAAGACATCATTTCGAACCAGTTTACTGCTGGCAACGACATCGTAAAGCACAACTCAAGATCAAACGTGTTTCTTACTTTGTCATTTACTGCCTAGGTTTATGTATTTTATCGCCAAAAAGCTACAGTACAGCCTATATTTTGAAATATTATTGAGTATTATTTATCTAAACGCTAAACTGTTACACTATAGAGAAAAGCTTTGACTTATTTCATGTAGTACAGCTGTCTACAAAAAGAGAGGTAAGTACCATTTATTTCAAGTATGAATACCGTAATTTGTAAGTTAACTGAGAGAAGAGGGGTTAGAGGTAATACACCAGACGGTTAATTAGAAAGGATGATTTCGGCAATATGGCTTATCTTATCCCTTTCATATTTTACACTTTCAGCTATCATTTAACTACTGATGAACCATTTATTGTATAGTTTATTCATGCCGTTTTGATTCTTTGTAAGACAGTGAGGATTC
>CM032065.1:14823776-15041792 GCA_018831715.1 Matsumurasca onukii
CAACTCTAACATAGGAAGCTTAAACTTACGTTTCAAGGTAGGCTCTATTGATGTACTACACGATTTTACACTATCAGTATCATTTTCTTTCATAGCTTTAAGTAGTTTCGTGCATACCATTTTTGCTTTATGAACTCGTAGGTACTCTTCTGCTGCTTCTACTTCTGCCAATAAACTTTCTTCATCGTCATCTTGATCTAGCATTAGGTTGTATATTTGGCCATCTAAATCTTCTAGGACGTTACCCTTTTTCTCCAATATGGTGAAGTTAGCTCCTAGTTCATTTAAATCTGTTTCATTTTCAACAGACCCAATAAGTTTACTTATGGCTCTTCTTACTACAGACCTATTCTTCTTCAGCTTCTCCATTAGGTATTTCAAACAAAATAAACAGTATCAAATGTCCTGTCACGGTCGCCAAATGAAAGAAATACAATTAATTCACTGAGAAAACTGACTTTATTTAATCAACACTTTGTAAACAAAACATTACTTTCATTAGTAAACACAATTCTAATTCAAACAATTGAAAACATATGGTTTAAAACATTTCAATATTTCCATCTGTAGATATGTTATTAAAAGTAACAACAACAAAAAAATATTAAAAATACTTCATACTATAACAAGTTTCTTCACCTACAGTTTAATAACATGCGACAATTGCACTACTCTTGAACAGCTTACCTACCTGTTGGAATTCGGGTCGAAACCTATTTATTAGCTTTATTAGCTTATATTATTAACTTTGTTTTAATTTTTAAGTTATGTAATTAATTCTTATTTTAAAAGACCTGGTACTTAAGGTATTCAGTAGCCTTCCTCTTCAGAAAAGCAATCACCCAATACGGTACTTGATTGTATTAGATAGGAACTGTTCATCAGACAGTGAAACGTCAATAGTGCAATGGTCTAACTGTTATATGCTCTACAACAAGGGGTTGTCAACCTTTGACATAGGCCTAACCTTAATTAACTTAAATATGTCGAAACGATAGTTGCCTCAAACTTAAAAACTGCCAATACTTTTGTGTTCGTAGAATAGCTGTTGTCTAAACTATAATTAACAATTATAAGAAACTAAGCTAAAATTATATAATTTTACATTTTTATAAAATACATGGGGTTCCTATTGCCGAACGATGTCTTTGACTCTGAAAAATATTTGCAGTATACCAGTGTTAACGATACTCAATCAATCATAATTATACTGTTTACTGAAAAATTGTAAAGACGGGATGCGGAGAATGAATCCCGCAACTCTCAACAAATTAGTGACGTCATTCTTTACTGGTACTGCATGCACGTGTTAGTGTTACTGGATATAAACTATGCACAAGGGTAAGTTTACTTTGTAAGGATAGTTCTAATTCTTATAAAGCCAGTACACATCATACGTCACGAGATACACAACTTAAACAATGGATTAATGCGGCGGTTAAAAGAAGATTCAAAGCAACAAGTTTCACACAAGCGTGTTAGATTGGCTAGAGGGAAGTAACTAAAAAGAGAAAGAACTGATGAAGGGAAAAGAGCTTATTCCGAAATGATAAAGTAAATTTTAGCACAAAGAAAATCAACATTTCAAGGAGGCGTTAACACCTTCACGAGGGATCTTTACGGGATATATAGACAATGAGAGAATAATCAATCACCAGATAAACCAAATGCAATAAACAAATCATATTTTAAATACAACTATTTGGATGAATATACAGGTAATTTCCTATATATTAACAACTGATTGTTACTATCAAAACCATTTTTGACCGACAATTGAAACGAGGTTATACAAGATTGACTTTGGGCGATTTTTTTTTATGTCTGTTCACGAATTACTTTTGAACGCGGGCACCGTTTTACACCCAGTTTGCTTTGATTGGTAGATTTTAACTCCATAGTGGTCCCATTTAAAAAATCATTTTGATCGGACTTATATTTCTATAAAAAAAGAAACCTCAAAAATCTCAAAACCCGTGTACTAGTTGCGTGTTTTGCGTGGTGAAAACACTATTTCTAACCGGAAATGGATTTCTAGCACTATTTCGATGTAGAATTAAATTTTCAACAAGGTAGTAGTCTTAAGTTCTTCTAAATCTTGGGTGTTGTTGAGATAAATAGATATTTTCGTCTAAAAATACTCGAAAAATGTCTTTGTTTGTATTTACAGAGTTCTAGACGAAATATACACTTGACCAAAGATTTGAAGGAACTTTGTGTAAAATTTAATTTTCTTTCAGAAAATATATACATTTGCTATGATTACACTCATATTAACCGAGCTATGGCCTCCTACTCGCTAAAAGCACGTTATTTTATCGTTTCATTATTAGTTTTATATCCATAGAAACTTTATTTTCAATATAATAAACGTGGTTATGATAAGATTCTGTGCATAGCTATGTTCTCAACAAAAACGTATTTTTTAGCTTTAAAACCTTTTATAAATTCTGTAAACAAGTATAAAATGTCCAAAATGTCATGCTGAAACGTGTACTCATGCGTCTTAGTGGTATAGGTCTCGCTTTGGAAGGTTATAAAAATAGTTAAGGTACAAGACTAATTAAAATTGAATTTTCTACAACGTGGTTTCCATAAAATGTTTTATGAAATGTTAAAAAACGATACATTTTACGCAAACACGGGGTTTTACCGAATTTAAGCTGATGATGTTATCATTTCGATGTGATGGATGTATATGATATGATAATGGTAACGTTGTCAGAACATCCTACTAAAATTGTACCCCTGATACGTTTAAAATACGTATATTTCTGGAAAAATTTCGAAACAATCAGACATTTTAAGGGTAAGCGTGAACTAGCTACTCGTAAATCTGAACTGCATTTGTGTTAATTTCAACATTAATAAATTATGTACATAACCGTACAAACAACTTTAACTCATAAATAGTTCAGAAAATAGTTCGCCCGATATATTTTAAAACTTTAAGTTCAGGAAAGGCAAAGTTAGAAAACACAAAATTGACAGCAAAATAAATCTCTACTAATTTGCCTAAAGGCGACGCGTTACTATGAGCAATGTAAACGGCTCATATAACAAACTTGCTAAAGGAAGAGCAAACTACTCATAAGTCATAAGGATGCGGGCCGAAACCTAACTAAACATGATCTTGTGAACTGGCAATAAGCAAATGAAAGGCCAGCAACAACGAAGCGTCTATGCGAGGAGCGAACCACCTAGTCCTTTTAGCTTGACCAAGCACCGAAACTACATTTCAGAAGTGAACTACTCCTGCGAGCTTATTATTAGAAAATACCGAAGGCTTGTAACCAACGAGCCATAAGCCAAATCGTCACCCTGATGCCCCATACCCGTTCGGCCAAAACGCTACCGCAAGCGAAGCCAATCACTTAATTGATCCTTCGAGCAAGCCATGGGAAAAGCAAACGGCCTATGATCTGCATTGTTACCATAAGCAAAGGCCTCAGAAGTTACCGTGATCCAGGCGATTCTTTCCACTCCCGTGTAGCAGATTTGTGTCTTGAGTGCAGCGGTCTAATTGTCTACCTAGAAGAGCTATAGCCTACTCACAGCTATACTAGTACACATTCACTTCAGTTTGTACTGAAGAAAATCACGTCAAACCAGCGATTGATACAGAGGATGAAGGACTCAACCCTAGGGTCCAATTAGGGCTGCTTCCTCCCAAACTGGCTGAAAGCTTTTTTTAATAAATATTATATGATTCAACTACTTTAATTTCAAGACCTCATGACTTAATTACTAAGTTCAAGATAATATGATTATATTACACTACACGTACAAAATCATTTAACAGCTTCAAAAATTGAATCAATATTTTCTTTGCCGTTACTGTATTTTTGTTTAACCATCTCGCCTATTATACATTTGTATAATTGGAATTACTTTACAAAAAAAATCTGACTTCAAATAAAGATTGAAAAGAATAAACATCAAAAATTGTGAAATAAAACTTAAAAAATTGGACCGACTTAAAAACAATCCAACAGTAAAATGCTATAAAAAGTGTGAAATAATTGGAAGAGACATCATTACACTACAAGATATTACATTGCCATTTCAGAGTAACCAATATAATAAATATTATTTTGCTAATGCTGTAAAACCTATCAAATGCACTATTTGCCTGAAGATTTAGGAGTTGTTATAATCTTCATTGCTTTAAAAAAATGTGTTATTGGGTCGGTTGGCAGCGGCTTAATATTATCTAAGAAGAAATTTTTCACACTCAATCATGTAATATTTCAAATATGTTTTGTTTCCCATCAGTAACAACTGTTTTATAAATTAATATTGTATCCAGTAAAGCAATACAGGATTGCATTCCCAAATTATTTAACACATTTTGACATTTTGACAGTTTTGTTGAAAATCCCAATTTTTAAAGTTTTATTATATCTTCTAATAGCAGACTTGTATGGTAAATGTTAATTTTTAGTTTGTATTTTTATTAAAACTAACATCTATTGATGTGTACAAAATATTTCTTGTATATAACATTAAAGTAAAGCGAATCAGACTCATTTAATAAAGACCAGTCTCAGGTAAGACCCTCTTATTTATTATGAGCTTACAGGGATCAACGACGAAAACGTCCTTTAAATTTTCATTGTAGAAAAAAACTCTATAACGAGATATCAATGTGGTTTACTTACAAACAAAAATAAAAAATACTTTAAATTGCTCAAAATGGGTCCTAGTGTTTGAGGGCAAACAAAGCCATGAGTCAAACCTTAAGAATCAGTAGAGCTGTTTCTAGATTCAGGTGAAAAAGTAAACAGTCGGGTGTTTTATTGTATTCTCTAGACAAGGAACACTGAATCTTGATAAATGTGAGACACGGGGAGGATTGTGGGATAGAAAACAGAAGACAAAGTTTGAACTGCCATAACTCAAGAAGCAGTCTCAGCTAAACCTTTGCCATGACCAGCAACTTTCTTCAGAAGAAGAGGAGTTTGAACTACATACAAGGTTCAACATTGAACTTGCTCTACACAACATCAAGTCGGAAGAAATCAAGAAAAACTTGCTACTTTCTAAGATTGGAGCAAAATCTTGATCCTAGTTGATCATTACAAACCAAATCCAGTGGTGTCAGCTTCTACAGCAGACTTGATAGATTGCGTATTATGGAAATTCATACTCTATATTAGGAGAAAGAGTCGCATTTGGCAGACGTTTCCAGACAAGAAATAAGCCAGTATGTCAATTCGTTGCGAGCCATAGCTGGAAAATGTCAGTTCGGAAACTCAGATGAAAGATTACGAGACCAACTACTACTGGGCATTAACAACAATGAATGGCAGAAGGAACTTTGAAACAGCACACAGATTCCACTTGTAAGTTGAAAGACGTTGAAAGATCTGCAATCAATATAGAACGAGCGGAGAGAACTCAGCATGACATTAAGTTATGCGATGACACACAAAGCCTGTAAGGTACAAAGTTCAATGTTTTATTGTTTGTTTTATTGTTAATTGTTTATTGTTTATTGTTTTATTGTTTATTGTTTTTATTGTTTATTGTTTACTGTTCACTGTTCACTGTTTACTGTTTACTGTTTACTGTTTACTGTTCACTGTTCACTGTTCACTGTTCACTGTTCACTGTTCCTGTTCACTGTTCACTGTTCACTGTTCACTGTTCACTGTTCATTTCATTCCATTCCATTCCATTCCACTTCCATTCCATTTCATTCCATTCCATTCCATTCCATTCCATTCCATTCCATTCCATTTCATTCCATTCCATTCACTTCCATTCATTCATTCCTTCCATTTATTGTTCATTGATTCCATTTCATGTTTGTTCATTCCTATTTATTTATTTATTGTTTATTTATTTATTTATTAATTATTTATTTTTTTATTTATTGTTTTGTTTATTGTTTATTGTTTACTGAATTTTATTTACTGTTTATTGTTTACTAATTCTTTATTCTTTCTACTTATTGCCAGTCTGCACTGTTTGCTGTTTACTGTCTACTGTTTACTGTTTACTGTTCCTGTCTGTCCTGAATTGTTTTATTGTATTCCACTGTTTATTGTATTTATTTATTCCATTGTTCCATTTATTCATTGTTTTTGTTTATTGCATTTTATTGTATTCCATTTGTTTATTGCATTCCATTTATTGTATTCCTGTTATTCCTGTTCTTCATTTCATTCCATTCATTCATTTATTGTTTATTTATTGTATTCCTCATTGTCATTTCATTTACCGTTTCATTTTACTGTCATTTCATTCATTTATTGTTTATTTATTGTTTATTGTTTGTTGTTTTGTTTATTGTTTATTCAATTGTTTATTGCATTTCATTCTGTTTATTGTTTATTGTGTTTGTTTATTGTTTTTGTGTTTATTTATTATTTATTGTTTATTGTTTTATTGTTTATTGTTTATTGTTTATTGTTTATTATTTATTGTTTTGTTTATTGTTTCATTACTGTTTATTGTTTATTGTTTATTGTTTATCGTTTATCGTTTATCGTTTATGTGTTTATTGTTTATTGTTTATTGTTTATTGTTTATTGTTTATTGTTTATTGTTTATTGTTTATTGTTTATTGTTTATTGTTTATTGTTTATTGTTTATGTTTGTGTTTGTTTATTGTTTATTGTTTATTGTTTTATTGTTTATTGATTGTATTGTTTTATTGTTTATTGTTTATTGTTTATTGTTTATTGTTTATTGTTTATTGTTTATTGTTTATTGTTTATTTTGTTTTTATTGTTTTATTGTTTATTGTTTATTGTTGTTTATTGTTTATTGTTTATTGTTTTATTGTTTATTGTTTATTGTTTTATTGTTTATTGTTTATTGTTTATTGTTTGTGTTTGTTGTTTATTATTGTTTATATTGTTTTATTGTTTATTGTTTATTGTTTATTGTTTATTGTTTATTGTTTATTGTTTATTTATTGTCTTAAAACAAGAAATCACAAAGGTTTATATTAATGGTCATAATTTTCCGATAAATACATCCTTGTTTAGTTCTGTAATAGTCTTTCTGTGTTTTCTTTTCTTATCTTTCTACTTGATCTGTTTTATTCCTCAACCATTGCTGTTGTAAGTTACACTATGTTCTTCTAGTGAGCCTTGACTGAACCCAAACCAAACTTTGGAACATTTAGTTGTGTCCCAAACCTTTACTTGTATTTAGACCTTCTTGGGTGAACTTTTCTTGTTGACATTTCTGATGATCCCTACAAAAATCCCTACGGGAATTTAACCTAACCCTATAATGCTCATCTCCAAGAGTAATAAAGGTTCTTTGCTATTGATGTCAATAAGTAAAATTGGAACTCGTCAACCTCCCTTATATGGTTTGAGTTGCACCAGTCTCATGTAAGACAATATAATAGTGATAATATAGTCATATATAAATAATTATAAGTAAAATGTGCTAATTTCAATCTGAGCTCTGATATGAAAGAAAGGATGGGATAAGGACAATGGGAGGACATAGTCATTACTAACAGCAATGCAGGCTTGTGTACGGTGACGTCAGTAAATGTTCATAGAAGGTGATGACTTAGCCCTGACAAATCTCTGAGTATAAACCTGCATTAAACACCGTGGCTTGAATTGGCTTAACTCTTGGTGAACAGTATTAGTATTATGGTCACCACTACACTAGGTGTGATTGAATAACAATGCTGCATTGATAATACACCACAAAAGCTGTGAGATGTAACTATTCATTGAAATCCCTTAAACACTGCAGTTTGAGCTCTTCTCTTAACCTTGTCCAAGAAGTGTAAT
The DNA here is from genome assembly GCA_018831715.1 of Matsumurasca onukii. Classification (NCBI taxonomy): domain Eukaryota; kingdom Metazoa; phylum Arthropoda; class Insecta; order Hemiptera; family Cicadellidae; genus Matsumurasca; species Matsumurasca onukii. The sequence goes on from CM032065.1 coordinate 14,831,546, forward strand.
ACGCTTTCGCGCCTGACATGAGAAAATTGAGTTCTTTAAATAAGTTATGCTATTAAATGCTGATTTTATTTTTATTAATAATTGAAATCGCATTCTTTATTAGAGAATTTGTCAGCTGTCATAGTTGTTGATGAAAAGTGGTTTCAGTGATGAATAAACAATTATAGGTCTAAAAGGTATCTTTATAATAACGTATCCTTCAGAATTATGACAATTTATTTTTTTACGCCAACGATGTAGTAGTTGTGTGATGACAAACAGTAATCCTTCAGTTCCCTTTTACTCGTATAAGCTACATATCAACTCTTCGTAGTAAATTATAACAGTGTGTGAATTTTACCAGAATACCCGTAAACAGTGTATGGATACTGGACACATCAGTTGGGTTTGCAATTCAGAAGATTGCATATTCAGAGACGAACATTAGCATAGCTTCTGGGTATAAATCTATCCACTTTGTATCAATTGTGGTGATATGAAGGATCTAGCGTTTAACCCATCGCTGTTAGTATACCAAGACGACATTTAGATTTAATTAGGTATGAGTATAAACTGGTTTTAACCGACTTCCTACGCAAAATAACGTATTAATACACGAAGGTACCAAATAATAACGTAATTTTGCGTTTAAATTACTTTGATGTAACGGAAATTATAACTAACCGGTCTGTACAAAATGAAATTGTCTCCAAAATGATACCTGATAGTTTTAATACTATGTATGAAGATTTTAATTTATCAGAAGTTTGACCCCAAAAGGTCGAATTGCTCGTTGACTTTTGGCAGCGAATGTGTTAATTCTAACGTTATTGAACCGTTAACGAATCACACTGGAAAACAATAGACTTTTCAAAAAAAAGGCCCCAACTTGGTTCCTTTAATCTTTAAGTCGAAGGAAAATTAAAATTAAGAACCACTAATGGCTATGTGAAAAAATAAATAGCACTATTAATTTGCGATACTATTGACCAAAGCATGATCATGAGCAAAGAAAATGGCCCTTAGTATTACAATTTTACAAAAGAAGAGCGAAGAAGTACCCAGATTAAGGCCAAAACGTCACTGTAAACGATGGTACCGTAAAAATCTTGTAACCTGGCAATAAGAAAACAAATAACCTTCAACCAGCAAAAAAGCGCAACTGGTGAGTGAAGCTAACAATCTAGCCATTAGGACCTTGACCAGGCACCAATACTACATTAATAGAAGGGAACAGCCTAATCCTGCTAGTTTTACCGCCACCGTGATTTAAGCTAATTCGTTTTAGCTAATTTTAGCCGATTTGTTTGAGCTAGTCATGAACAAATCCAACAGCCTATTTTCTGCGAGCTTGGCCTTAGTAAAGCTATCGCGGCCAAAGGACTTACCGCCACCCTGATCCAAGCGATTGTTCCCAAACCATGATAGAACCGCTACTTTGAGAGAAGCCGTCGAAATTTTGACATATCCGCTTACCAAGATCTCAGACAATTAAGCTGAACCAGCAATAACGATCAAGATGAAGGGCTTGGAGCCCAAAGGCTGATGAGGGGACCACCTCAAACTGGCTGAAATCTACGTTTGTTCAAAATCATTTTATGTAATTATTAAGTTAAAGGTACATGATTAAGTTGCTAAATTCAAAATATCTAATTAGGTTCAATTCTGAAGAAATATTGGCTCTTTGACCTTATTTCTTTTAAATTAACCAGCATACTCGTATCATAAAATTCGTCTAAATAAAACTAAAAATTTTAATAGGAATGATTCGTGGGTTAATGAAAAGTAAGGATATTGAGTCATAATGAAGTTACTATAATGATGAACATGTTGAATCTCGGTGTCTACCTGATGAAAGCATTTCGTACTTAATAAATTATATTAGTAGCAGTTACGTAGCCATTGATTTGATGATGAAATATTGGACTTGGTAAGTTTAATCCCAGAACAGTTTAGCACGTTGATCCATAATATAGGAAGTCATGTCAATTTGAAGTCGGCGCTGCGATTTGTCCGAACAAATTCTGTGTCAGCCGACTTCAAATTGACATGACATTTCTCCAAAATTTATGGATTGCCTGCTAAACTAGTAACTGGGTTTAAAAGCCTTTAGCCAGTCCAATATTTCACTCATCGAAATGAAACATTCAAGTCATAGTAAGCTGCTTTTAATACTAAATATGGTTGGTGGAATTTCAGTGCATTGTAAACAAGAAATTGAAGTTTCATTTTGTAATTTATTGAAGTTTGGTAGCAGTGACTAAATACATTTATAGTAGACTAAGAACGTGATATTATGCATTTAAAGTTATTTTTCCTTTTAGAGCTTTTCATTAAACAAATTTTTGAAGTCGGTTAACTTTTTAATTAAAAATGTTTCATTAGAGCTTTTCATTAAACAAATTTTTGAAGTCGGTTCACTTTATATGAAACTGGTTGTCAGGACTTACAAAGTAACAACTAAATATTATTTAAGTGGGTTTGCTTTAAGCAATCTTTACGAGATAGGACGTTATAACAGAATATTAAGGGTAATGACGCATTCCTTAGAGGAACAGCAGGTTAACCGATTATTGTTCACTATTGTCTAAGTATTGTACAATGGCACATCTCCTACTTAGCGAGGTTATTGTTATTGTACAACGGACAGTGAATCAGTTGAACGGCAAATGTGAATAGTTAAAGATAAATGTACGTTTTAGGTTAAATGCCCCAAAACTATACAATGGTGCTACTCACCCAATAGCCTACCTTGACATAAACAGTTCATAAAGGATTATCGAGATTTGTCGCTATATTTCCTACAAGTTGAGGGGTTTAAATTTAAATATAGAAAAACGTTCTAAATATCTAAAACAAAACTTGTGTATATTTTATCATGACTTTTCTCAAAATTAATTAGCTATAAAATTGTTTTCACGAACAGTCTAAATATGCACTTACAAAAGAGTGAAATACGAGTCACTTTAATGAGATTGGTTGGGTTTCAAAACCCAAAAGACCAAAATTTCACTGTTTCTGAGTGGCCTTCACTCCTTCATTTTTAGAATGAACAAACTACAAGATCCTACAACAGCTGTTAAGGCACCTAGATGAGCAGGGTGTTCAAATCTTCTATTCTAATTCAATAATCACACTACACACTGTCAGCTTAGAATAAGTATGTGCAAAGTTATTCAGGAGATGCATATTCAGCGGTTCACATTACCACAGTTCACAAGTGATTTCATCTGTTGCGGTGGAATCAAGGATCGCCACAAACCGTCACTCGATTTGCATGCAGAGTGGAAACATAAATGTTCTTCCGCAGCGTACGTTTGATGACGCGATCCAATTCCACGTTTTTTAAATGAATTGCCGTTGTATATTATCTGTACAAGTAGGACACTTAAAGAAATATGTAATTTTAAAAGGAGGTTAACTCGACTATGTAAAATAATTTACAGTTCAAAAACCTTATTTCAGCAAACGTCTGTTTGGTTTGATTTAAAGTAACACTTATTTCGGTTTAGTTACTACAACCGAGTTTAATTTCATTGTAAACCCTTTTCCTAGGAGTATAAATGAGTCACCAGTGTTTGACAGCTGCCATTCAATGCCTCAGTGGAACCTGTCAGGTGTCAATCACTGAAACAGTTTGTCTACGGTCAGTGTTTTACATATCACAAAACAATTGTGTTAACACAACTTGTAATAAAATAAAACTGGAATAAATAAAGAGGAAGAAGTGTATGTGTATGTAGAATTTTGTATGAGAAAAACTTATAAGAAAACATATTCTAGCAACCGAAAAAGACTTTGAATCTTAACCGTTGATTTGGGAAAATTATAAAGTTCTTAGTAACTTTTATTTCTGTAAGTTGTTTGTTATCGAGGATTGTTTTAAATTGTATAACCTTAGTTTTGTGACTTTTCTAAAAGCTACGTTGTTTAGCATAATAAAGTCATGGTACTGAATGTAATAATTTGTCCTTAATAGTAGATGCCAGTTTTGGAAGCCAAAGGTATCGTTATTACAAATTAATAATTAAAGGCTTTTGTATTTGTGAAACTTAGCTACAAGGAAGTGTCAACACAACCCAAATATTATACAAAGTCCTCAATAAAATGTCTTTTGTTTAACTAATATGCTACTTGTATGTGTTGACCAGATTATAAAATTCCTATGTTGTGTGTTAGGTTGCCTCTGACATGTGAACGGAGTCACAACGCAGACTCTGAGTTTCATCCATACAAAGCTACCTGGAACATGTCTAGAAAAATATTTTAAGTTTAAAACCCTTCTTTTGGCAAATTACTAAGAAAAAAGTATCGTTTATTGACAACTGTATGGATATTATTGTTAAACTAAACACGACAAATCAGTTGTTCATATTATTACAACATTACTTCCTATTGTTTATCTTTTGATTGGGTGTTTGAACACTAAAATCTAATATCAAAGTTTTCTGGAACAAAGCCAAAGTATGGAAGATTTGTACAAGGTTTGTACACAAGCCACAGTTTCAAGGAGTCCATTAAAATGTCGCGAAGTCTAAAAGTCATGTCCGGAACTTGTTAATACTTTGACCTGATTAGGGAAGACCCTTAACACGCCATTCCATGCCGAAACGTGACAAAACGTATTCCTTGTTTTCACCCACTTCTTCAGCGATATAAAAGTTACATTAATCGTTGAAGGTTATTACGGAAGTTACTAAGTTAGCGTAAACTAAGACTTCTTATATTAGGATAAAATGCTCGAATTTAATTGGGTAACTTTGGAAAATATTGTACTTTAAGCACATAACTAATCTATTTCAAGTCAATGAAAGTAACATCAAGAATAATAAAGTGACAATTAAGGTTTTATTTTAGTCGAGCCTATGTCATGTTTAAAAAAGCTCAAATATGTCTGCACATTCAAATCCAGGTTAATCATAGCTATATTTTCAATCGTTACTATTAACAAAACGTATTTAAGGGGTGCGGAAATCCTACTAGGTAAAAGAAAGGGGTTAGTGGTAGACGAAATGCGTTTAAATCTTGCTCGAATCCCTTGTCTCTTCCACCAAGCTAATGTTTAAGATAAAGGGAAGAGGGGGAGTTGTTGATCAACACCTCCAAGTAAAGGCTGAACTGCTAATTTGCCTAAAAGCAATCCTTATCTCCTTTCAGTTCAAGTAGCTTAGGACTAACAACGACTAATCATTACATTATTTATTAAAAACGGTTTACCTATAGTAAACAGTATTTATGCTTGCTAACGTATAGGCCAAGAAAGTAGTTTAATATACAAATGTTGCGTTTCAATAGTTAAGAAACGGGAAATTACTTTTAAATTATTCAGCTACATTATTCGTCATAACTTTGTCTAGGCTATATTCTATGTCACGTTTGCTGCAAATCATGACTGTTAAACAGGTCGAACCTCGAGCCTAAGACTGACAAGGCTAGGTTAAAAGACTATTTTCAACATAATTACAAATAATTACTATAATATTCAGCAAGCAATATTCAGAAACAATAACGAAAGAACACGTCAACGTCATATAAATATCAGATCCATAATCTTCCGTTACTAGACTTGATTCATCTTTAAAGAGGTCTATCATATGTTAAAATATGTTGTGTAATAATGTGTACAAACTGATATAACTTGAAAGAAATTGACAGTCTTGAAAGGTTATTCTTGATGTACAGATCGAGTAAATTAAATTGTTGGTATAAACTCATATTTTAGGTAATATTTTTCCACAGAATGGTTATGAAATATGCAAAATGGCAAGATATTCAATTGGGTAATCAACAAAATGTACTTAATGATTATGTTTCAATTGTGTTTTGATACTCAATATTAGATTTGTGCATTTGTCTTTGATTGAATTGGCTTTTAGTCATAATAATACGTGAATTTGAAAGTTCTTGTTAACAACTTTTAAGTTATACATGTACTTGTATGAATTATTAACTACTAGCAAGAGACAAATGTATCTCAACAGCATCTAAGAAAACAATAAACATCAGTATCAGTTCAGTATTGCGTCTTGTGGTCTAAAGTCACTTTCTCGTTGTTTACGCCACTTTTACCGCACATTTATGACTCACCCTGCTTCTTAGGCGAGATATATTCAGATTGTGTTCGGCAAGTCATATGTGCTTTCCACATTTTGTACGGGTGTTCACATGTAGCTTCACGAACACGAGGTTTAATGTGGAAACATTTGTAACCTGAATAAAGGAAGAAAGAAGATAATCGGCAGAATATTTTCATTTTATTGAAATTTGGCTCGTTATTTCATTTTGTTCACTTAGTAGTCTGAGGATCTGAGGCTATGTACAATGCAAAAGAATTGTTTAGTTGCATGTCAAGTAAAAACTAGACTGAATAAATGTCTTCCTGAACAAATCCACTAACAAATTAATGGAACAAGTTTTACGTAAATCTCAATTATAGTTCATGTTTGCACATTTATTCAGTTGCCACTGCATCGAAGTATGTACGTGACTCACGTAGAAAGCTGTACACACATGATAATCATACACCTCACGAGAACGCGTACGTCACATTTCCATTGTTAGATGCTTTTCTAGCGGTTTACATATAAATACTTAAATCTTAGTTAGCATTATCTATTTAACTGACAACACTCCTATACATGTTTAACAAGAAATTATCAGCTGTTAAACTACTCAAAAACACATACACTTTAAAAGTAAAGTGACCTACAAATATTCTGTCTCGTAGCTTCAAGTAACTGCTTGCTGAGTATTATGCTAATCGTCTGGGAATATGCTGACTACAGACAGTATTTTATCATAACCTTGTCAATACCAGACTCTTGGCTCTCCGTCTTAAATACTCATAGCTCACAGCTAACTTGGCTTGAGAATACGATATACCCATCAGAGACTTTATTTAATTATAAATAAGCTTCCAAACAAGTGTTCAGCAACGTATATATCTTTGAGAACTTACTTGTATTGAATTTTCCTTCCAAAACGTACAAGATCAATAAAAGTAAACTTTGGAAAATCTTATTCAATTAAAATATTTAACTTGAATCATATCATGTGTGTTAACACAAGTTAGAAACATTATTAGCTACAAAGAGAGATATGTTAGTTTGAAAGTTCATAATTATTGTGGCTGAGAGCAATTTTAGTAAAAGGGAAGCAATGACTTTTCCGGAGAAAAACTACTCCTAATGTTTCGGGTAGTTAAAAGCTCCACCCTCCTTTAGAGGACTACTCTAATCTAGGAACACCATTTAATTATTATGTTTTTAACTATCCGAAACGTTAGGAGTAGTTTTTCTTCGGAAGTGGTAGGAAAAGTTCGATTATTTCTTGTTACTAAAATAGGGATCATCGCATGAATAACAATATACCTACCATATAATGCTCAATTTTGACATATTTTCTAGCACCATTTCAACACTAGGTTTTTGGTGAATCCAATGAACCTCAATACTTTAATAGTACGTGAACATTTAAAATTCCAACACCATTAGTTCAAATCACGTGAAATAGTATTTTTAATAGTGTTTTCTGGTTGATTTATTTACTTGTTGAGCACTTTTTTAAGGGGCTAGAGCAGATAAATGAAACAATTTTAGAACGTAGAACCCAATGTGTTACGAGGAAGAAGATTGTAGAATAACTATGTAGTTTCACGACATTTTAGTGTACTCCTTGACTCTCAAGCTTGTTTTTAAATCCCATACATTCCTTTCACACTATGATTTTGTTTCGGACATTTTAAATAGAATTTCACATAATATTGTGTTTTCTCAAATACGACGCAATGTGTATGATCAATAATATATATATATATACTGGCCCAGACAAATTGTTCCAGTCATTGCCACCTGACATGTTCCACTGAGCCAGTGAATGGAAGCTGTCAAACATTGGTGATTGATTTTACATGATGAATTCCTGGGATGAGGATATGCCAATGGTTTTCTAGAGAAACTAATAGTTTATTGTTATTGCAATTTAATTGCGTGCATTAAACCACAACCTTTAATTTGACACAGAAACTTTGCGTTTAGAACAAATTGAAATAAATAGAGCAACTAACGACCGAAAAGCTTACTTGAATTTAGTTGAACCTATAATTAACAAAACTCACTGTTAAATAGTGCGTAAAAATTTAGTTTTCCCCTTTTCTTAAGTTTAAGTGTCATTCTTTTAAACACCTAAAGTTAAAGCCTGACAGCAAACGCACGCTGCGGCACGACATTTACGAGTATGTTTCCACTTTGCATACAAATGTAGTGACGTTTTGTGGCGACCCTTGATTTCACCGCAACAGATAGAACACAACAAGCTGTTTTTGTTTTAAATTAATGAAACACTTTAAGCGGCTCACTACAACCCTATTTAATTACTTAATGACTAAAACTCTAAGTTTAACCTGGATATTACAAATCATCCTTGTGTGTTTTCCGACAAATATACTTCGTTCTTAAACAATAGCAGTTAAAATACTTGAAATTACCACGCGCACGTCAACTCTTTGGTTTATTGTGCTGGCTCCCTGTTCTCCTAATTAGGCAGCCCCACCCGTTTGCTTACAAAGCTCGAGGATCGCGCTACCCAATTCTGATGGATGTAACTCCTCCCACTCACGAGACCCCAGAAGACCCCTTCTCCTGGTCTCGAGGGAGTACGCTTACATAACCTACAACTAGTATCTCCTGTGTGGACACTCATTTTGGCTAGGTGATCTCTGAAATGCCCATGACCTGTGATATACGAGATTACCAGTCTGATGTTCTGGCAACTAAGACTGGTCAGATGTTTGGTAAGTATCCTTGATGGATTCTTGAATAAAGGTTTGGCGGGCTCCTGGTATGGTGGCTGTTTCCATCGCTCAGTGTGTCGCGCATTTGCCCTATCGCCTAGCATAGTTTTGAAAAGAGAAGGACTGATTCCTACGGCTGGTTCTGGACCGGCAAAGGACGACAGCACTCCCTTTCTAGCCAGCAGATCGGCTTTTTCATTCCCTTTAAATTCTTGATGCCCCGGTATCCATTCAAGCCGTACATTATTACAGCTTGCCAGAGCCCGGAGCGCTTGGGAGCATTCCCGGACAATGCAGAAGTTGATAAGTTGGCAGTCCAGCGCTCTGAGAGCAGCCTGACTGTCTGAGAAGATTAAGATAATTATGTTATTCCCTTGTACCAACTCTAGATGGGTGCAAGTGAGGATTGCATGGTGAGAGGAGGAAGGAAGGTTGAACTGACTGGATTAAGGAAAGGGAACGAGAGGACGAGGTTAGGATAGAACAACCAGAGGGTTTGGACGGGATCCAGTGGAAGCTGCTAGCACTAATTCCCCGATATTGAACCCTCACCGATGGAACTAGCGCTAGTATTGATAGAGTCGCCTTTTCCTGCCAAGGAGTTTTGAACTACCAGCCTAGATCCACCGGAATCTGTGAATTCAGGGCCAACAACGTGCAGGATGCAGCTAAGCTTGCATAGTGCAGGAGTGGAAGCAGTCTCTGTATGTGAGGCTGCCCTCACTAAAGCACTTTCCGGACGGTCTTGGGTGTGAAGCAACCCTGGGTGTGAAGAAATCGCCAGGTTATTATATCTAAGCAGCCTTGGCTGTCCTGGAGAATTCCGCACCCCCTTGACCACATAATATGGTGTAACTAAAACCAAAAACTAACAGGATCCTCAGCAATATTATTACTAATAAACTAAATATCCCTATTTTCAAACAAAATCAATTTGATATTAGTTTTGAAGAGAGCTTGTTAAGGTTAAGTTCGAATCTCATAGGGAAGTTTAACAGGAAATATCAAGAAGGAAAGTTCACTATTAATAAAAGTTTGATTAGCGGCAAAGTGTCCCGGAGTATGGCTTGGGTTAAGTCGTTTATTTTTGTTTGAATTCGTGTTTTCTGTCATATTTTGTAAGACCTCGTAACTATTGTTTGTGGGAATAGTGAAAGGCAGGTGTGTTTTAGTTGGCAACTTGGCTCGTTTGGTTTCTTTTAAAGTTTGTATTTCCTCTTCTAGAGTTCTAATAGAGGCAATCATGTTTGTTGTTTCCTCATTGAGTATTATTACACGCCTTTGGCAGGGCTGGTCCAGAGTAGATATTTTAGCTTCTAGATCTTTAATGGTTTCTTCTTTCGCTGAGATAGTTAATTCAAGAGATATTTTATGGAGTTTAGATGGTCTATTTGTTTTATTCTGTCTATTGAGTCACTGTTATTTTCTATTGTTTGTGAAGACTGGTCAGTGGTAGAGGGATTGCAGTATTCAAAGCTATTTAGGGAGCTATTTAGAGTCTCAAGTAGAGCCTCTGACGCCCGCGCAAGTTCGCTCAAAAACCGCACGATTTGTTAAAATTAAGTAATCGACATCGGTTAAACTCAAGCATGTGACACTGCATCATGCTTTAGTCTGCAGCTACAGCGGCATTATGGAGGTGAATTTCATCACATTCTATAATACTTCGTTTGTGTACTAGAAAGCACATTGGATCAACAATAAGGTTAAAAGATTGCGTATTTCAGGCAGTAAAGAATAACGATAAATCTGATCAATCCATGCAGTCCACAAGCGTAAAGGTAGGCTACGTATGCTTTCTAGTGTTTTCTGTCGAGAACCAAGGTGCACACTAAGGAGCAAACAGACGATCTCTTGGTTTCGTGGTTGGCTAGCGAGTGTCTCGGACACTCTGTTAAGTTCTTCTCGCCGGCCGTAAGAAGAAGAGGGGAAATATCTTGAGGGGCGTGGAGGGCCTTGGAAGTGTTCCCTAGCTCAGGTGCGAATTTAATTTTAAATACGTAATATCTCTATCATCTGCAGATTTAAATTGTCCACTGACGACTGAATATTCGTCGTGGTTTAATTCATTTGGCTCTGCCAGCCAATCAGCTGTTTTACGGGGTACAAATCTTATTATTTGTGGGGCAGCGCCGTAAACGCAAGCGCCAACTACAGTTGTCACTGACTCACTGTCAATTAGCCAAAATAAAACATGGTAGAGGTTATGTTTGTATAGTATCTTTATGAATTTGTCAACAGACTTTTTCTAAACATTTGAATATTCACATGTGTTACAAACCATCAAATGTTTATTCTATTGTTGTTATACGTTTACATGATCAATACATCAAGTTCAATAAGTTTAATCCTTTTATCTATTTATTTAAACAAAACTGTTAATTATTAAGAACACTCAGCCACGACAGTTTGTTTGGCGACGAGAGAAGAAAAATAGGTAACAATTAATCTAAGAAATCAAGTATAAAATATATCAACACATTTAAATTAATATCAATACCAAAGTTTGTTTACATTTTTCTAGGCTGTACAATTAATTTCAACACTTTTCAAAAGCAATGGATACAGATCAGTTTAAACAATTTCTTGAAATGCAGCAAAAAGTAATGGAAAAGTTTATTAATGAAGTATGCAACAAATCAAACCAGTCTAGTCAAAACTCAAATCAAACCAATCTGGCCTTTATACCAAATTTTGAAACTTTCGATATTAAAAAAGAATCTTTTAAAAATTACATTCAGCGTTTTGAAAACTACACATCTATGAAAAATCTAACATCAAACAAAGAACACTGCGCAAAACTTTTACTAAATTCAATTGGTGCCGTACACTACAGCGCATTGAACGCGATCACTGCTCCAAAAACACCTAATGACCTAACATACGAAGAGTTGCTTAAACATCTTGAAGATCATCTAGTCCCGAAGAAAAATGTCCTTGTTGCACAACATCAATTTTTATCAATTTATCAATCAAATCAACAATCAATCCCAGATTATGTCTCAAATTTAAGGAAAAGCACAGAGAACTGCGAATTCATTTCAAGCTGTCCGTGCAAATCATCAACATCAGACATTTTCTTGCGTGCACAGTTCATCAGAGGACTGAAAGACAATACAATTCGAGAACAATTACTTCAATCAAACGTTCTAGATTTCAAAGAGCTTGTATCAAGAGCAATTTCTCTAGAATCATCAAAAATCGACTCCCAACTACTTTCACAGCGGGTTTTATTTTCCCCAACTGAAACTACTGATATCAATAAAATATCACAATCATCCAAGCGAGATCATCAGCATAAACCATCAAACTTTCATCAACGCTATCGATCTCATTCAGCACAAAGAAAAAAACATCACCTCAACTATTCTGACTTAGGAATTGATGGGCTTTGTCTTTGTTGTGGTAGAAATAATCATATATCAAAAGATTGCAAAACAGAAAAGTCAAAACTAAAATGTACATCATGTTCCAAAACTGGACATCTTAGTAAAGTGTGTATCAAAACACTCTTAGAAAATAAATCAAAACAATCATCAACAAACCTTGTCACTAAAAACTCACTAGACTACGAAAATCAACAAAATCAACAATTTCACCAGTATGGAGTCCAAAACTTAGTTGACATTTATCAGACCGACCAAGCAAATGACACTGAGCGGTTTCATGTGACCGTTACCCTGAATGGAAAACCAGTTGAATTTGAAGTTGACTCTGGTTCCGGCTATACGTTCTTGCCAAGAGATCAATTTTCAAAGCTTAATATCGACGTTCCGGTTCAATCAACCAATATTGCTTTTCGTTCGTACACACAAAATGTGTTTACACCAGATGGCAAAGTCAACCTAATTGCTTCATACAATGATCAAAAATTTGAAGGAGATATTTACATTGTTCCTGAAACGTATCCCGCTATTCTAGGACGAGTTTGGATTCGTCGTTTGAAAATAAATCTCAATGATCTAGATAAAGAATCGAAAACATTTTCATCAGAAACCATCAATGCTATCAATGATTTAGAAGAAGTTGTAACCAAATACGCAGACATTTTCGAAGAGAAGATTGGTTGTGTTCCAAACTTTACAGTGTCTTTACAGTTACGAGAAAATTCAACACCAGTTTACCATCGAGAAAGAAGCATTCCTTTTGCTTTAATTGAAAAGGTCGACAATGAGCTGAATTCATTGGAAGCCGCAGGAATAATAACCAAAACTGACACCAGTGATTGGGGTTCACCCTTGGTAGTTATACCTAAATCTGATGGAGGAGTTCGCTTATGTGTGGACTACAAGATTGGAGTTAACGAACGTCTAACAAGTGCTCATTATCCAATCAGAAAAGTGGACGATCTTCTAAACTCTTTGAGAAACTCCAGATACTTCTGTAGACTTGACCTATACAAGGCTTATCTTCACATTCCAGTTGATAAGAAATCAAGTGAAATTCAAACCATTACCACACATCGAGGTACTTTTAAAATGAACAGACTCTCGTTTGGAATCAAGACAGCACCTGCTGAATTCAATCGAATAATAGATCAAATTCTGAGAGAAGTTCCTAAAACTGAGTACTATTTTGATGACATAGTTGTCCATGGAAATACAAAAGAAGAATGTAAAATCAACCTAATAGCATGTCTCAATCAACTTCAAAAATATGACTTGCACTTGAATCGAAATAAATGTACACTTTTTCAAGAACGTATCGAGTTTTTGGGCCATGTTGTGGAGTTCAACAAAATATCAAAATCACCAGATAAGGTAAAAGCTATTATTGACCTACCCAAACCAGAATCATCCGAAGAACTAAGGAGATTTTTAGGAATGGTAATGTACTATTCTCGCTTCATTCCAAACGCATCAACTCTAACTGCACCCTTAAGAACACTTCTGAAGAAACATCAAACATTCAATTGGACATCAAAGTGCGACTCAGCTTTCACCAGACTAAAGGAAGAAATTTCCAGCGAGCGAGTTCTCACTCCTTTTGACCCTACTCTACCAATTCAACTATCTTGTGATGCAAGCCCTTTTGGGGTGGCAGGAATCTTGTCCCACATTATCAACGGAGATGAACGCCCAATAGCTTTTGCGTCAAGATCATTAACTCAAGCAGAACAAAACTACTCCCAGTTGGATCGAGAGGCACTGGCAATCATTTTTGCCGTTGACCACTTTTATCAGTACTTGTTTGCCAGACCATTCCGACTGATTACTGATAATAAACCTCTGGTTCGAATATTTCACCAACATGCTAAAATCCCACTTATGACATCAGCAAGACTACAAAGATACGCAGCGTTTTTGTCAGGATTCAATTATGAAGTTTCCTACAAGAAAGGCGAAGAACATTCAAATGTAGACTGTCTCTCCAGAGCACCAATCAAATCCAACCTTCACGTAGAATCAGCAATCAATGCCGAAGTAAATGAAATTAACGAATCTACAATATTACCTCTTGAACCCTCAATTAAATCATCAAACTTTAAGATCTGAAACATCAAAAGATGATTACTTGTCCTCTATTCTGAAGAAACTTAAAGAAGACGACTCAGCTGAACCAGAATTTACTTTAGACAAAGACATTTTGTTTAGAGGTCAACGAGTCGTCATTCCAGCAAGTCTTCAACCTTCAGTATTGAAAGAGCACCATCATACCCATCTAGGCATAACGAAAATGAAGCAGCTTGCCAGAAGATATGTTTATTGGAAATCAATTGACAGAGACATAGAAAGACTAGTTCGTGAGTGTCCTTCATGCTACTACCAGGAAAACCCTCCCAAATGCCCTTTACATCCTTGGGAAGAACCCGATAAGAATTGGCAACGTATTCACATTGATTACGCGGGGCCATTTCAAGGACACTACTTTCTTGTCATCATGGACGCTAAATCAAAGTGGGCTGAAATTGAACTCACTAACTCTGCTCCTACATCTTCATCAACAATTGAAATGCTTCAAAACGTATTTTCACGATTTGGATTCCCTGACGTGATGGTCTCCGATAACGCCTCAATATTTACCAGTGAACACTTTTCAACCTTTTGTGAAGACGGAGGAGTCTACCAGAAATTCATAGCCCCAGGACATCCGGCTACAAACGGATTAGCAGAGAGGAACATTCAAACGCTCAAGAATCGATTAGAAGCTATGATTAATGAGCCTTTAACAATGCGACAGAAGATAAGAGAAATACTATTTAGATACAGAGCTACTCCCTTGTCCTCCGGGAAGACACCCTCTGAGAATTTTCTAAACAGACAAATACGAATCAAATTAGATGCACTCAAACCGATCGTCTTCAAGAAATCTCCAGTTCCCATACGGAAGGCAAGACAACTTTCTGTTGGCGACACAGTTGAAGCACGTTACTATACAAATAATAAAGAACAGTGGAAACCAGGTAAAATCTTGAAAAAGTTTGGTCAACTTCACTATTTAGTCAAATTAGACAGTGGATATATTTTCAAGCGCCATATAGACCAGTTGAGAAAAAGTGAAGTCTTTCCAAAAAGAGTAACTTTTCAACTACCTCCTGAAAACGAACAACGAACATCAGAAATCCCTAACCAACAATTGGATTCAACTTTAGTTCTATTTCCACCACGACCACCTACAGAAGAGCGCATCACCTTTCAACAAGAAGCTCCAGTGATGGAAGAACAACCAGTTACAGTGCGTCCTGAGCCTCCAATGATGGAAGAGGAGCATGAACCACATCCTGACGTAGCCATTCCAGAAAATGTTCTAAGACGCTCAAACAGACTTCACAGGGCTCCTCACTACTTGAAGGATTATGTTCCCAAATAAGTGTGGGAGAACTATAGTATCTTTATGAATTTGTCAACAGACTTTTTCTAAACATTTGAATATTCACATGTGTTACAAACCATCAAATGTTTATTCTATTGTTGTTATACGTTTACATGATCAATACATCAAGTTCAATAAGTTTAATCCTTTTATCTATTTATTTAAACAAAACTGTTAATTATTAAGAACACTCAGCCACGACAGTTTGGCGATTGGTGTATACTTTGCCATCATTCTGGTGTTTTCCGTCAACACTAGTGCGTGTCCAGTTGTTGTGGGTGTATTTTACTTAATGGACAATGTAATTCATATCGTGAATATGGTTGTTTGTTACATTAGCAACGCTACAAAGTGTCTGGGCTAGGCATACACTTAAGACGTAGCCTGTGCAATTTCGTGGTTCAAGGGCTAGCCTAGGCTATGACTGCAGGGAAATGAAAGTTTATCGTTATTTAAACTGTATTTTAACGTTTTTTTAAATATCTAACCTTTAGACTGATTCTTTAATCTATGCCAATCTTACTTTTAGATAAGGCCTAAATTTTAGGCAGGCTAGGTTAGGTTGGGCAGTTTGAACTTTGGTAAAACTTCGTTTTAGCTCCTTGTAAAATTGACTCGTCAAACAGTTTTAAAGATTTGTCGAAACATAAATGTTCCTTATATAGTTTTCTTTAATACAGTTTGAAAGATGTTACGTCGGGTTTGATATAAGATTAAAGGTCACATTGAGTTGAGACAATGCAGCATACTTTACCTGAAGAGGTTCAATTCATATAAACTTACGGCGGTTAAAATCTCAAAACGCATTAAAATGAAATTCTTAAACTTCCAGCTACCGCCAATTATTTGCTTTGGAACGATCTTTACAACTGGAATTGCTAGCATTAAATTCCACTAACACAGTGCTTTAGTTCGAGTCTTCACAACTCCCAGATAAATAAAGCTTCAACCGTTCTTGTCCAGTGCGTATTAGTAGACCCGAAATTTGACGTTACGCGGCCTACTACACCTTGACAATTTCATGAAACTAAACGCTATACGCGGGGTCCTTTCAAATGTGTTTGACCCAGATGAGTATAGTTTAGTCCGAGTTGAAATAATTTCGGCTCAATGGAGGACCTTTACAGTTTCTTTTATTTCCTGTTTAAACACTATTCTATCAACTCTCATAGCTTTGTCTAATTTAAATATATCGTCATAAAACCGTGCATACGCGTGAAACAATAAACATAATTATATCCTACCACATCAACGCCTTATACGCTATGTTACTTTACCAACTATATATTTCAAATAAGCATAAAAGATAAATAGGTAGTTGTTTATTAAATTAACTTCAAAGGGACTTTGCAAACTGACCAACCACTGCAAAAGGCTTAACGATACAAGGTTTTGTTGATTGTAAAATATACTAACCGTTGAAGGTAGAGATCATCCTGGCTTGCTCCTGGTCTCCAGTCAGTGTCCTCTGCAGTGCATGACGTCCCGCCAGGTCCTCAGCCAGGTCCACGGCAGGAACAGAAGGTCTATGGAGGCCGGGACGATGATAATGATCTCTAGGACGGCGGCAGTCTTGTTGACGATGTACCATTGGCGTTGGGAGGGGGGGAAGAATCTAGCAGTCGTAATTAAAAATCGCAAATTTTTAAAAAGGGAAAGTATGGAGGAGTAGCCCTACGCAAAGCCACAGGCCCTATCGTGAATCCCAGCGAATTTTAATAACAGGGGGAGAATTGACACGAAAGTGTCCTGTTGATAAAGCATTTCCCCCAAAAATGGAGTTTATGCCAAAACACTTCATTTACAGTCTGACACCTAGTATAATATTCGTGAACCAAAATCAACAAAATCCGAAAAGAAAAGGAAAGTTGCATTAGTTGTGCAAATACTTCTATAAAGTCCAATAGCATCGCCGGAAATTCCTTCAACTGAGATTACGGCAGATTCCTCAGTGTAACCGGGATAGTCGCCTGACAACAGTTCATATGCTCAGGCGAGTATCTCTTAAGGTGTTGTAGCAGCTAGGGTCTATCTCAGTACCTCCTGTACACGACTAACAATCACCGCTAGGGTGATCCCAGAGGAATCAGCGGGGAGGGAGATAGCGATGGATTAGATGACGAAGGGGAAGACGGACATGATCGCTGATCGCCTTGGAGTGTACAGTGTAGACGTAGCCATCACCCCAGGTATTCCACCGCTGCCGCTACTGCTGCCAGTTTGGCAGCATGCACATTGAGGAGGTAGAATCCCATTGTCTCTACTAGTAAGCCTGTCCTCTTGGCTAGTGTCCACAGTAGTGAGATTTTCCAGTTGAACAGCTGCTGTCTGCAGTTCGCGGAGGACCTCTTTGTCAATCTACCTCGCATGAAGCACGCAGGTACCCTCATTTTGCCTCGGCACCACGTGTACCTGCATGATACCCCGCGACACCGTTGAGGGCACGTGTACCTGCACGAAACACGTGATACCGGGACAAAGGAGGACTCATCAACGACGTGGCATGGTGGTATGAGTGACAGTAGATGAGCCTAGGGTGGCAGTCGGCCCCTAAGGGTTTGACAGGTTCTTCATGACGCAATACACGTTCTTGCTGTACTAGCTGCCTTGGATACGCTGAGTACATCGAGATGTCATTGTGACGGTTGTATCAGAGCTTCTTGCCTACGAACCAATGGGCGCCTTCTTCCACACTATCAAG
This sequence comes from Matsumurasca onukii, assembly GCA_018831715.1. Taxonomy (NCBI): domain Eukaryota; kingdom Metazoa; phylum Arthropoda; class Insecta; order Hemiptera; family Cicadellidae; genus Matsumurasca; species Matsumurasca onukii. The sequence continues at coordinate 14,849,830 of CM032065.1, forward strand.
GTCGTATCGGTCACCCTCATTTTCCTCGGCACCACGAGTACCTGCATGATACCCCGCGTCACCATTGAGGGCACGTGTACCTGCACGAAACACGTGATACCGGGACGAAACAAGGGTGACCGGAACGACCGAGAGTGTGTGGAGAAAAGCGCATGGGTTCGAAGGCAGGCCCCACATAATACGAACTCGCGTATGAACTCCATAATTCTTCCTCCACACTATCATCAGTCGTATCGGTCATTTCGTCTCAGCAACTCATGCACATGCCAGGTACCACGTGTACCAACATGATACCACGTGTAACCACGTGTACCTGCCAGTATCACGTGTACCTGCATGTACATTTGTTACCGAGTCGAAACAAGGGTGTCCGGCACGACCAAGAACGTGTGGAGAAAGACTCCCATGGGTTCGTAGACAAAAAGCTCTGATACAACCACGAGCTCGTCACAATGACACACTCAATGTACTCGTTGTATCCAGCACAGCTAGGTACAGCAAGAACATGAACTGGGACATGAAGAACCTGACAAACCCTTGCGGACCGACTGCCACCAATGCCGAGGCTCATCTACTGTTACTCATGCTACCATGTCACGTCACTAACGAGGTACCTGCGTGCTTCATGCGAGGTAGACTGACGAAGAGATCCTCCGCGAACTGCAGACAGCGGCTGTTCAGCCAGGACCTCTCACTACTGTGGACACTAGCCAAGAGGACTGACTTACTAGTAGAGATAGTGAGCTTCAACCCCCTCAATGTACACACGGCCAAACTGACAGCAGTTGAGGTAGCAATGTTACACCTAGGGTGATGGCTACATCTACTCCGTACACTCCAAGGCGATCAGCGATCATGTCCGTCTTCCTCCTTGACTTCGAATCCACTGCCATCTTTCCCCCTGCTCACTCCTCAGGGATTACTCTAACGGGACAGTGAGTCATTCACAGGAGAAACCAAGACCGTCCCCCGCCATAAGAACACATAAAGAGAGTCTCAACCGAGCACAGGAGGTTGTCAGGCGAGTATCGCAGTCTCCCCGAGGGCCCCGCTGCTATCTCTGCTGCAGGAATTGCAGGCGATACTAATGGACGTTCTAGATGTATTTGCTCACCTGATGCTACTGTTGCCGATGTTAAGTATTCCGAAACGACCTAAGAAGAAAAGCCCTCATGAATCTAAATTTTCCGTCCATCCGAGAAGAGTTCTTCGGCGGGCTCCATTAGTGTCCGGTGCAGGCGTCCATTCGTGAAACCTGCAACAGACAAAAACAACAAACTCATAGAAGTTTGGCAGATCAAAAGTAAACAAGTAATTATATCTTTACTCTGTACAGATCTGGTCGAACCCTGGGACTTCGGGCTACTCTGTATTGTTAGGTATAAGGAAGCAAGTAATAAGTAAATCATTTTTGAGGAAACATTTACATGCCAATAAATCGTCAACTTTCTTTATGATTTAAATTTGTCAACGCGTTTTTACATAAAGTCTTATTCAGACATATATTTGTACGTTTGCTCGCTCTCATCCCTTCGGAATATCCTCTCTTGTTCTGTTTCCTTAGTCGGTGTTATCCATGTTTCCGATTATGTGACATAAACTGGTCCGTGTTAAAATGATTCTACGGCCAAATTGGTTTTGAACTAGTTTTAAACGTCTTAGGCGTTGGAGCACTTTTGATCGAATTAGGTAGCTGGTTGACAGGCTACGGCAATTGTAATTCTACTTCACGCTTATAAGAAAGGTGAAGAAATAACCATATGCCTTGAATCAAAGGTTGAAACTCTTGTAGACACAAGGAAAGTCACAATAGGTCACTGATTTATTCATAAAATTCGTCAAATTTTAATTTTCAACATTTCATTGTATCAATTGCTGGTGCCAGCTTCCCAAAAGTTTACTTTTCGTATTAAATAGTATTTTTGAAATAAATAACCTTCAGAACCCTTTTTATACGTTAGTGACTCTTATACGGGAATTTACCCCAAACTTTCAATACTTAGCTCATAAAACTTACTGTACAATAGACAATATTCCTTACCTTTGAGTTTTGAAGGGTGGTCAGTTTGCAAAGTCCCATCGTTGAAGTTATTAGATAAAAGATTCAACACCTTCTGGAGGATTTAATATATGGTATGCTAATTTGAAAAGTTATACATGCATAAACATAGAAATAATTCTTTACAGTAAATGTTTCCATTTGAATCTGATTTTGGTAATACTTTGAAATCAAATAAAATTGTACTGAAATAATTGTACCAATCAATTGTGAATGTCAAAGTAAACAAAATATTAGGCACTAGTAGCAGCTGAATAGACGATTTTTGACAATTTGGCCAAACCCGGTACCAAGGATTTTGTTTCTTTTAAATTTTGGTATGTGTCAAAATTAGCTTTCATTATGAAGTGTCAACACAATCCAAACATTGTACAATGACCTTAATAAATGTTAAACATTTTTGAAAAGACAAGTCTAAAGTTCGGACTTGAATATACCTTACACAATCCGGTTGCACAAACCCTCAAATCTTAGCCAATATCTTTAGTGCCAAAGCAGTAAGCACTGTACCATATATCTATTGATTTTACAAAAGCTTATAGCTCATAGTATCTTCCAGTAGGATCTTCTAGAAGAACCAGCCTGTCAGTACTTAAATCAAGTTATGAACGGTACAAATTAACAATTCATACTTTCAGTATCATAAAAACACCCTCTCTGAGTGCAAATCACACCAAAAAGATGATAGATTGTTATTAAAAATCTAGTCTACATTAGCAGATTCGCAAAAATTTAATTATAGCAAAATTTTAATTTTGGTTTTACTAAAAACAATTTTTAACCTTGTTACTATAATAAATGTACTGAAAGTAATATTTCCTAAACACAGCTTGACTTTTCAATGAAGGACATAAAGCTCGATTCTGGACCTCGTATTAAGAATACCTTAAGCACGTTTGTTTAGGCTGCAAGGAAATGCTTCAGGAAAAATGTGTACAATTACTGAAATTTAACTATTACTTCAAGCTCATGAGTTGAGATGTTTTATTCCTGTAAAATAAAAACTTAAATTCTATAACTCACGACTCTGTACCACACGTTGACGTAGATAAAGCCCTCTGACTGCTTACTGGACTATATTTTTACACCAAATGATTTTTGTTAAATACTGTTCCTTGGCAACCCTAGTATACTGTTGTAACAATAATAACGTAGTATTTGTTTATTTTACACATGACTGTGATAGCTTTTTCCCTTGTAGGAAATTCTGCACAGTAACAAAAATCGAATGTCCAGACCTAGCCGAGGGGCTACAGTCTGAGCCAAGATCGCTTAGTGCGGAGACGTGGGACGAGCTCCAGGGGTCTATGTTTTATAAAAGGGTTTAGTCTCATTACGAATTTGTTATTGGATCTGAGTTTTGGCGTTAACGCTAGTTTTTATTGATATGATATGAGTCAATATTTTGCTACCAGTTGAGCTATCGTCATTGCCATACCTGTCGAAGATAATTTGGTATATAATAATTATTTTGTTAATTAATGTATCTAAATATAGATCTTATTTTGTATGAACGCTAAAAAGCTAATTTGTTATTAAATAAATTTGAAGACAAAAATGTTTGGACCGAACCGGAACTTGAACCCGGGTCTCACGCTTGCCGGGCGGTTATGCTAAACCACTACACCATCCGGCCCAACTATCTCTGCCCTAAAATTAAGTAATTAAATTTGAATGTTTATCCGAAACATGTGACTGTCAATATTGTATTTAATTTAGTTTTGAACACGTACGAGTAATATGGTGTGTAGCGAGATATGAACCGATGTAGCTTCTTGAAAACGAAAATAAGAAGGGAACCACAAGGCTCCAGAAATCACCTTGCGCGATGATTGACTGGGTCGCATCTACGAATTGAGGTTTCGGCCTGGTCGAAGGTTTTTAATAAAATTAAAATGAAAACTAGTGTCTTGCGTTGGGTGGGGTCGTCACCTAGAGTACAAAGTGTTGTCAAAGATTTTATGGAAGGTAGATAGCGTATAGATGCCACATGGCTGAGACAGCTAAGTCATGAGTTTACTAGGTTCGTTAACGATCTACCTTCACTTTAGCCACAGGCCGATCTAGTCGGGCCGGTTCCTAGAAGGGACCCTTTGTGTTGGCTAGGGTTCCACCTACTATTTAAAATGAAAAATCCCGCCTAAGGAGTGTGACAAAATTTTCCATCAAAGAACCCCGTTAGCAAATCGGTTCCCTCTTCCCTAATGATTTTGGGTCGGAGATATTCCACGAGCAGTCGGCTGTTAAGATTTCTGGGTACATTAATTATAAGTCTAAATTATCATTTATCTTGAAAATGAACTCCTCCGTATGAGTAGATGAGGGAAAATATCGTGAGGGGACGTGAAGGGCCGTGGAAGGGTTCCCCTAGCTCGGTTGCGAATTCATATTTATATGCGTATAATCTCAACTATCTGCGGATTTAAATTGTCCACTGACGACTGGATATTCATCGTTGTTTAATTAGTTTGGCTGTGACAGCCAATCAGCTGTATTACTGTGTACGATTTTTCTTCTCTGTGGGGCAGTGCCTTATGCGCATGCGCTAACTACAGCTGTCACTGACTCACTGTCAACTAGCCAAAATAAAACATGGCGGAGGTTATGTTTGGTGTTGCGTACTTTGGTGGTCAACATTCTGGTGTTTTCAGTCAACACTGGTGCGTGCCAGGTCGTAGTGGATGTGTTTTAATAAGTGGACAATAAAATTAACATCGTGAATATTAATTGTTTATTACATCTAGCAATAGGCTCCAAAGTGTCTAGGCTAGATGTACACGTAAGAGCTTGTGCAATTTCGTGATTCAAGGACTAGCCCAGGCTAGGACTACAGGTACATGAATGTTTATCGTTATTAAAACTGTATTTTAATGTTTCGTTACTATATCTAGCCTTTACACTGATTATTTAATCGATGCTAATCTTATTTTATGTAAGGCCTAAATTGTAGGTGGACTAGGGTTGGGTGGTTTAGTATAGGTGGGTTACATAGTATCTTTTAAAAACATTTTGAAAGAGGCTACGTCGGGTTTGATATAAGATTAAAGGTCACATTGTAGAGACAATGCAGCAGACTTTACCTGGAGAGGTTCAATTCAACTGAAGTTAAGGCGGTTAAAAGCTTAAAGCGCATTAAACTAAAATCCTTAAACTTGCAGCTGTCACCAACTATTTGCTTTAAAACAATGTTTTTCACTAAAACTCGTTTCACAACTCCTAGTAAAATAAACCTTCTACCGTTGTTGTCCAGTGCGTATTGATTGACCCAAAATTTGACGTTACGCGGCCTATTACACATTAACAATTTCATGACAATAAGCGCTATACGCGGGATCCATTCAAATTTGTTTGACCAGATTAATATGGTAATTAGTCCGAGTTAAAACATTTCAGCTCAAACGAAGAACCTTTACAGTATTTTTAATTCCTTTTTTGACACTATTTTATCAACTCTGATAGCTATATCTAATTTTAATCTATCGTCATTAAAATGTGCATACACGTAAAATAATAAAGATACATAATAATATCGCACCACATCAATTCCTTATAAGCTAAGTTACTTTACCAACTATACATATTTTCAAATCTGCATACAATAAAAAAAGCTAGTTGTTTATTAGAATTAACTTCAAAGGGACTTACAAACTGACGAACCTCTGCAAAGGGCTTAACGATACAAGGTTTTATTACTTGGAAAATATACTAACCGTTGAAGATAGAGGTCATCCTGGCTTGCTCCTGGTCGCCGGTCAGTGTCCACTCTAGTTCATGACGTCCCGCCAGGTCCTCAGCCAGGTCCACGGCAGGAACAGAAGGTCTGGGGTGGCCGCGACGATGAGTATGATGATCTCTAGGAAGGCGCCGGCTTGTCGACGGGTCGTTGGCGGGGGGAGGGGGGAAGCACCTAGCAGTCCTAATTAAAAATCGCAAATTTGTAAATCGGAAAAGTGAGAAGGAAAATACCCGCTAAGCCACAGGCCCTATCGTGAATCCCGGTGTATTTCGAATAACGGGGGGAGAACTGACACGAAAGTGTCCTGTTGATAGAGTTTTTCCAACATTGGAGTTTATGCCAAACGCTTCATTTATAGTCAGTTTCCACTGACACCTAGTATAATAATTCACGTTTACCAAAATCAACAAAATCCGAAAAGACAAGGAAAGTTGCATAAGTTGTGCAATTACTTCTAGAGTCCAATAGCATAGCCGGAAATTCCTTCAACTGAGAAAGCAGCAGATCCCTCAGGGTAACCGGGATAGTCGCCTAACAACAGTTCATATGCTCAGGCGAGTATCTCTTCAGGTGGTGTAGCAGCTAGGGTCTATCTCAGTACCTCCTGTACACGACTAACAATCACCGCTTGGGTGATCCCTGAGGAATCAGCGGGGAGAGAGATGGCGATGGATTAGATGACGAGGAGGAAGACGGACATGATCGTCAACGACGTGGCATGGTGGTATGAGTGACAGTAGATGAGCCTAGGCATCGGTGGCAGTCGGCCCGCAAGGGTTTGTCAGGTTCTTCATGTCACAATTCATGAATGTCACTAACAATTTTCACTTCCGGGTTTAAAATGGCGGTCATTCGAAATTTTCCAAGCTCAATAGCTCAAACCTCTTAAACTGTATGGTAAGTTTAAAGAAATTACAATGTGAGGGGCATATGTGATATGAACATTTTAAGACCAAGTGTGTTGTGCACAGACTTCCCGTACAGACAGACGGACAGAAAACTAAGCGAGATAGGACTATGTGTCATAGGACATTTTTTGTTTATTATTACCTGACAAATCACCTTGCAAAGTTTGATCCCCTAATAGCTGGAAACCCTTTACGTATTAAATTCGTAATATTATAATATCAACAATGCAACTATTATTCTGAAGTAAGTCATCGATATATTACCCAATAAGATGGTTTGTTCAATTAATATGCAAGTTATATAAATTAGAACAATTAAGGTTAATTAAAAGTGTAAAGACTCCAGGTTGTCTTTGAACGTCTAAATACAGTATATAACTATTTTAGTAGCTACACGCTTATAGGATTTCTTTAACTTTGATTTGGAAGTTCTAAATTCTAAGGACTTGTCGAAATATTTTTACACATAAAAAACTACTTTATAATTGTGCGTTCAAAAAACAACTTGGGTGTCTACTCATTTTTTACTAGCCATGTATATTAACAAACAATATGTAAACAAGTTGTAACAAAAGTAAGAGAACGGGAGGGTTTGAAAAATAGAACATCGTTGCAAAGTTAAAACAAGTGTTTTAACTTCAGGTGAACACTCGCTTCTAGTTTTCTCGCTCCATTGGTTACAAACAAAACTTGCATACATTTTAGTTTGTTGCAATAACTGAACAGCTGGTTTTCTTTCACAAGTATAATAATTGTGACATTTTAACAACAAAAAACTAAAAGTCAAATTTATTTTTATTTTGTAGCAACTATTTAACACATTTTGTAATGACCTACGTGCGCGTACATTCCTCAAGTTCTTTTGTTAAAAGGATAAAACAAAAGGTCCAAAACACTTGTTGCGAAACAAACGGCCAGGGATTCATGTGAAGTTTTTGCGATGTACTATGATTAGATTAAAGTTTCTAATCATTATGTTTAATACGGATAAATTATGTTTAAAACAAATAATGTTTGTATTTAAATGATCTTTACTATGATATGCAACATGCTATACCTTACTTTTAAGGTTTTTGACTTATTCATGATAAAAGCAATTTCAATGTTAACATCGATTTTGAGGTTAGAAATGTTTCGCAAACATGACTGTAACTTTGATAAGCTGTCAAATTATGATAAACATAACGTGAATGCTATATTTTAAATCTAATTAATTATTTGACTCAATGGAGTCCCGTCTATCTTACGCGGTTTACGTTTATGGCTCTAGTTTTGTTACGGGGCAACATATAAAAAAACTGTTTCGTCAAAGTGTTGAGAATTGTTTTTTGTTTCACGATATATGTACAATATGATCCACCTTTGCTTTTAAAAATCTCGAACTTTGACCCTATGAGTTTCAGTACTGACACACTCGGTATACTGAGAATCTTAAAAATCTTTTTCCTGAAGAATTCCCGAATAATAACGTTTGTTTCATCTTTCTAGCTCTAATAGTATTGTTGTAATCCGTTTAGGACGCTTAACCGTGGTCACTCGATACAACAAAGAAAGTAAAACGGAAGTAATAAATCGTGTCTTATGGTTTAATTCCATGCTATAAGACTCGTATTTGTTCCAAATTCTTGCCTGCCAACCTTACTTTTTATATTTATTCATAATTGTTAATATATGTTTCCTAATATATATATTTTATCCCTTTTTATGTGCACAAAACGTTTATCCCACCACAATATCAGTGCCTGGTGTATGATGAGCTGGACGGATCAGGTGGGTTTGCAATTCAGAAGATTGCATATTCAAAACCTAACATTAGCATAGCTTCTGTGTTATTGCATCAGTTGGGGTGAAATGAAGAATCTAACATTAGGCAGAATTGGTGTTCGTATATGAAGACGATGGTAAGGTTTCATACGTTATTTAATAACCATTTTTTCAATAACGATTGATATCAGAACCCAAAATCGGCCTATTTAAAATGAGAAAGCTCAGTTTTGCCTTTTCCATGAGACATACTTTATAGCATAGTGTTTACCTGAGGAAATCCTTAGTTCCAACGCGTCCTCTTTAGGGGCAACAAGTTAATGGATTATTGTTCACTATAGCCGAAGTACACCACTATTATACAAGTATCAGTGAAGTTATACTTCTTGTAAAACTACCGGGACTTTGTGTTTGTAATATAAAGTGAAAACTGCGTTGGAGAATGGACTTGAAGCAAATAAGTACCAAATAAAAATTAGACATGATTTTTTAGTGACATTATTTAAATCTATCAAGGTTTTCTATAGAAAGATGAAGCTCTTCTTATTAGATGTATATACTTTAGAAATTACTTAGGAAAAACTATCGAGGTTTTGTTTTATTTCATTTTAAAACTGACAGACTAAAGAAATATAACAAATACTTTTAAAACTAAGTTTATTTATTTTTTATTTTCAAAGTGTCCACCATATACTACCAACTCTAAAACTGTACTGCTCTATAAATAGTCACCTGACGTTTGACTTAATCCACACACCTAGTTAAGAAACTTTATCATGACATCAATTATTCCCGTTTTTCCAATACACCAGTTACTGAAAGACTTGGCTAAGTTCGACGTTGGCATACCTTTTGTATTCAGAATATCCATATTCAGTAGGTAACATCACCACAGTTCACCTGTGATTTCATCTGTTGCGGTGGAATCAAGGATTGCCATAAACCGTTTCATTATTTGCATGCAAAGTGGAAGCATGAATGTTCAGTCGCAGCGTACGTTTGATGTCGAGACTTAATTTCACGTTTCACAAATGAATAGGACCTTAGCTTTGGAAAATCGTATACGATGACTAGTATTTAATTTAAAACTGATAATTATCAGATGTATTGTTCATGTTACCATAATTTAATGATTTAACATACCTTAAGGAGTATAATTTCTCAGGAGTGGTTTTCTCAACTCTGTTATATACATTGGCCTCATATATGTATATTAAGAGTAATTTTCTATTTTGTTAAACACGTAATTTTTCTAATGTCTATACTGATTTGGAATTGACACGTTGGATTAAAATTAAAGATATAACCTTAACAATAATTCAAGAAATTACTTATTTTTCTAACCTTAACAACGTCTAACATGATGCTTTTCAATGTTAACCAAAAAGTTTTCATCACAGCCTCTCATGTAAAAGTCAATCTAAAGTCCTCGACAGCTGACGTATACTAGCTGTCAATCTAGGGGTTAATCATAGGAGTAGTTTGTTTTAATACATATCATTCCACATAAAAACAACGTCAAACGTCTGCGGTAAAAAAACTGAATTCTAAATCAACTAAAAAAATACAAAGTTGAGTTCCTAGCCATAGTTTTATATAGTTTTTAAATTTAGCGATACAGCGCATCGTCAGGAATCCATCAAAGTTTTCTAGAGCAAAGACAAATTATGAAAAGATTGTGTTTTTTGAAGCCACAGCTTTAAGGAGTGCAATACAATGTCGCGCAGTCTACAAGACATGTTTGAAACTTATTTATACTTTGACCTGATTAAGAAAGAGACACATCACGCCATTTGAGACCGGAACCTGCCAAACCTTGTTTCTTGTTTTCATCCTCTTCTTTTGTTATATACAGCTTAAGGTTTGGGACAAGAAAATAAAGTTCTTTTTAAATAATCACGCTGAGTTACCTGCATTGAGGTTACTATGGATATCAATGAATGTTTATAGGTCAAGTGTATTTTTAATCCAGACAATTGGAAAGATAGTTGTACCTTAGGTAAACGAAGAAATAAGCCAAAATCTTTATTTCTGATTGACCAAAATATTGAGTTTACTGCAAAAAACACAAGATTTACAAAGTTTTTCCAACTGCTATACACGTTAGATAAATCAAGTGCGGGTAGTAAATACAAAGTGTTCACCTCTTGCTCGATTCTATTGTCACTTACGAGTTACATTAGGCTGATAATGTTTGAAAGTGGTTTCTAAGTATGAATGATATATTGCCAGAGTTGTTGATAAACAGGTTCTACCAAGGGCTGAATTGCTAATTTGCCTAAAAGCGAGACTTAGACCCTTTTAGTTCAAGTAGCTTGAGACCAACAACATTAACTTCGGTTAACTTCGCATTATTCATTGGATAAGGTCAAACTAAAGTTTAAAATTATTCAAACTGGTCACTTGTATAGGTAAATTTTAAATAAAAAACTCCAATAATCTTGTAACCTCAGACTGAAACGTTTGACTGGCAATGCAGCAATGAGATCACGCTGGAGCTATGGTAATGTCTACTGATGAATATGCACAATGCTGTGATTGGTTGGATGATTCTTGACCTAGCTCAAACACAAGCCGAGTTGCCATTCCCTGTTTTTAAGGGAATGAGATACTTTGATAATCTTGTTGCTTCAGGCTAAACGTGAGTCTTTCTACATCAAAGTAAATACCTTCGTTAAATTATTTTTCAATGCAATTAAAAGTACTGTCTTTGAGGCTTCATTCTGAAATTCCATTATCTTTTTCATTAGGCTAATATTGTTTGAGTGTTCGTAAGATTAATAGAGGGAGTTGTTGGTAAACACCTTCAAGGAAGGAGTAAACTGCTAAATTGCCTAAAAGCGATACTTAGACCCGTTCAGTTCAGCAAGCGACAAACTCTAACAACGTTTTCACATCGCATTATTCATCGGATGAGGATTACCTTGAACTTGGCGGTATTTAGAAGCTTTGTTTGGAAGGGGAACTCGTGAAAATAGACTTATTAACTATGTACATTACATTAGAACCAGGTCAAATAGATTTTGTTAATGTCTAAAATAAATAATGTACGATAAATTGTCATATCTTTAGACATCTTAACTGTATTATAAAAGTATTAAATCCAAAAATTTAATATTGACGAGGTCATGATAAAAGACTGTCTGTTGTTATATCTTGCCTGTTGCGAATATTCCCTAGCAATACTATAATGTTTCGCCAGTAAATGACTCAAATTATATTTTATAACCCGAATATGAGCGTAATATTGGTGTTTTTACGTATTCAGATCACGTAGAGTATAAGTGCATTGTATACGTGATTGAGCCGGCAAAGCATGGCACGTCATTCAATAATTAGTCACGTAAACATTATTTATTTGTCATACAGGGCCCGCCTCAGCTGCGCGGCGTTGCTTCAGTGCAAGGGTTCTCGGCGGCCCAGTTTTCGTGGTTGGCCCATTTTCATCTTTTCAACAAGAACGCGAGATGTCATGTGTTTTTGGGCGGACACATTCAGCCTTTCGATTAGATAACCACTGAGAACGACATTAACTAATTTTTCGATTATGTTTGGTGAGTTTATCTAGATTATTTTAAGGAATCAAATGTGCTAGTTTGTATAATACTGCATATAGGTTTCTTTATAGTTAAGGGGTATTCCTTTTAAAACGTTTAGGCTGCGCACTTCAAAGGGAAAATGACGATACAAAAGGTCATTGAAGCGCTGCTATTTTAAGTTTATTGTTGATGGTAGATACTGGTTATTAGGTAGATTATTAGGATTTTAGTAGCGTTGTAACAACATATTGTTTTCAGTTGATTTTATTTAAAAAAAAACTTATTATAATCCATTCAAACTTCGCCCCAGGACTTAAAAACTGCTGTTAAACACAAAAGCACATTAAAGTTAAAGCATGACCGAATTACTTTTTAACTCATCGAAGGAAATGTTTGAATTATTTGCTTTAAAGGAATGGAACTTGGTTTTTATTTCTCATGGTTTATTAAATACTGTTCCTAAAGTTATGCTAATTTATGAGAGGGTGATAAGATCTTCTGGCTCCCCTTTAACAAAATTGGAGTATTCGACCTTGATAATAATTATCTTAAACGAATGCGTGATACTATTGACATTTCAACTTACTATCGAATTTAAGAATAAAGGGTTGAAAGCGAAGAGCCAAGACCTGACATTGACAAGGTTCAGATAGAATACCGTCTGATCTTAACCAGCATTTCCAAGATAACTACTATAATATTAAACAACAAAATGGTCGTACATTACAAGTAGTAAAGGAAACATAACTTTATTGCGTTTTACAAAATTGCTTAACTTTGACCTTAAGATAATATTATGTACCAGTTCTTTCTAGTTCTTTGCTGTTTATTTTAGCCTACAGAACAATTATTGTACCATTATAATTTGAAACCATTATAATTTGAGCGCAAAAGGAACTGTGTAATAGGAATGTCACGTACGCTGTTAATGTGTCGTACAATATTGCAACATGTGTATCTACACAGGCTACCTCGGCACTTAAGTGCACCATATACCTGATCAAGTGTCCAAACGTGATAGCAAGTTCTACGTGAAGCAACGTTGTCCTGTAGATATTTTATTAACTATTTCAAATCATTATATTGAACTGTTTCTTTGAGTGACTAATCCTGAAATGTTAGTTTTTGTTAATAAACTATTAAGTCGTTTGTACAGGCTAAATTTTATTACAGTATCCTAAAGTTCAACCCAACTAATTAACCACTAAATTTCTAAATACTAGTGTGCTCTCTACAGTTCATTTGATGGCTCAAACGTCACAATCAACTCACTGTTCAGCGCGACGGCTCTTCCACTCGCATGTCCTCCTGATAGCTTTCTCCGTTCGGTAGACCCACGAATCGAAGCGAACTTAGCCGATCCTGCCTACGATGACTTGATACCTGCCCCAATATACAATAGTACTTCCATTGTTTATTGATTATATTATAATGCTAGATATTTGGAAATTTGCTTAGTAAGGAACCTCGTATTATTAATTTAGTTATTTTCTATAGCTTTAATTAGTTTTTAATATTACTTTTGAAGAATATTTGCGATATTATAAAATATTTCATCTTAACAAAACAAAACTATTTGATCAACAGATCGCTCAAATCATTTGTGGCAAAGGTTTCCAAACAGGTTCAATTTACGACTAGAATAGCAGAAGGATGTTACTTTTCCGAGATTAACACGACTTTTATTGTTTTCATGATAAAATGCTATAAATAATATTGTTTAGATTAAAAGCGTAGAAATGGAATCAGAACTAAAAGCAAAAACCAAGTGTTTCTTTAAAAATTCAAACATAAGAAAGTAAATAAGTCGTTGAATACCCTTTGTTTTAACTTATAATTAATGAGTTAGCAACACATTTTCTAAACAAAAATTCTATTTCAACAAATAACATTGACATAATATAATACTTAAATGTAGTATTCAATAATATTTCTTGGCTCTATTATTAAGTGTCTCCGTTTTCCTTTATATGTCAATGTGATCTATTCAAATTCAAAACCTTGACCTTTCCCAATCCAAGAGCATGACTTGATGAGGCTTGACTGAACCAAAGCCAAACTCATTTTGTAATCTATCAGACCTTTATTTAGAGTGATCTTTTCAGGTTGACATTTCCGATAAATCTTCCCCTACGGAAGTCAGATGTAACCTTATTGAGCTGAATTGGTTTATTGATACAACTAAAGTAACATTATATCACATAACCCCTTCAAATTTAAAGGTTAAACGATTCGTTGGATAGCGGTAGTTAGTCCAGTATATTAATTCAATTACGGGGTTTGGTACCAAAACTACAATCATGCCATTGTTAAACAAGAAAAATTCGGCCTAAAATAGTTTTCACCGTTAACCGGCTAAACAGACCCGATGCCAATGTCATACTTTAACAGAACTCTGCTATTAGTACAAACAATGAATTTTAGGGTTGCAAAAGTATTTCTATGTAGTTCTATAACAGCTGTCTCTATAAATAAATACCCAACCTAGACAATGCCTGCAGCAGAGCCACTAATTAGTATCGCCAAGAAACCAAGTTAAAATGGCTGGTTTCAACTTAATTGACTTGTTAGAAACCTACCTACTATTTATTATTTAATAGCTATTAAATCAATATTAAACTATTGAATAATGGGATAATTATTATAGTCGGGCCAACTCGTTCTATGAGTAGCGAGATTAATATGTTATGGTCCATTATACATTTACTACACATTTGATATTTAAAGCTTTCACATGATTATTGCTTTTATAATTGATTATTACTAGGGGCTTTGTCTTTTTATCGAATTTTCTTTGAAAAATACGGATATAAAATATTGAAGCTGGACAAAAATAGGCTGTTTTGAAAGTGCGCTATAATTTTTCCAAAGGGGTTTTGTCTTTTACGTGTATGGATCATAGAATCACTCCTATCCTATCAATATAAAACCGTAATTGTAAGTTTTGGTTCATAAACGGCATCAGAAACAGGGTACTATGAAACGAAAGCTTGCCACTTTTTGAGAGAGTGGAGCAAAATTGAAATGGCAAGGTCGGCGGCACGCGTCTCTTCAAAGAACTGAGCCAGACAAGACAAACCATACAAGAGCAAGTTTTTGAAACAGAAAATAAACTTGGATGTCGACCTACTCCTCGTTCACTTGAGAGAAATAATCAATACTCCGTTATTTCAGTATCAAGCATGGGTTCTTGCTTGATTGAATAATCCTCTTTAAGTTCGTTACACATCTAGATCCGGTAGTCCGTTCAAAATGGTGGCCATTCTAAGTTTTGATTTCCCTTTAAAATTCTAGCAATACTATAAATGAACACGAAATTCTCTTGAACGAGTATAGTAGAGTTTTACTGTCTCAATGAATCAAAATAACTCCTGCTGCTCTGGAACCTACCGATTTAAAGTTATTTCAGTTTAAATATTTGATGAGAGTGGGGGAAGCCCCTGATGTTACAGTACATATAAAGTTGGCTCCTGCAATTTTGTGAAGTTTTATTGGGTTTTAAAGTGTTTATCAATAGGAAAGTGTTACCAAACAGTTCAGTGAGAGTTTGTGAAGTGCAGTGTACATATCTCCATTATATTTGTATGTATTATTATTCATAAAAATTAAAGTTTAAATTTCCGACTAGCAGATTGTTGAGGTTATGTTTAGACATGAATGACAAAGACCAGTTCGGCTGGATTTTCTGAGTGACCTTGAACTACAGATAACAGAAACACTGAACACACCTGAGACATCTCAGTAATACTGTCACAAACTGCAGCCGGCTGGCTATCTTGTCGTCGGCTTATTGTTTACATCTACTACTGTGTGGACAATCTACAGGCCCACTCTGAATTTAGAACTTTATTTGGTAATACCATTGTGTATTTACCTCTTGGTGGTGAATTGAGTAGCCATTAATGTAAATACTGAATGATTTTGTATTGGGAAATTTGAAAACAATATGTTTCAAGTAGGTGACTGTGTTTTTGCGCATATAAGGGGACATCCACCCTGGCCAGCAGTGATCAAAGAAATAGAAACTGTTGGTAAAGTTACATTGTTTGATGTTAGTTTTATGGGCCAGAAAAAGGTACAGGTCAGTGCACTAAAAATAAACTTTACTTTTACAATGAAAAAAAATCAACAGGAAAATAGTGGATAACAAAGATGTTGTGCAATCAATTAAAGAAATAGAATTAGAAATTATAACCAAAAAAGTCAAGAAAAAGCAGCTGCAATTCACCATTGAGCTGCTCATTACTAAGCTCCACTCCTATCAATTCTAAACTCAACAAGAAAACAACAAAACCTTCAGACAAAGCTGTCAAGAATCAAGAATCAAGAATCAAGAAGTTTATTATCACATTACGTTCAAAAAATTTTACATAAATATACATTTTGTAAATGAACAGGTGACTTGTCCTTATGATAATGACCTTAATTATAATTTAATCAGATTAATTAACAGAAAATAAAAATCCTTGATTTAAATAAGATACATAATCATACTGTATAAACTAACACTCCATCATCTAAAAAATCACTTACTTTATAATACTCTTTTTGAACCAATAAGTTATACACAACATTTTTGAATTTATTTAAATTTAATACCTTAAAAGAGATTGGTAGTTTATTATAAAATTTTAAACCTATGTAATGAGGAGTGTTCTCAAATAACTTAAGCTTATGGACTGGATATTGGAGCTGAGATCTAAATCTAGTATTATAATTATGAGAATACTGTGCGTTTAAAACATTATCTATTTGCTTGTGTATGAAAATTAAACATTTATATATAAACATTGAAGGAAGTGTTAGTATATTTAATTGTTTAAAAACTGATCTGCATGACTGATTGAAATTCATATACAACATAGTTCTAATGTACTGCTTTTGAATTATGAAAATTTTGCTACTGTCAGTGGAATTTCCCCATAGCTCTATACCATATAGTAACAATGAGCTGAAACAAGCATGATAAACCATCAGTCTTGTATTCAAATCTACAGTATCCCGTATAATATACATCTGAAAACTTAAGGAGATTAATCGTTTACTAAGATTTTCTACCAAAGGTTTCCACGATAAATTTGTAAACCTAAAAAATTTTACTAAATCTTTAATGTCTAAAATATTGTTTTCAAAACTTATATGGTCGTTGAAAATATTTCTATTCTGTTGCGTTTGGAATTTCACCAATTCAGTTTTACTACTATTCAATCTTAGACCGTTAACCTCAAACCATTGCTTTATTTTAGGTAAAATTCTTTCTATTGATTTTTTTAGCTCGTAATTATTTGTACATCTTAAGAGTATTGACGTATCATCCGCATATAATAAGACGTCAGCTTGGTTAATATGTAAAGGCAGATCATTAATGTATAGAATGAATAATAAGGGTCCTAGCAAGGATCCTTGTGGTACTCCATTTTTTATCTCGCTCCATGTAGATGTGCACTTTGTTTTAGTTTTATTTACAATAACTCTTTGTTTTCTATTTGTTAGATATGAGCAAAACCAATTTAAAACATCTCCGCGAATCCCGTAAAAATTTAGCTTCTCAATTAATAAAGTATGATTGACACAATCAAACGCTTTGGACAAGTCACAGAAAATACCTGCGGTACTCTGGGATCCATCCAAACCCTCAGATATATGCTTAACTAACTCTGCAGCCGCATCGACTGTGCTACGCCCTGGTCGAAAGCCATACTGATTTCTACAGATAATGTTGTTGTCATCTAGAAAAGCACTTAACTGATCAAAGGCCACCTTTTCGAATATTTTTGATAAATTTGGTAATATTGACACCGGCCTGTATTAGGGTCTTCCTTACAATTTCTTTTGTATACAGGAATTACGTTAGCGTATTTTAACTGAGTTGGAAAAATTCCTTCCCCAAAACATTGATTAATTATCAAACTTAAAGGTTTTGAAATAAACTCTGATCAAAACCTTTACCGGAATATCATCCCATCCGACTGATTTTTTATTCTTTAAATTTGCTATTATTTTACTAATATTTTCCTGTGAAACAAACTCAAATTTAAAATGATTATCTAACACTTCCTTTTTATTTAATAACAATTGGACAGCATTCTTTATTGATGTGGAAACATTAGCATTACTACCTACATTAATAAACTCTTCATTAAAACTACTAGCAATCATATTTCCGTCCACAATTATTTTATCATTAAATTTGATCTTATCATAGCTTACAACAGTATTATTTCGTTTTAAACCTAATTCCGAATTGACAATGTGCCATGCAGCCTTACTTTTATTTTCAGAATTTTCAATAAATTTACTATTTGCCAATCTTTTGGCAGCATTACAAACTTTTTTAAAGGTTTTCTTATAAGTTTTAACATAATTCAAAAAATTAACATCTTTTGACATTTTGGCCAAATTATGAAGTTCCCTTTTACGCTTACTTGAAATGGAAATTCCGTTTGTTACCCAATTTTTGTTAGAATACCTGTGATTGTCTATAGCTTTTAATTTTACACATTTTGAAGGAAAATATTTTCAAATTTCAGTTTTAGAATATAAAAAAATGAGTCAAAATTATGTTGGGCTGAGTTGGTGCTTTTTAAAGGCCACTCAGTTTCTTTGATACAGTTTGTAAATGTATTTAAATTTAGTTTAGTGAAACATCTTTTATTTACAGACTTTTTACAAGGCTTTTCCTGAGCAGCATCATAAAGTGACATACATAATGATCTGTGGTCAGATAAACCTAGTTCAATATTTAAAATTCTCTTATTTACAAGTTTATTTGTTATTATATTATCAATACAGGTCTTAGAGTCACTGGCTATCCTCGTCGGAAGAAAAAGTTTATATCAAACCCATTTATTTCTAACAAATTTGATAGAGATTTTTATATTTGGATGTTTAGAAGATTCTAAACAGTCTATGTTCATATCCGAGGCAATATAAATATGTTTTGTTTTTGATTCTCTTTTCAGTTTGTGTAGTAATCGCTCAAGCTTGTTTAAAAACAAATTTACATTTCCTGCGTCTGGGTTGCGATACAAAGAAATTATTATTTTTGAGTTTTTGATATTATCCACATACTCAACGCAACAAATTTCGAATACTAATTCTTCTTTTAGGCAATTGATTAAGTCATTTCGTAGTTTAAACTCTATGTTATTCCTGATTAGTATGCAGGAACCTCCTCGAATGGATTGCTTACGGCAGTAATAATCTGCTAGAAAGAAATCAGAAATATTATTACTCAATAAAAATAATTCGTCTTCCCTCAACCAATGCTCGTTTAAACATATAACATCAAAATTTAACTTTCCTGTTACCTCTTTAAACTCGTCTAATTTTCCCAATGACTTTAAGCCCTGTATGTTATAATGCATCAACCATCTACTTTTATTTAAATCTTTAATATCAATAGTTGTAAAATCATCCAGATAAATTTCATTAGGTAAAGGACCTGTACCATAGTCGTCCGGAACAAAATCAAAGTTAGGATCATTAATATTATACGTAGAATAATCTTCAATGTTTGATGCATTACAATTTATTCTTTGGACAACATTTGACAAATTTGCGGATACAGAATCCTTGTCAATAATACCTAGTTTAAATCTAAGTTTACACTAGAATCACTGTTGCCGGTGCTCTGCTTTGTAAACTGCACATGTACATCACTGACACTGTCGACCTGGGACCTCTGGAGGTGAGCCGGGATGGAAGTGAGGGAAGTTGATAATGTCCGTCATCTCTGGACCGGACGATACCGCTGGGCTGACACTGCAGATGGTCACAGGAGTAGGTTGGGTCTTTGGCTGCGTAACTTCAAACCTCTGGATTTCCCTTCGCAGTTTCCGTACAAATCCAGCATGATGCAGTCCGTTTCTTAGCACCCTAGAGGCTATCTGATCTTTTGTAACTATAATAACTTCAGCTCCCGTTGATTGATGGAACTTTACGATGTTGGTAACAAATAACCTAGGGTTCACCAAGTCACGGACGCAACCCATCGGAGAACAAATCAGAGTTTTAAATTTTTCGATTTAAAATCTTCCGTCAGCTGTTGAAATGCTTCATTGTAGCTTGTACTCGTGGGCTTTTGATAATACTCCGGCTTCGTCACCAAGCTGTAAATCTTTGCTCCAGCTTCTAAATCTTGACAAGTCAGTCTGCTGTCGACGAAGTCTGAGGGTTTAGGTCTTCCAAACGATGTTCTACCGCTACACCCGCACTCATGTTTCTGGGTTTATCTATATCAGCAGATATTGTGTGCGCAAAGCCGACTGTTGAAACCTTCTCATAGCGCTCGATAATACTCTTCATATCTGCTTCCAAGACTTTGACGCTTCCTTCTTTCAAGCACATGTTATCTTCAGTTGAAGCTTGTTGCGGACTGTATAGTATTACTTCCTTGATCATGCGAGCTATCATTCTCTTTCCTGCTTTGTTGAAGTGAACTCCTTCCTTTGTATGTAACTTGCGGCAGATGTCGCCAAGTGGCAAGAAACGAGCATGTTCTGTGTTGTTCACTATCTCTTCAAGCTCCATATTCACATAGCTCACACGGTTGTTCAGTCCAGGAATGTGATACTTGTAGGGTAACCCTGCTACAACGATGTTTGTATGTGCAGTTTGCTTAATTACTCTAGTAAAAGTGTCTATTAGTTGGCATTCATCATTTGCAAGATTGTCATTACTTCCTCCAATAATAACGACATAATCTTTCTTACTAAAGGATTTTACTTCTTTTTTTTACTTGTGACAGTACAGCATGAGAAATGCACACTATAGACAAGAAATTGACTTTAAATTAATATTCTACTCGTAATTTCTTCTTTTCTGCGGCAGGCTTATCAAACCAGCTTAATTTGACTGATTTAGTTCTCTCCTTTACATAATCATCTACGGATAATGTGTCAAAACGGTTATGAAGTGATATTTTGTTTTTATTTTTTGTTTTAGCTAAGGCATTAGATTTGCAGTTGTTTAGAAGTAAGTCCTCACAAGCAGTCCTCAGTTCCATGTTTTCAGATCTAAGTTTTTGAGTTTCAGTGTACATTTTGTCTAAATCTGCTTGCAGAATTCTTTCAATTTCATTAATATTATTTTGATTTTCTTGACAATTCTGCATCATAACCTTGATTACATTATTTTTTTCTTCAATTTCTTTTAATAAGCTCTCATCTGGAATTGGACAAGGAGATATAGTATCCATCAATTGAACATTTTCTTTTTTCAAGGATTCAATTGCGTACCTAAGTGTCATAATTTGGCTCTTGTAATCTTCGCAGTTATAACACTTTTCTTTATCTTCTTTCATGACATTTTGAGAACAATTTTTGTTATTGGCTGTTAACTTGACCTTTTCTTCCAATTCAGTAATTTTTTTACAACATCTGTTCACTTCTACTTTATTTAGACTATTTTCATTTTCCAGCTCTTGTATTTTATCCTCAAAAAATTTGACAACGCTCAACAGCTTTTCCTCATGGTCTAACGCATCAATATTTAAGGTGTCGCCTACAGAAGGGAAAGTAGCAAGCTGCCTGTCTAGGATGAGGGTTAACTTCTGCAGGATGTCTACAAGGCAGTTGCTCTCGAGAGTCAAGGTGTCAAGCTGTGAGAGAGTTTCATCAAGTGTCCGAGTGTTGAGTGGTGTCGATGGAGGATCAAGGGTGCATTGTGTTTCAGGTGTTGATTGTGGTTCAAGTGGAGTTGAACTCCCAGAAGTCAATGTGAGAGGTGTTGGTGGGTTGCTATCAGAAGGCGAGGTAACAGGCGAGTTGGTTAGAGACCTCAGAGTTACTGGGTGTCTGCCTGTGTGTTTATTTTTTCGTTCAATAACCTCAGTCTGCTCACTATTTGTGACTATTCATGCTGAGCATCCCTTCGACAAACAGCGCCAAACAACACTGTCATCAGCGCGACTCCGATCAAGTCTGTATTTATATTGATCCACAACAATACATGGTTTGCCGTGGGTAGTTTTGGTTATCAGAACAGACATTTCGGGTAAAATAAAATTCAATTTAAAGTTGGAGACAATCAGTTCAGTTGGCGTAAAATAATGGTGTTGTAGAAAGTGTATTTAGCTGGCATCTAGCGGATTTCAGTATAACTAGTAGAAATGGCTTGCAAAAAGTTAAACTTGTAACGACAGATTTGAACCAGGGAACTCTGTGTTGGAGACCAAGACACTACCACTGAGCTACTCAGTGACCTTGGTAAGATAAGTTCAAGGTGCCGACTGATAAGCCGCTTGATTGTTGATGTTGATAAGCGTGGGCACGTGCAGTCGGCTTGATGCGAGTGACCTAACCTCAAAACAGAGCTACACTGATAAAAGATGATTTCATTAATAAATCTCACTCATACGCACCAAATAAAGAGTTTGGGTTGAAGAACGATTGTCACTGATATGGAAAACAACTACATTATATTAGAAACAGATTAAATTTTATAAAACTATGTCAAATAAAGAGGAACGATAAATCATCGTTGTTGCTGTAACTTGCGCATGTACCTCATCGGGCTTGTTTACACCTCAAGCCATCTGATTTGATGTTCAGCTGAAGCTCTAACAAAAAATGCATAGAATTAGAAAAAATGCGTTTGGAAAATGAAGAAAAGTTGTGTCCCTTAAAAAGAGAGAAAACGGGTCTAAAAGTGAAATCGAACAGCTGAAAAATAAAAATGCTGAACTGGAAAACAAGTTAAAGCTTTTAGCTGAGAAACCCCAGGATAACGATACAAATCCTCCTGAAGCACAACAAGATTTCCAAACACAAATTATTCTAAAATTATTAAAAGATAAAAAACTGGAAAATTACAACTTAGAACAAATCTCAAAATTACTTTAAGACGAACTTAACTATAAAATTATCAACTGGTAAGTGCACAAATTGCTTTCCACCTTTAAACATATTAAAATGCGGTTTGAACTCGTCTGTTTCCACCTCGGCGTTGTCACAAGTCACAAAACCCAACAAAAAAGCTAATAGGCCCAAGAGTCCTCTGCAGTTGGGTACCTCAACTAGTAATAGTTTTGCACCTCTAGCAGTAAGTGATGAGATGATGGAAGAAGGGAAGAGCAGCATGGAAAATGATCCTAAAATTCTTATCTGTGCCGATAGCCATGGACGTGATCTAGCATTTCATCTAAATAAAACACTAAAATCAAATAGTGCTTTCAGCTTTGTTAATCCTGGAGGGCGGACAAAAGAAATTGTAAGTAGTGGTAATATGCTTCCAAAATAAAAATCCTGTAAGCAACAGGAAAACTAGAATTTTTTCAAAAAATAATATTTTTAAATTTGAGCATATTTGAAATCAACAAGATGGGATGTAGCTTACTGCAATTCTTTTGAATTAAACCTCTCAAACTTTTTTGGAGGTTTCCAACACCTATTTGAATAATTTTTCCTTTAAAATTTTGTAGTAATAAAAGTAATAGCCTGGTTAAAAAAAAGTCATGGGTCACAAAAGGTATTAAAATTTCAAGTAAGAAAAAAGAGAACTGAGTAGAATGGCTAAATACTCTACCAACCAAGATTTCAAAATTACAGTAGACTCTCGACTATACGACCTGAAAGTTTTAACAGTAGCTGGTCTATACATTTAAAAAATTTTGGACTATGTAAAGGATATCCTTAACAAAATTTTGGATACACAGCTTGAACATGAATATAACACTCGTTATAAAAATAACTTACAATATCCAATACATCGTTTGAAATTAGTAGAAATTACATAGAAAAAAAGATTATTTAACAAACTAACTGTTACATTGAAGAATAATATGCATCATAAATCTTTTAAAAGCAGCCTTACTCAATTCTTGTTGGACAAAAACTATTATAGTGTAGATGAGTTTTTAAATGATGTTTTTTAAAATGTGTTGTGTTAATGTTATGTTTTGTTATGTTTATGTTTTTAATGTTAATGTTTGTTATGTCCATATAACTAAATTACTGTAAATTTACCACAATTTTAGATATAATTTAATATTTTCTGGTCTTTATGGCTTGTATTTATAACTCTGGTATTTTTAATGCTAGTACATGTTATGTTAGATGAATTGACAATATCACCTGTTATGTAGCTTTTGCTATTTTGTAACGTATTTATGTGACTATAAAGGATTTTGAATTGAATTGAATATTTAGTCAGAATTTCTTCAGTTTTATATTCAGTGTATTGGGTAGAAATTAAATTTTGTTAGTCATGGTAAATATTACTGTGTATTTAATAGGTAACTATTCACATAAATTAGCTGTTATATAATTTACTAGCCTAGGGTTTTGTAAAATATAGCAAGTAAACAATGTTCTTTTTTCAAAGCTTAAACAACTATTAACAGCTGTTGTATGTGTTTTATACAAAACCAGAGTAAACAAGGTAAATACTAAAATATAAATAGGAAAATTACTATCTTTTCTACTTAGAAACCCTACTTTTCTGTATCTCCTTAGTTCTATTAGTTTTAGGGCAGTTCCTGTGTCAAACACAATACAAAAATAAAGTTATAATAATTATGTTGTTATGTTTATAATAGCTTTAATTACAATATATGAGTAGTGAGTCAAAAAGGAACAACTCATTTTCGAATATTCGTTCAAATTATGTTTTAATGTTACTGAAATACACAAATTAACACACACTGTTACACAAGTTAAATTTTGATAAAAAATTATAAAAATTATTTCAGACAAAATAATTTGTTGGACCATGTTTTCTTACACACCTTCAACTGTAATATTTATAGCTGTTAAATATATTACCAAAGTCAGGCTGAGGCGAGTTCACCTATTCAGAGACTTATGTTCCAACTGTCGTGTATTTGCATCCGTCGCAGTGAAATCAAGGATTCAACGTTTACGAGCCACTGCGTCACGGTTGTTTTACCGTGATAAATCCGTACCGAAAAGTTTAGAGCTCAAACGTGTATTATGAGGAGAAACATTCATTAAACTAAATACTTAACAGTAACTGCTTGAACAGATGTATCGAAATTAAACAAGTTTTGTGATTTAAGTTCCTTTATTTTCAAAGATGGTTAAGTTTTTCCATCATACCTGACTATTCATTATACACCTGTTAATACGAGTAATTTCCATTTACATAATGCATAATCCAACTGTAATGCAACGACACCTTAGTGAAAACTGACGGTAGTTCGTAATGTGACGAATATCTACAGCTGATTGCTCCATTCGCAATCCCCACCAACAAAGGTTCCTCAGCCATGTACACCAAGGGACCTCCAGAGTCTCCCCCACAGGGACGCTGCTTGTTTTTCCTAGCACAGAGTAGCTCAGGGGCTATGGGGTGAGGTGCCCATTTAGATCGACATTCTTCCTCGGGAACCCCTACCAGGGTGGTTTTCTGCAAGATACTTGGGTAATAGGGGATGGAGGAATAATCTGCAAAACGTAAAAAAATGAGAATCAGTGGAAATAAAGGTAAAGAAAATATTATCTAGAGTTATAGCTCACGTGATAGGTTTGAAAGTCGTGTCAAAAATAAGGTTAGGTTATATCATATGAATGGCTTAAAGTGTAAATTTTATTTTTTGGAATTCAAACATTATTTATATTTACAAAAAGTGTATTTTCTTTTCAAAGTACTGCACAAAAGATTAATTTAAGGCGTAAGATCACTCTCTACCACTTAAACTTACATACAAAATGTATATAACAATACACTATACATATTATTTTGACATAGAAAATAACAATATTGTGGAGAAAAAATACAATAAATTGAAATAACATTTACATTCATTCAAACTTACTCAATTTCATATTTTTCTCATTCCCACTTAACATCCAACCTGGTCTTTATTGAGTAGGGGGTGGACATTATACAAATTGAATAATTATATGGCTTAAAGGAATTTGTTTTAAGTAAGTTCAATTGTAAATCTTAAATATTAAAATACTATACTTTAATGTAATTATAATACCGAGTCATCAGCGTATTATGCATAACTTACATTTAAAGACACCAAAGCCTGTCACATGTAAATTCTTTCCGTCGAAGTTTTTAAATCTTTTTCGTTGTCGCCCGGAGTAGCTAAGGCTATGGGCGCCACAAAATCTGTGAAACATATAAATGATACTTAAAGGTACTAATCATTCTACTAAAATAGGAAACGTCTTGTATTTTCATTAGTCGATTTGGGAATTCAAAAATTTAAAAAGTTATATTTTGCAACAAAAGCTAAACAAGCAATAACTCACAGCCACGAAAATAGTTTAATTAAAGATGTTCTGGAAAACCACAAATGGCAATTTTTATTATATACGTCGATTGTACAGTTGTTACTTCTTGTATGTTAAAATTATTAAGTCAAGCAGCTGAAATTGAGTCTTAACCCTCTATATCCAATCAAAAAATGTGTTTTGGATATAAAAATCACGTTATTTTGTAGAATGGCTTCTTCTTTTGTAGACCTACGTTTAAATTCCATGAGATTTAGCCAGCTTTACCAGGAAAACCGTGTAAATATTGTTCAATGACTGGATAAAATATTAAATGTTTTACATTACTAACCTACGGTTGTGGATGCTTGATCGGGCCAATTCAGTGCGTCTTCGGAAAACATGTGAGTCCACTAGAAACACCGATGAACAACATATCCAGTTTTTGCGTAGAATGTAAGAGATGGCTCAATGACCTTGGCTTTCTCATAGTGAGTAGACCTATGAAGGGTTATGGGTGGGTCCCACTCTTTGAAAAATGTGATCATTTCAAGATATAAGCTAAAATAAAACTTGCAGTAAAAGAAAACGTAGGACTGAGGTTAAAGGCCAACGGGAGGCTGTGAACGTAGCAAACAGCCTCGTTAAGCCGTGGTCACAAAGCAGACAAAGCTGAGGCCGAAGGCCGAAACGAGTATAAAAGTACAGTAAAAAGTCTCGTACCGCCCGTGGTAATAGATTTGCTGCATGCCGAAGTGAGATTGTAAACGGAGCGAATTTAGGTAACATTTATCTATGAACATTGTAAAACACCAACTTATATATCTCATTTGGTTGTATCATTTGGTTGTATATTTGTTTGGTTATATCTCTCATAAAGGAGCTTGTGGCTGGTTTTACGCCGATTGAAGATAGTGCAATATCTCCAGTGACTACTTTACCGTACGTGTTCTTAAGCTACAAAACATATTCACAGCATATAAGTATTTACGATACTTGATCCATTAGACAAGTACATTCAATGCACTTTGTTAGATGAAGTTTTTCTGCAAAGTAGGTGCAAATCTCACTTATTGGTGATACTGATACTACACGCTTGCTACGTAACTTACTTATGTGAGTTCCGTAGTGTAACTGGTAATCAACTATACTCTCGGGCTATTATAGTTATCATGGCTTATCATTCTATATCGTGTTATATTATTGAAATCAGTAAAGACCAAAGGTTGGTCTATAACCAATTATAGAACAGCAAAAACTCGTTAATGTTGATGTATAAATAAATAAAACCAAATAAATAATTTCTAAAGTATCTCATTACAAGTATTACTTTCAAAATCTGCAAATGAAAAAGCTATTCATAATATTCGAAGGTAGAGAAACTATAGCTTATATGTAGACAATTGTAGAACCCAACCATTAGCAACAACAATGTACGTTAGTGTAGAGTGACAATAATTCATGGAGGGTAATGACTTAAGCCTGACAAATCCCTGAGGATAAACCCATTTTCAACACCGTAGCTTACTTGGCTTGACCGTTGGGATTGACAATAACTAACAGATAGAAATGGACTCGATATTTTTAGGCATGAGGGATAGATAAAGTAGCTTGAGACCATTTAAAATTGAATAATGTCTCTAATGTGATTTATTGATAATAATAGCCTTATAACCAGCGAGAATTAGTATAATACACTTTATCCTAAGGGTGACAGTGAACTATATTTATCTAATTCCTGTCAAGATTATATTCCCTGTTAAAAGGTTATCCAAACCTAATAAACACCTTGTTAACATCTAATTTTTGTTAAATGAAATCTTGTATACCTTAATTTTATTCATTTAGACACTTAAACAAACAAAACTATTGCATTGTACGGTGTTGTGAAGAAAGTTGCTGCCCACGGCAAAGGTTTAGCTGAGACTGCTTCTTGAGTTATGGCAGTTTAAACTTTGTCCTCTGTGTTCTATCCCACAATTCTTTCTGTGTGTCGCATTTATCAAGATTCAGTGTTCCTTGTCAAGAAAATACGATAACCAACCTGACTGTTTACATTTTCACATGAATCTATAAAAGGGTCTACTGATAGGCTACTTACGGTTTGATTCGGTGCTTTGATCATTTTGGAATAAGCTCTTTTCCCTTCATCAGTTCTTTCTCTTTTTTAGTAACTTCCCTCTAGCAAATCCAAAACCCTTGTGTGATACTTGCTGCATTGAAATATTCTTTTATCTACCAGGATCTTTTGTTTCTACTTACGTACCTCGTGAAAGTACGTGTACTAGCCTTACAAGAGTTAGAACTATCCTCACAAAGTAAACTTACTTATTGTGCATAATCTATGGCCAGTAACACTAAAACGAAGTGTGCATGCAGTGACAGTAAAGAATGATAATTATGTGCCACTACTTTGCTGAGAGTTTTCATTCTTCTAAGTGCATCGAATCTTTACAGTTTCTCAGTATATAATGCAAACTGCAAGCATCGTTTACACAGATATGCTGTAAATATATTTCATAGCCTATGACAACGTTCAGTACCGGGACCTTCACATGTTTCATAAATAAGTAAAATTATATCATTTTAGTTTAGTTTCTTTTAACAACTAATAATAGTTTAGACAGTTATTATACTAACACAACCGTACTGGCAGTTTTAAGTTTAAGGCAATTATCGTTCCAAAAATAATAGTTTGCATACGAGTTAATTAGGTTTATGTCAAAGGTTGACAACCCCTTGTTGTAGGGCATATAACAGTTGGACAATTGCACTATTGACATTTCATTGTCTAATGAACAGTTCCTATCTAATACAATCAAGTAACGTATAGGGCAATAGCTTGATCCCAACCATTCTGAAGGAGAGGACTACTGTGTTTTGGAAGTACAATTTTCAGTCCCTGGTATTTTAAAATATAAAGTAATTACATAACTGCAACATTTAATAAAAGTCTACAACAATAATTATCTAAACCTTTATCAGATAGCTTTCGACCTGAATCCGGTATTGCATGTAAGTAAGCTACTTAAGACTAGTGTAAGTGTCGCATATCATTAAAGTGTAGTTTCGAAAAATCATACCTCAATCTAGCAAAATAAATTAGGTTTAGTAGTAACGTCCATGAAATCCAAGGCGAACCTCTCAAGGCTTTTAGTTTTTCGGTAGGTAAACTTTTGAGTTAGAAACGAAACCACTGACTTGATTGAAGCAAGATTGTATCACAGGATAGAACAAATCAACACGACAAACACAGGAACAAACAGACAAACAGGCAAGCCGAGTCAACAAACACCAAGGAAAAACGTTTGATCAGTCAGCACAGTGAGTTATTGTCTGGCAAGCAGATTTCACAGCTAAGCAAAAATGGTACAAGTGTCCAATGTCATTAAACCGTTTGTGGTGTTTTAATTGGAGGAGATAAATAAAGAATAGGAATTAAAAATTATGTTGTAGTTTAATTCGTTTTTAATCTTGATTGAAACTAGTCATTCGATGCTTTTTAACTATGATCAAATAACTATGCCACTATTTTAATTTTAAGTGTTGATTTTACATAAGAATTTAACTTTTCCTTATATAAATGGTTACATCAATCAGTGGGAGTTTTATACACGTATTAATATTATAATTCACTCGTTCTACCAATTTGTGAATTTCAACAGGTGGCTTTTCTTAAGCTTTCTGCAACAATATTAAAATAGTTGGTTGTATAACCAAATTCGTGTCTTGTTATTAGTTTTAAATTTCGTAGACTTTAGTTGCCATTATGAACATTATAAAAATACAATAAAACAAGAGTAACCAATAATGTCAGCTATGCCATTTCGCCGTAGAATGAAAGGTATTGTTTATATTTTGTCACAAAAGTATTTATTTTTAACCAGTACTACATTACAAAATCCTCCCTTACAGGGGAGGGTTTATAATAAGCAACGCCTTTTTTGTACTTGTTACAAAATATATCATTACGAATCGTTCTAAATGAATATTCCAGTCTTTCAAGTTGTCAAGATGCTTGTCTAAGCTGTTTTACGTGCGACAAGCCTCCTGGCTACCGAAAGACTCTTTTCTGGAATTGGAAAAGAGCCAACATATCGCTGAATTACAAACCTTCGATCTAGTTAAAGTACTTAAAGAAAATTGATAGAGAAAACACCGTACTTGGACGTCATTAGACAAAGATTTTCGGTAGAACCTATTTGTGATTGGCCAATATTTATATATTTCTTGTATTACAAAAAAACAGACACGTGTAAAACATGTTGAGAAAATCGAAGAAGTTTCTTTAAAGTTTAAGAAAGTTAGTACTACTTTCACTCGAAGATTAAAATGAGTGGTCATCCACTCACCATATAATATATAATGTATATTATACACTATGACTTTTCACAACTGTCGCAAAATAATTTCATAATCTTTTCTAATTTAGTTGATTAGTTCATAAAAGATTTTCCAAAAGCTATCAACTAAACTCTAAATTAATGTATGTAAAAAGTGGATACACTTTGTATGTTGGTTCAAAAAGGTTCAGCTTCCAGGCTGTGAGGGTAAAATGTGTTACGCGTCAAATTCACGCCGTTAACTTTAAACAAAAATGCAGAGAATGTCCTGTCATGAACACTGCTTTGAACACTTTGTACAGCACTTTCAAACATTTTTTAAACTATAGAGAATCCCGGACAACAAAATAACGAGCTTTTCTCTCTGTGTTGATAGTTTGTACGTTACATGCCATCGGTAACATATTCTAGGACCTGAAAATGCTAGATACTTCTTGATATTAGTGTTATTAACCTCAGAGAAATGTTAAACGTATTTTATTTTTACAACAAAAAATATTAGTAGATTTTGAGTGTATTTTAAATTTAGTAAGACTATTTAAAAATTAGTTTGTAGTAAGCCTTAATTTGCCGTTTCCAATATGTTCTATTAGTGCTAAAAAGAAAATGTTCTTGCTCAATGGTATATGTATATGGTATATGTTTGTATATGGCTGTATATGTTTGTATATCGTTGTATATGTATATGGCTCAATGGTATATGTTAGCTCAATGTGTATTCGGGTTATTATCCACGTGAGACTACTAAGTAGTTTTGTTTTAAACAAGCAATTTTGCAAAGTATTTTTGTTTCATTATAATAATATAATAAACTACGTTTACGGCTGCAACGATGTGATAGTGTAAAACATTGACTGTTTATGTTTATGACTGACTTTCGTTCATCATCTTCTTCCTATATTCTCTACTAACTTGTAACCAGTCGTCATGTGCTCGTGAATTTCCCAAGAGTCTGTTTCTCAACTAGTCCTTCTATTTTTGTGTGTTTATGTTGTTAGAATATTATGTTATATTTATTTCAAATATATGTTATGAATAAGTTTAGTGGTGCATATTTTGTGAAGTATTGTAGTACCTTTTGTAAGAAACAAGAGGTGATGATAGTTGGTTAGAAGACTAAAAACGCGTGGCATAAATTTAAAATGTTTTGAAACCTTGAAGTTTTGAGGGACCTTTGAAATGAAGTAAATAATTATTATTTATAGAACTGTCAGAGTGTTGTTCTTTTAGTACTCATCTACTGAATTTGGTTGAGTCTTCTGTTCTGCATGAGTTTTGTTCTACCACTGATTATCACCAGTTAGGAGTTTAAATTGTTAGCCGTCAATTAACTGTTCGAAACCCACTAACCTAGTTATTCAAACGGTTGTGAACCCAATTAGGGTTCTTTATTATCTTGAGTAAGTATTTAAAACGTAATCTAACTTTAACTAATAACCTGTTTCGATAGTAGGGTTAGTCATTATTAAAACATTTAATAATTCGAGAGTGTGTGAAAACCTTTAAAATATACATGCATATAGTAGATAAAACTGTGTACAGTCCCCTTACAAATTCAAATAGGCTTGGTTTTGTGTTTACAGTAAATGACTGATGTTGATATGAGTTTAGAGTTATGACTTCATTTCAGTGAAAGCTGTAACACGATCTGCTGCCAAACTCGCTTGATTAAATGTTTTGTCAGCTGCGCCTCATGAAACTTACCAACACTTGATTTGAAAATATGGATTTGCTCTAAAGATTTCTATTGCACATCTCCGTCAATTACCTGCTACTAAGTTAGATTACGCTTAGTTTGGTATCTTACCTTCGGCTGCATGCCGAAGTGAGATTGTAAACGGAGCGAATTGACATAACAAATGGCAAAGTATATTTGAATCGTTGTGTTAGCGGTGCCTTAGCGCTTGGCTGCGAGTCAGTCTGATTTATAACTATAATCACTAAATTATAACTAAGAATTGATTTGCGTATGTTTTAAAACTTTGAATGTCAAATAAAAATAACAGTCCAAAGACTGTTTACAGAACATAGGCTAGATCAAACCACGTTTTCAACTCAAGTACTGCTAGTATATTAGTTTTAAATGTAAACTTTTATGTCTTAATCCCAAATACCCGAACTTACCATTAAAAATTATTTTACCAACAACCTCAATCACTGTGATGTCGTAGGGAGACAGTAAATTTGGATTAAAAACGTATTTTTCATGATTGTTGATCTGTTTTAGTCTGTAGTCAGCTGCATTGTCGTGGTTATCCAGCAGATCACGTTCTCCAACCCTAGCAGTGCTAAACATAACAAAATGTAACCATTATAAATACTTTACAATCCAATAACATAATAACACCATTAACTTGAGTTCGTTTGGTTTATATTTACCAAGTTATACTGTGTATTTATAAGACTACAAAATTTCCGATTGTAAGCTTATTAAATTTCATGTGGCACGCGCTGGGAACTTTGGATGTTCAAAGAAATGAAGACAGAAATATTCACTTTAACTTACTATGGACACGATTTTTAAAAAGCTTAACGAAGTTAAATGGCGTTGTATTGCGATTTTCGCACCGTTTTTGTACCTCACAGCTCACGTTACCGCCTGCTTTTTCAATTTTTCAATCCTGTTGAAAAGGTCTTACACAGGTTAACTATCTAAAATAAAATAAAACTGAATAAGTCAATACAGAGATTCTTGTAATGGTCCTGGTATACTCTAGGACGTACTTAAGCATATAAATAGTATTAGTCTCTAAATGCTATATAAACCCAATAGCCTCTTTTTTCCAAATTTAGTACAAATGTTCCTTTTGAATTTTAAAGTTAAGTCAAGATCAACTCTATTTAAACCATGAACTTGTTTAAAACACATATGAAAATATTTCTCACTAAATATGAATATTACTCTGTTGATAAGTTTATGCACCAAACAAATTAAAGTTTTCACCAAATTTAAAACCAAATTAAGTTGGTTAGTATTATATTAAAACAATAGTATATAGATTAGTCTTAAACTAAAATTGAAAAACCAGGTTTATGTCGTCTGACACATTCGATAAGATTTTGTGACAGCGCTTGATTTAAACCCAAATATTTTATGTCAACTTACTTATTTACTGTACTTGACAAATAAAATGTAAAAATGTTATATACACTGTACAAATTAGTTTGTCAACAGACAAATCGGCTTATGGGAAGTCACCTTTTATGCCCCAAGGGGTTTTATGTTATAACAACCTTATTTATGATCTAGATTCGAAAGCTTTACTATAACGATCGTGCTTATGGTACGTAGGCCTATGGCACCGTACCCAGTACGAACACGAAAAATCAACAAAATCCCGAACAAGATGATACACTACAACAGTACACTCAGGATGTTAAGAACATGCAAACCGGTTTTATTGATACCTCCCTTCCCAGAGGGCATTTCCGGTGTAAAATATGTACCCATTACAGGAAACTCGCTAAGATTCACGATATCGCTTGTGACTTCATGTCGGCTGTCCACGTCCTTATGTAGACGACCATGTCGTTACCAAGCCCTCTGTATACTGAGAAGTGTTACTGTGGTTAACTCACTATGCTGCCGGGTCAGCTGGCCAGAAGCAGTGTGCAGCGGAGAGAATGTGCTTCTCGCTGATGACGGACCCTCCGCAGTGAGTCGTTAAACCTTCAGCTTTAATAATCATTATAAAATCACAAATATGTTATACGCTTTATGTATATTTAACTATACCCTATTTATTCATACAATACAGGTTTGTTCAAAAAGAATGCTTTACTTTTATGATTTTGTAACTTTTTTAGTATATGTGCGTCATTATAATTTATATATGGTTGAAAACTCACTGTCAGCAATCAGCACTGTCAGAACGAGGCTAGCAATGCCGATTACTTCAATTACTTCAATTACTGATACTTCAGTATACTTCCACTGGTCTGATTCATTGATTTTTAAACTTAAACTATGAAGAAAACGTGAAGCTAAATTCAGCTACGGTAAACTGTATGATATGCAGGGTGTCCAGTAACTAGGGGAACAAACTTCACCAGGGGGTTTATTAGCTCATGATTAACAACAAATTTCCTAAAACCCTTAGTCCTATCTTGCTTAGTTTGTTGTCTCTCTGTGTTTTCACTAAACAGTTTTATTTTCGTGGTCAATAAAGTAATAAATTAAAAACTTTGCCCAACTTTTCACTTCCAGTTTAAAAATGGTGGTCATATTAAATATGTTAAGCTTAATAACTCAACACCCTCAATATGTATTGTAAATACTCAGGAATAATAATATGTAGCTAACGTATTTACAAACGTTCTAAAACCAAGTTTGTTGTTCTGAGACAACTATTTACGGAGCTTTTTAAGATTTCCTGAGCGCACTCAATATTTACAAATGTTTCTTAAATGTAAACATAGGTGTGCACTCAGGAAATATTAAATGTCTCCGATATATTTTCCTATACAAAGTTTTTAGCTTTATAACTAAATTTGTCTCGGAGATAAAACCTGTTTAGTGAAAAACACAGACAGAGAGAAAACTAAGCGAGATAGGACTATGTATTACAGGGAGATTTTGGTTTATTATGAGCTGATAAACCCCCTGGTGAAGTTTAACCCTAATTCCTGAACACCCTATATATACAAATTTATGTTGAATATTTAAAACTAGCCTTTTTTCTAATTCTTCTTGGACAGATCAATGCATGTATTACTGGAAATAAATAAATAAAAGAAACTTACGAATGTGACGCAAAAAAACCACCATCCATGGGACGATTTCCGAATCTTCACCATTTTCCACTTTTAGAACTGGCTTCGGTGCTTTGTTCTGGTAGCTATATTTAGGTTCGGAGTCTATTTCTAAAAATAGAGTCAGTTTTTACAGTGTCTTTGGATTAAAGTGTGTGATTGACGAAAATATTTTTTTGAGATTGAAATATTATTGAAGAAGATGTCTAGCCTTTTTAAGAAGAAGGTGATGTTTCGAGATCTAGAATCTGTGTCCTGGTGAAACAAAGAATTGAGGTATTGTTATTGTTTAAGTTACTTTTCGTCTGAAAAACGCAACGTGTAGAAAAACCCACAAATAGGGTAACTAATATTGTTTTTTTATACAGGGTCAGGGAAAAGTGTGGAAACGCCTTTATAACTTTTAACCAGCTTTTTCAGCGCAACCGAACTCGGTAAGTTTTATTAGTGGAACCAAAAGTACCTTTTAATGCATACTGACACTTAGCCCCAGTTTTCTAAATAGGTCGGTTGGTGGTGGGGTTACCCCATAACTTTTATAGGGAAGCCCCATCAAGTGACACCTCATTTTGAAGGTTTTAGAAAATGTTGATACACGCGGAAAACTAGACATCTCTATCTTAACCCAGAAAGAAATGGCGTTGATTTTAAATTACACAGATTTGTATTATGCGAAAGTGTGAAAACGCCTTTATAACTTGTTAACCAGTATTTCCAGCGCAACCGAACTCGGTACATTTTATAAGAGGAACCCGAAGTACCTATTAATGCGTACTGACACTTTGCCCCAGTTTTCAAAACGGGTGATTGGGAGGGTAGCCCCATAATTTTCATAGAGAAGCCCCATCGAGTGACATCTCATTTTGAAGGTCTTAGACAATATTGATGAATGTTGATAATTTAAAGTCTCTAGCTCAACCCAGAAATAAATGGCGTCGATTTTAAGTCTACCCTTCCCCCATCACCCTTTTTGAAAACTGGGGCAAAGTGTCAGTATACATTAAAGACTTTTGATGACTTTGATAATATGTAGGCCTACCAAGTTTGGTTACGCTGAAAAAACTGGCTAAAAGTTATAGAGGCAACTCCACACTTACGCGTATTAAAAATCTGTGTAATTTAAAATCGACACCATTTCTTTCTGGGTTAGGATAGAAACGTCTAGTTTTCAGCATTCATGAACGTTGTCTAAGACCTTCAAAATAAAGTTTCACTCGATGGGGCTTCCCTATAAAAATTATGGGGCTACCCCCCTAATCCCCATTTTTAATACTGGGGCAAAGTGTCAGTAAGCATTTAAAGGTAATTTTGGTTCCTTTAATAAAATGTACCGAGTTCGTTTGCGCTGGAAAAACTAGTTAAAAGTTATAAAGGTGTTTCCACATTCGCAGAGTACTGTAATGTTTTTCCCGGGTACGAATAATAAGGCGTCAGTCTTGTTAACTCACTATTTATTTACAGTCTAGTTATAATTACACTATTATTAAACGCAATTAATTATTCACTTAATGGCTACAAACTATTACACTTTGTACAGTCTCTTATTTTACTAGTTACACTTTACAGTCTATTCACACTCCGGCGCGAAGTCCGTTCACTCACGTGTTCCCGTAGCACTCTTCAGTCGGGAATCCAACGCTGGGTGTCGATGCCTCGAAGATCACTCGCAGCTGACGTTCGCAGCAGGCACAATGAAGAATCACTGACACTGAGAATTCACATTGATACTGTTCTCGCACTTGGATGTGACCCTGTATGTTCACACAGCACTTACAAGTTCACTAGGTGCGCGGACCTTCTTACACAGTCTTACACTGGACTATTCGTTCACAAGGGGAACGCGGCCCCGATTCGTTCACATTCATTCTCGGTCCTGAATTGACTGACTCGAGTTCCTCAGGAGGGCTATATATAAGCCGGTGGACTTTTCTAAAAGGTTTAAAATAGGCCCTTTCCAGATTTTTCGAGAGAGGTCTAGTAAACAAGTCGCTCGAAATTAGGTCAACGCCGTTCAGCACCCGCGGTGAATAGCCACAGGCACCTAGGGTGGTGGCCGCTTCCAGGAAGGCCTCTATACGCCCATGAATCGATGCGCCGTCCAGCGGTCCCCGCGAGACCCTATGTCCGCTACATTACAAATCTGTGTAACTTAAAATGGACGCCATTTCGTTTTGAGTTAGGATAGAAACCTCTAGTTTTCGGCATTCACTGACATTTCTGAGACCTTCAAAATGAGGTGTCACTAAATGGGGCTTCCCTATAAAAATTATGGGGCTCCTTCCCCAATCCCCATTTTGAAAACTGGGGAAAATTGTCAGTATTCCTTAAAAGGTACTTTTGTTTCCTCCAATAAAATGTACCTATTTCGGTTGCGCTAAAAAACTGGTTAAAAAGTTATAAAGGCGTTTCCACACTTTTGCCTGATCCTGTATGTTGGACAAACTTTGGCTAAAAGCTTACACTCTTCTTAAAATTATGAAGATGTTGATTAAATAATTTTTATTTTGGGCGATGCTTTTCAGAAAGAACGTTTCTATCCTCAGACCAAATACTAATTGAGTTGGTCTCAGGATAGAAACCATGTTTCTAAAATGCCTCACTAAAAATAAAAAGTTTTATTGGAGTATTTGATCTACATCTTTGTTATTAATGAAATAATGTTATTGAAAAAATGTTGACCGATACGATCGTCAGCACCACATCTAGCATCTAAGTTTCATCAGGATCTCCAGGCTACATAGAAGGTAATTCACTTCAAATAGGCCTTAAACCGGAAATCATAATTTATTGAAACATTTTATTAAAATCCCATAAGAAGCTGTCTACAGATGATTACACTTTTTCATGTGTAAGACATTAGCGTTTGATGGTTGATTTTTAGTTATAGGTTAGGCTTTCTTGTCATTGTCTTAAGAAAACTATATTGATATTGGCGCTATGTTTTTTTAAAGGCAATTTCTTAATTAGTATTTAATATATGTGCAAAATCTAATCAACAATCATAAGGTATGTTACCCTAATCCACTGAAAATCAAGAAATAAAACGCAAAATATATACTAACAAACCAAACAAGTGAGAGGTTGTATTAACTTTTCAACCACCTTGTACTCGTTTATTATCTTAGACAAGCTCTTTTGGTCCAAAATTAAACTTAAATATTTACAGCTTTATCATGAGCTCCACGAATAAATACAATATTACAATACACTTCTGAGCTTAGAAATAATGTTAAAATAAAGTCCTAAGGTTGTTTAACATACACTAACCTGAGTCATCAAATGAAGCATATTCTGATTTAACGAAGGGAATTGCAAAAATAACAAGTAATGTTAAAGTCTTAAGATACTTGGCCATGGCTGTTGTGCAACTTACCAAACTCGTACTCGCTTACAGTTACTACTCAGTTACACTTAAATACTGCTTAATGACGCAAGACGTTAATGTAAGTGTGAAATCGGTGTAGGTTTTTCGTGAGATCCTAACGACTTCCCTTGAAACCATAAAGTTATATTGTTCAATAAAATTCAGCTGTGAACATGTGATTTTGACCGTGGTCGCATGACATGCTTCATTTTGCGTCCTAGTGTTTCAAAACATCCTGGGCCTCTCTCTCTCTCTTGGGGTCTGTTCCATAACCCTAAATCCCCAATTAGTGCAGCTTTGGACACAACTTTAGCCTCTTCTTTCTATTCTTAATATGCAGCCAGTTACTATAGCCACTAACATTACAAGATAACAATAAGATAAAGATAAAATTTTTCGTTGTAAAACAGTATTTAGGTTTTGTAAAACGATCTATTTTTATTAGCTCATAAAATTAAAATGCTTTTTACGAGATAAAGTTTTAAACCTGAGGTGCGGCTAATTTCTGTGGTTTAATATACATTTACAAAGTACATTTTGTCGTTATTAAAATACGTTTAAGACTTCAGTTTCTAAGAATGTCTTTAATATGGTAAAGAAACTCCAAATTACGAATAATTATAAGTATAACTGCTATCTCTTAAAAGAAACATCTTAACCACTTTGACCAGCTTTTGTACGGTTTTCGTTTCTTCAGCCTTCTGATGAAATGACAGAGAGGTTGAGCCAGTTATTTGTAGGCAGCTAGTTTTAAATACTTTTTCAACGTTTTCAAGATGCCTTTTAATGAATTTGAACAAGCATAGACTACAAGTAAAAGGTTACAAAAATACTCCCATTAACAACCTAAAAAACATTAGTCGTTCAATCATTACGGCAAGTGTTACAATTAGGTAAAGCTTAAACGTTTCTTGAGACACATGCTCGTATAGGGCTGTTCGTGTATACCGGGTTTTTCGGTTGATAGATTGCAGAATAAAACTGATGCCAGTTTTGTCTTTTCTGTAAAATTGTACGGAAATTAATATACAATTTTACATTTACTTACTCGTTAGATTCCCTACGTTCTCTGTGAAGTTTGGTAACAGTTGTTACTTTTGCAAAATATATAAAACGCCTGGCCAGTATAGTTTACTTAAAACGCTTTTTTTGAAAGTATCTATTGTTATAGCAGCTGTTTCTACTCAAATGTATGATTGTAAATGTTATTTGTCATATTATGTCTTACAATCCAGGATCCAAAGCTTCTTTCCTGATCAATATTGTACCACTTCCCGCGCTGTGTGCAAATTGTTATAACTTCTTTAAAATTTTGCCTGTTGACAATATTTTTCTTTTGAAGTTCAACTTTTAAGGAAAGCCTTGGCGCTAGATGCTTCACTATGACTGGCACAGTACCTCATCAGAATCTGCCAGCTAATGATCATACAAAGTGAACACAAGAATGATGTCATTATTGTTTTCAATTGTTATGATTATGTATTGGAGTAAGAATACATATAATTGTAAACCTCAAGTATTTATTTTCTGATAATAAAGATCGAATCTTACCAACGTCAAGCCTGATTTGTTGTTAACCTCTAAATTGCAAGAAATTAAACTCAAGCTATTTTTTAAAACCCCAAGGCGTTCACCAACCATTTAAGAGATTATATAAGGGAGAATTTTAACTTCAATGTTTTACTGAACAATATTTTATAGAACGATTTCAGGTACAAAAATTAATAATTAATTTTCAAACTATAACAGTGTTGACTATTAAGGACTTGAGAAAGTTACGTTATTTCTTATCAAGTTACTATATAGGATCCTAAAAGGAAATTAAATAATAATATCTAAAACACCGTGCTGATTTGATTTATTGTCATAATTATAACAATAGTTTCTAAAGAAAACAATACAGTCCTAGACGTTAAATACAAAAGTTCAGTTTCAACTTTATGGAGCAGAACATTTTGTAAGTATTAGAAAACAAATCAAATACATTATCAAAAAGAAAATAACACTTACGATTTTTCTTGAAATCATTGGTGGTCGGACTCAAGAGGGAAAGAGCGGTTTTGCAGACTCTTTTTCTCCTGTAGAATCCTAATGATGATATCGTTACAATCAACGAGTAATCAGGTAAACAATAACTGGTTTTCCTCACTTTTGGTCCATAAAAAGCCTTAAGCTACTGAAGCTTCCATTAGCTTCACCAAAGTTAATACCCTAATAAATGTGGTTCCTGACATAAATTGAACTATTACTGTATTACGTATAAATTTACTACGTGTCGGCTTTGAACAACGATAAAAAACTTAGTTATTTGTTTGTTACTCGTATCTATCAATGTATTCAAAGGAAAAAACAACCTGTTTGTAGGAATCTGACTGTCAGCAAAAACTGGGTTCTAATTTAGGAAGAGCAATCTAGGAAACGTTAGCTTCCTTAAGGAGGGACACAAACCGATAAACTTATAACTTACCCAATATTAATACTTATAATGTATATCTTGACTAATATTGTAAGTATTAGGTTCCATTACACTGAAAATTAGCAGATCGGACTAAAATATGTGATAGCGTTCTTAACATTGTTTGAGTGAGTTTGGAATTAAGAACTAGATGACGGACAGTAAGGAAACAAAAAAATTAAAGCAAACTATTGAACGCAAAGGGCTTAAAAGGTTTGAAACATTTGGTCTTGAAAATACGAGTCTTAAGAAGACAAATATAATATATCTTGAAAGACCTGGGATGACATTCATCTTCATATACTGACAACGTCACTCTTGCAGCAAGTCGAGTAAAACGTTTTAAACTACAGAAAACCTAGATAAAAAGGTAAAACAATTTATTTTAATAGTGGATTATGAAAATGTCAGAGCAACCTGACGTTATGGAATGATTGCAAAGCGATATCCAGTTTTAGGAAAATCATTACAGTTTCAAGTCCGTTATTGAGTACTTGTTGCTGTTTTAACATTTCTAATATAAATTGAAGTAAAAACCAAGTAAGCCTTCGACAAAGTTATTAAAGCTCTAACAAACACTGCTTTACACTCAACAATGAGTCACGACTGTACGAGTAGAAATGAAATCGACAGCAAGCACAGCTGACTTCATCAACAGATATTACTTTTCTGCAGTGGAACGCAAATATTAGTATTTTCTTTAAATCTGTCTGTTTGCACAGTGAAAAGGACACACTAACACATTAAAAGTATTAGTTTAATTTCCACCTGAGGTAAGTCAGGCTACACTAAGTATCCTGAGAGAAGATACATGTTTTATTTGACGCCTTAAAGAACCGTAAGAGCATTTTGATATTCTACTTTACAACTACAAACATGAAAAGAATATGTAAAATGAATAAAAAACTTATCAAATAGAGCCAGATTAATGACAATGA
The DNA here is from genome assembly GCA_018831715.1 of Matsumurasca onukii. Classification (NCBI taxonomy): domain Eukaryota; kingdom Metazoa; phylum Arthropoda; class Insecta; order Hemiptera; family Cicadellidae; genus Matsumurasca; species Matsumurasca onukii. The sequence goes on from CM032065.1 coordinate 14,891,874, forward strand.
ACGCACTTATATCAGTACATATGATAACTTGAAGTTAGCCCAATTTCAGAACGTTTTGGATTGTTTTTCACTTTTAATAGTTTTACCCTACTAGTGGCTTATGACTATTGCACCTTTTTTGGCTTCCCACTTCACCAGTACTGCATCATTTAATACTTTTGGAAACGTCAACACACTTGACTTCTTGGCTATAATACATTGGTCATGAGGTAAAAGACACAGTTACTTACAAATAAGAACGGGTAAAGATCATGGCTCAGCCATAATTTGTCTTTCATTTACATAATCTAATTTGAAAGGAAACTACTTGCTTAAATTATGTTTTGATATACGGGAATAATTAAAACTGGGTGATTACAAAATCAACTGTGAAGAAAAGAGGCTATCATTGATCATTATTTTACTCGTTAAAAGGGTAACGAGCCTGCTATTTGAAACAAAGCTATCTGGCCATCAGCAAAGGGCTAAATTAATAAAAAAGGAATTCTATACTGAACTTAATTGGATTTTTATGCTATATTAAGTCACTAAAATAGTTTCGACGGATAATTTAAATAGTTTGTGTCTTTTTATTAAAATAATAATGATATAACCTGATTTCTGATATATCTAAAATCTTCATGAACAGAGTCATCTCAATATACGGATAACTCGTATTCTAATATTTTTCTTAGGTTGATTTTCGGGTTTGGATTGCGTATCTTGAAACATCGTGTTCTTCTTGTTCACAAAATATGGTAAGTTTCCACAGTAATATTTTTAAACATGTAAATTCTCCTATTGTCGATAGAAAACCTCAAACAAAGAGTTAAGTTTAACTGGTAATTAAATTTATTGATTGAACACGTTTACATGAATAAATAATTAATATATGTCGTGTAGCAATCATATTTTGGTCATAATGAAAGATTTTACCATGATTATACAAAAGTCTGGACGAGGTGATTAGGGATATTTTCTCTGACCCTTAGGTAAATAAAACCAGTATTATCAACTCCAGAACCGGTCAATTATTCAAGAGCTTGTTGGAAACTACATAACGAGGTTTGTCTCGATAATTCCAATAGTTAAAGAGTGTTCCAACAAAGTTGAGTACAAGTGGAGTTTCCCAACTAAGGCAAAGCTCAAACAGGCATGAAGAAGACTAATGAACCTAACTTTGTAGTTCTTAAACGAAATTACGGATTCATACAGTAACTTTTATTAAATTATAATAAAAACGTTAAAAAAAATAATTAAAGCTGTACACTGAGCCAATATCGAAAATCCGTAAACTTGAAATATGATGAAATATCGCTTATACGTAGATTGTGTACAAATAGCGAATCAAATAAGGCTGTCTGTCCCCTTACCACTTGTAATTCCAAAGAAAAATTACAGTTAAGATAATAACTAACTAAGTTAAGATAACAGGAGAACGAAGAACGCCATAAAACCCATATTTCGTCATAAAACGCCATAGTACACTATATTTCAATAGCAGGACGAAGAAGAACCCGTAAAATATTGTATGATCCTACAGTACACCGAAACATAATTATTTATTACATTACTAAAAAAACTTAAAAAGGAAATTAAAAATGTTTCCTAACTTATGGCAGTGTCAAAACACCTTTTCTACTGTAGAATAGTTTCCCCGGGGAACAAGGTTTTTAGAGCAAATAAACATTCCATAATAAATTCACACAATATTTGTCGCGTATTTTATAATTTCTGTGTTATTATTGTTTGAACACCACGCAGCCACAACTCGAGTCCGTAGTAATTTCTCCTGTGCAAGTCCCAAACTGGTCACGACTCAGGACATTGCGAAATTGCTTTTATAACAATTGCATCCCTACAGTGAGTGTATTATTTCTTTCAATAATTTCAGGTTTGTTGTTTAAGAAATTTAGTATTTAAATTTCAATTTAATATATGTTTAACAAACATACAATTAAATTTTACATTCATATTTTGATTCGACTAAACTTTACGAAACACCCGGAAATATCCGACACGAAGACCCCTGTATGACAGTCAAGATCCATGTTAGGGAGTTGTGGTGTGCATCAGTTAGCCAGCTTGATATGAACAATTAACTGTTCTACCACAAACCACAGTTCGGGTAATGTTTAAGGTTCAATATAATGGCAACCCTCTTCACCACAGTTACGCGGTAGTTTAACAAGGATAAGTCTCAGATTACAATACTACGAGCGAACTATACATACTTAGTCATGTACGTTTCTATGTAAGAATCCTGAGGGTTATCAGGAAATTAGAAAAGAGACGTCTTGGTCTTAAATTGCAATAAGTTTTACAGTGGGTTATAATTCAAAGAAGGGTTTTCGTCACTGGTTTGATTCGAAAACGCGGGCAAATGATTCAAGAGTTTTAATCGTATTTTCCTATGTTGTCCTAAACTAAAAGTATTATCCATTAAATTGGAAGGACAAAATTAATACTTATATACAAATGTATATACGTACGTTTACGTTAGGTCAGAGTTGTAAATTTGTATTCACGAAAGTTAAAGACACGTCCAGTTTTGAGTTCAAAGGGTTTTTATTTTTATTATTTTTTATGGGACCAAGTAATTTAGATAACGATCAACTTAGAAACGGTTGTATGTGTTGGAATAACGTTAAATACACGAATTAACATAGCAAATTTGTTAATATTTTCGCAAGATGATACACAATAGATCAAATAAAGGTAGTCATCAAAAGAACTACTATTCAGATAAAAGCCCACATAGCAATAATTCCACTAAATCATAGGCTGTCACCAAAGCGGTGCTAAAAAACATCTCGTTATCTTTGAGCATGATCTAAACTTAAGACATAAATCGTTGTTAAGTTCATCTGTCAGGTGTGTAAAGAAGCAGAACAGTGAAGTTGTCTAAGTGTTCCACTTGGGGAGTGAGACCATTGCCAAGTTTACAGACCGCTTTGTGAGCTAACTCAGCCAAGTGTCTACAAGTTTTGGCCAAGAAATGCTGTCCCACAGTCGAGACAATATACACACAGTATGCTGTTAGTTGTGTTTTGCGAGAAAACTAAGTACAGTTTACTGCTCATACTTATGTCTAAAACCTACTTGACCTCTACATACATTACAACTTATTTATGTTAAGTTGTAACCAGTTTAGGTTTCTTGCTAGGCGTTTCGCTGTCTTTAGTGACAGCGTGCCACAAACAGTTTCGCCACCAAAGCTGGGTGTGAATGTGGTCTTAACGACCCTTGTCAAGGTGACGACAAGGATAATACTGTAGTTTACTGTTGGGTACAATACCGAAGGCATATCTCGCAAAATTTTAATTTAATATTAAATAAATTACTAGAATGTTTGAACATTACTTGAGGCTAACTATACCCATGGTTATAATACCTATATTTATTAAGTATAAGACTTGAATTTATGACTGTTAAAGACCTAATAGCCAGCAAGATAAGATTATGTAAATGTATAGCCCCACTACATAGGCTATGATATTAAATTTGCAATACTTTAATATTTATTTATCTAGTTCTTTGTATCAGGTTAATTTTTGGAAGTTCCAAACATGTTACAGAAAAAATAAAGTCACGTTTTTAGTTAAGTTGAAATGGTAGAGATCTTTGAAAAACATTGATCCTAAACAGTTCAAGGGTTTTGTACAAACGCAACAATCATTATGGAGTATACCAATTTACACTAACCCGGGTTAAAGATCCAGCAAAAGTTCTTAACGTTAACATGGATAACTGGTTAGTTCTTGATGACCTAATTGCTACTTTACAAACAATTTACCCCCAAACAATTATTTATTTCCAAGGCTTCTAAAGTTTCTTGGTTCACAAGAGATATCTTCAACCTTTTTAATTTTTTTTACTCTACATATTAAGTATATTTTTTAAGAATTTTGAAGTTTTGACAAATAAGAAAATTTTTTCAAAAATGAAGCAGCCAATAACTATCTTCACAATATAATATTGTAAACTAGTACTACTAGGCAAACGACACAAGTACTTAGGTAACAATGATATTTTATAGTTATGTTTGCATTTTATACGAAGGGAGAAAGTACAGTATATGAAACGTTAAAAAACTCTCCTCATGGAATTAAGACTTACAGTTTACTTAAAGGCTACACTTTAATTAAGGAGACTTTATCAAGTAGATACTTTACAAACTCTGGTTGTGTAATAACATGCTACACGCTTGGTGCAGGTTTGTGAAGTTCTTAGAAAGACTAGTTTATTTGGGTTAGAAACATGTGTCTACCTGAATAAAGGAAATATTATTGAAGGCAAAGTCGGATAAAGTTTTCAATTCAATTCAATTTCAATTTTTGTTTTATTTTTCAATTTTTTTTACAGGTCATGGACCCACCAAGCTTACATAAGCTTTGTCAGTGGGGACCTGGAGAATATTTATTTAATATATTCAAAGTGTATACAATAATATTAAATTATGAGTACTAATAAATAAATTTAAAATATATTTAAATTTAAAGTTAAAAATATATAAAAGCAAAATTTAATACCCATTATATTGATCTAATCATAAAGCTATATTTAGCTGATTAGATCTAGTTGATACAAAAATTTGAGTTTACCTCGAATGCTAGGTGCTCTGTAATGTCAACAATGGCCTGCTCAATAATGATTGAGATTGAAATGTTACAAGATCCGGCTTTGATATTCCGTTTGTAAGCTCTGTGATACACGGTGTTAAATATTGAAATCTATGTTAGTTCATACCATTTGAACAGTTTATATAATCTTAAATATAAAATTGATAGGATACCAGCAGGTTTAGGATATACCTATAGTTTCTTTACTCAAATCAACCAATATAGCATAAAATAAATTTTTAGTCTTGAAAAGACTTATATCTGAGATTAAAATAAACACTTGACGTACAATGTTACGTTTTTTCACCGTTTTCAGATGAAATAGGACACATTTAAAGATGAACTTGTTTTACACATTGCTTATTTCTTGTAAACGTTTGTGACGATTTGTGACGATTTCGATTATCCACCCTTAGGTCAATGTAAACTGAGTTTTCGTGTGTGGCAGAATAGTTTTAATGGTCCTTTGCTTGTATAGTTTTCCCCATCGTCTTGCCATTTAATGGAAAATGAGCAATTATTAGGTAATATTTGTAATTTAATATTAGTTTTTAAGCCTTCGAACAGCTGCAAAAAATGACAGTGTCGGTGTACAAAAATAATTGTCATTCCAGGCCTATGTTTTTTAATAGTAAAACTCAATTATCAGCGTACAATTCATGCAGATTTGCCTTTCAATGGTTATTTATTAACATTTATTTTACTAAAACAATTGCTTACTTCAATTAGTGTTAATTACAGCAAGGGGCAGAGCCAGATTGCAATAACTTGTCATTAGAATTCTAGAGAAGAACAGTCCACAAGACAGAGTCTGCAATGCTGCTCGTTACCTCTTAAGTCTAACTACTAATGTTGGTAAGCTAACAACCCATAAGAGTTTGTGTTAAACTGAGCTTAGAAATATATATTACAAATATCAAACTTTATAAATAGTTTATATTAGGTTATGTTGGTTTAAAATTAAAAATTGAGCTTCTTAACGTTACCTGTCAATTCTCAGCAGCTAGCAAAGTGCCATTCATGTTTTCTTTTCAACTAGGAAACACGTTTCTCCTTGTAATCTACAAGTATAAAACTAAAATTGTGTTGAAAAGTTTAGTAGTTATATATAAACCTAACTAAAGTTTAGATCCAAAGTAAAATTTAGATCCGTCATGATGCCTGCAAGACAATTTAATACAACTATTTACAGCGTCATTTGTGACCAAACAGGTTTTACTGTCTTGCGCTTGTTGTTTAAATCGTGCATACTTGTATGGAAACTAGAAAAGTACAAGGTGTTTTTAAAAACGCAACCCAACTTCCAAACGTAATTCTATACGTGCGCTATAAAGGTCGTAAATTGTATCATTGGTTTGTTCTTCAATATCTAACAGATTGTTCTCGTATGTATTGTTCCAGTAATATAGTGGTTTTGATTTGATAATTTGATGTTATTGTAAAATCAACACAATCATGGTTTTAGCAAAGATTAACGAGTGCTTATTGTTGAAGAGAACACTTTTAGAAGATAATTTCTTTTATAAAGAGGAATTTGGGTCAAGTTTACAGGTGTTAATATTCCAAACAAATCTAAAATTCACAGATTTGTAAAAACTTTAACAAAATAGGTTTAGTAGGGAACAAAAGTCATAACAGAAGGCGGACAGTGCTGAATGAAGAAGTGGTGGACAATGTTAGGGTTGATTAGAAAATTCTCTAAAAATGCATTCAAAATTTTGAAACAAAAGCAGATAGCCTATTAACGCCTGAATACTTAATTTTTAAACGCATCTTGAAAAAAAAGTTATCTTGCTCTTAAGAACTCTTCAACAATAAGCACTAACTAATCTTTGCTAAAACCATGATTGCGTTTATTTTACAATAACATCAAATTAGCAAATCAAAACCACTATATTACTGCTACAGTTCATACCATCTGATAGGTATTGAAGTGAACAAACCAATGATATAAATTACGACCTTAGAGCGTTCGTAAAAATGACTTACTAAAGTTTTAAAGTTGGGTCTTGTTTAAAAAAAAAACCTCTGTATGTTTGGTAATAATCTGCCCTTAACTAGTTATCTTGTTGGGTTCAGTTTAGTTCAGTAGTTGATGAATTCTTGACGTCGAAAAGTTTCTAGACATTGTATTGACGCCTTTGTTAGAACCAACTCTAGCACAGGTCTTTTACTTGATTACCAATTGCCAATAACTTTACACACACGTGTTGATGTTGTATCAATGGATAATTTGAATGTATCAAATTTACTATAAAACTTCTCGTACAACTATTCAAACAACAATACGATGACAACAACAATTACCACAACAACTACAGTACAAATAACTATTCAGTCAGTACGTAAATATACGAATGATGTCTTGGGCTTAATTACTATGAATATTTACTTGATATAAATACTAGCTGCCTAACAACTGATTACCAAGCTAAATCAGCAGAATGTCATTTGCTGGCGAGATGCGAGAATTCACTTTCCGCTGCGTCTCGTTTGGTTTAGACTGTCTAAGCATTTAATGTAATGGGAGTGTTCTACGCTTTGAGTGTAATCATTACAACAGTATTTCAGCAGATGTTGCAAATAGATTTTACGGAAGGTTGTTCTAGTTAGTGTACAAAATATTACTGTCATCATGAAGTAATTAACATGATGTTTTAAGTATGGACCAAATGACAATTGAAGTTTTAAAATGTAGAGGTTTATTTCCAATATTTACACGCAAAATTGAATAATACACTGTTTAACTAGAAATGTACTGATATCAATTTACAGTAGCTGCCATCAGTGCACACAGAAGGGTAGATAACAAAAACTCTAAAGTCCAGTCATTCATACCAAACACTGGCCGTCTCTGTTGCACTCACTATCACTGATTACAAAAACATTGTGGCTTATCAATAGTTTAGGCTACAACCAAGAAATCTTTACTTCTAAAATATACAAGACTAATCAAGTCCTTGGGTAACCTATCGTGCGGTTCGATCACAGTACATAGTTTTATTTATCAAACTAACTTCTTCACTATAAATATACACAAAATCATAGACAAAATCGTACACAAGTTTAAGATTTAGGCTATATGTAGTGTTTAGTAAAGTATAAAGTAGCCCAAAATTGCTACTTCATGGTCGTTAGGTTGTTTCAACACATATTTTGATTAGCCTTTTCCATACTCAATGCAAGATAAAATTACTTTTAGTATTGAATAACTACAATGCTTAAACTTTACTCCTAAAGAATTATGATGAAAATTTCTTTTAAAGATTACCTTAGGTATGACATGTTCTATTAAACCTCATTATTTAAACCTTTGACCAAAAACCAACGTCATATTTTTTAAACGTAAAGCTCTTGATTTTAAATACGAGAAAGAAGTTATTAACGAATAGAATGCGAGTAATCAAATTGGTAACACAGAAGAATTAGGAGCAATCACCAGTCAAGTTACGTTCTCGCGATGCCTAATGGCGATGTCTTGACTTACATGTCTGCAGATGTTACCTGAAACATCAATATCAGCTGTGAGTCAGTGAACATCATTCTCAACATCAGATACTGGCTTAACAGTTGCTTGTCATGTAACTCAGGTCACATCTTCTTGTGCATACTTCTATATCCACTAAACACGCTACTTCGTCCAGGCTACTTTAGTCGCACAAAAACCATGCTAAATTTAGATGATGAGCATTTTTACATCTAAATTTAGCTGTCAGTTCAGCTGTTGTTTATTCCATGTCAAAGGTAATTTATAATAATTTTAAATATTTTTTAAGATAAAACTAAATTAAAGGGTAGTTTAGTTTTGTGAAAATGGTCACCAAGCTACCAATTCAAACTTTGACTTCTCAAACGGATTACGAAACCAAGTTGTCTAAACTAGTGACCGTCGTTAAGTTTGTTACAAAACCGACCGTTAGCGATGAAATAGGCTCCGCTGGTAACTTTTCATTCTGCGAGTTTTTGGGATTATTTGCAAAGATGGCAAAAATATAATTATTTTACGTTCAAATATTTTATTTTATATCTGAAGGAAAAAGATGAGCATAAACCTAAACAAATTATTTTGACTTGATTGGCTTTTGATAGAAATTGCCTCATTTTTACTTCAAAATCACGTAAAACGTCTGTTTAAGGTTATTATGTTCTTTAACAGCCGGAGGATTCTAAATTGATTAACGTAATTAAAAGGTAAAAGGTGAAGGTAAATAGACCATTAAAACAACATGTTAAATAAAACACATGTATAACACGTGTTTAACATGTGTATACCCAATTAATTAAAGTCAAGATCAAATAACAAATGAAAAGGAAACTTTATTTATTTATTAAGGAAACTTTCTCCACTGCAGTCAAGATGTTTTAATGATGGCATCATCCCAATTATTTTACGGTTATGCTTAAGGGAAAATTCGAAGGATTTTATCCTACAAAGAAACAATTAGAATAATTGGTAAGTTAAAATTTAAAGAATCCTGCAGGGAACATTTCAAATCCCATCCGTATTGCCTTTATCCTCTATGTACATTTTGGAAACGTTGTTGTTTTTTAGGGCTAAGTGTACTATTGTCGAGAACATTAGTCAATACAATACAAGGAATCACAATGTTATCCCACAAACGATAAACCTCCTGTTGAAGCCGGTAGAAAATATATAACAAACTTCCCGACAATGTTAAAATGACTGTACGATAAAATTCAAAACAAACCCTAAAAGATTCCTTGCTCAAAACTCATTTTATAGTGTTGCGGAATTTATGAATATTTAAAACTATTGTTAAATAATTATGTTGCACAGCTGAATTAGTCATAAGAAAAAGAACCATTCACACATATTTGAAAGGTAAAAGCTAAAACATTTTAACGCTTCAACGGTGACAGAGTGCAAAGATGAACTGATAGTGACGTCATCTGCCTGTGACGGCTAAGCTTAGCTTTCAGCTTGTTTCTCCACTACGACTGACAAGCTTAAGCTCTTCAACGGTAATTTCCGCAGAACGTTGTACAATTGTCTTCCTTATGAACACAAGGAAACTACACACAATTCTTTGTACGATAGAAAAGTATTTGGTTTTCTAACCAAGTAATCCGTTAAAACGGACGGGTTTGAAACAACTTTCTATGAATTTTGCTGAATGGAAATTTGAAAGAAAAACGAAGCGTGAGTACAAATGCTAGTTTAACTACATCGTTAACTAATATCGTCATTCTAACTGTTATGCAACTGTTAAGTTTAAAACTGGTACACTATACATTTCTTAATAAAAGGTGTCAAAGCAGCGTTTATTTGTGTTTAAACTTTGTGGACCGCAGAAGTAAACAGGATTTATCATTAATCCTCGAGGAGCCTTTGTTGATATACGTATTTATAACTCAATATGGTGGATCAGTCGTACAAAAAACTATACTCTCCATATCCGGAATAATTTGTCATAACTTACTTCTAACCAAAGAAAATTATTATTGCACTGAAATACTTAATACAGTCAGTAATTACTTCCACATGAAATATTTCTGTATGAGAAATAATTTGACATCAACTACTTGTTAATTACAACGATTAGGAAACGCACAAATTGCTCAGCTAACTACTAAGCAACATAAGCTGAATGTAATTTACAATTCAATATACGAGAATTCGCATCAGAGCATCCGCCACGTCTCGAGTAATTAAGATTTAATTAGCTATTCACATAACTGACTTAGAGCGTAACAATCTCATTGACAAATGTTACCAAAAGTATAAGTTATAGAGGCGTGTGTCCTTAAATTACGATAAAAAGGTTTTTTTTAATTGTTTCCTTGAAGAATTGTCAAGAGGAGTATACATGTTCCAAATTAAAATAAGTATATTTGGAGGGAAATGCACTCATGAACGACTGGTATTATGTACAATTATCCTGCTAATTCTTTAAAAAACGTATCTGTTGCAAGAATTACAATCAATTTAGGGGTCATTTGATCCAATACTGAAGTTTCGGTATAACAGTTAAAATGCAGGCTACTGCACTTTGGTAATATATTTGTGCATAAACTTTTAAATAATTATAAATAGTTTGGCTTATTGAGCAAACAGTAATACCTTGGCACTACCTATATTCTTGAAACATATTTGAAAGGAATTTCTAAGCCAAACACATTTGGCTATTTGATAAAACCTGATATTACAACTAAAGAAAAGTGAAACTTGTCAGACTGGTTTTAACCGCAAACTGTTTACTCTTGAGCTGCTGTTCACTTAAGTGTTTCCTTTTCCACGAGACAACTGCATTGGATTTCAATGGGTATACATATTCATAAATAATAATTAAGTACTGTTTTAAGGTTTAAATAATGATCTCATACATAATATATACTGTAAATTATGAAGTATGAATTATGTAAGATCTGTTATAATACTCTGTTGGAGTTAATATCTCATATGTCTAGAGCCGAGAATTGTAGTGATTCAGGCATTGGCCTGACTCGACGACATCATATCGTTACTTTTATAACTTACGAGTATAATATCTTTCTAATGATACATTCATCAATAACAAAGAGGGCCTTACTTTACATCTCCTCCACATTCACCAAAAACCTAGCTGATTCCGTTTATGTTTCAGAGACTTGTCTATGAGACGGGTTCTTGTTGACTTCTATAGATTTTATTTTAAACTAGCTGACAGTACCAGTGCTATGCTACGGAATTGAAATATTGAATTTTTGTGATTATATTAACCTAAATATTTAAAAAAGAAAGTTTTTGTGTTGGCGGTAAATTATCTCTGTCAGTTTGCCTTTTACTGTATATAAATAAAATAAGGCTTTTGTCTGTACATTGCAATGAACCATAATTTTGTTTTCGATTTATTTGGTGTTAAAATACTTTGCAAAGACTGAAACTGGCGTAAAAAGTATATGTCTGTCTATATATAACGTTTTTAAAGGCATATTAAAACACTTATAACTCAAAATCGGCTGTTCCATCTCACCGGCCATGCTATACCTAACAGAAGTGTATTATTGTCGAGAGACTGAAAAGTGCAAATGAGATCCCAAAAGTAAACAAAATACTGGAGTGGATACGAGATATACTACAGATGCTCAGAGGATTGCTCTGACTAAAGCGTAACACAGTGAAAGCGGTTTCACGAACAACAATTGTTTGTTTATAGACGTGTGATTTACAGAAAAATCAGGTGTGTTGGTTTACTGCAAGATTCAAACTTACACTGGATTAAACAATTTTCTGATAAAAACACAATTCAAGTAAAACCGTGCAAAACTTACTAACATAATCTTAATAACTATTATGTATATTAAAGTTGTAAGTAATAAATATTGAGTTTTATGTAGTAAAGATTTATTATTGAGAAGTTATTGCAACATATCATCAGGTTATTGTGCAAACAATGGTAAAAAAGTTCATTTGACAAGTCATCTTAATTACAACTTATTCTGCAGTATAACTATTGGATTATGAGTTATCTGACTGAGTATATCTTATTAGAATAACAAAGTACAAAACTATACTGTATCGGTTAAAAAGGTAAAATAACTGGATGTCTCCTGCATTCACAGATGTAAAACATAACTGAACTCAAAGTTGTTAGGCTCGGGAGAAAATTGAAAAACTTTCAACGTTTCTTTAAACGAGTGGAAGGAATCTACAGTAAGTTTTTCTTACGACACTGTTTGAACTCGTGGTAAATTTTGAACTAATAACAACTTATGAGTAAAACTCCTTTTTGTAATGTGCTTATCCTGGTAACGTACTTTGGAATTCAAACTGTGTGAGGTTCACAGCAAAGTAACCAATCTTCTCAATGGTTTCCAGATGTTTCTAAATGACGGGTGCACTTGGCTATAAGACATGTCGAGTCCATAAACTTACGGCTTTAACCACCCTTAAAATGAAGGTACACAGTAATTGGCTGGCCCTTCGTCAACAATGTCGCCGGCGGCTAATGGACCTTTGGATACAATTGCAACTTGTATCGGGTTTTAAAACTTATTTGTTAACACTAGTTTAAATATAACCAATATTAATTGAAATTATTTCAAAGTTAGAGAATATAAATCAAAACCAATAATTATAATCATTCAACTTGCGAGGCCTTTCGATAGCAAGGCTATCATCGTTAGGCAACACAAATAAAGGTTATTTATTTTGACAAAACATCAAGACAATATGTTTAGATACATATGGTGAAAACAGAAAATACAGTAATTTGAAATAAGTTGAAGGATTGAATTGTTATATAATATTAAATGTAATGATTATGACTTACGATTTTTTGATGAACGCTTTTGAAAGTAAACACAATTAAATCGGTCCTGGGTGGTTGTTAATTAAGTTTTCTGATTTATTTATCAAATGGGTTTTCATGCATTTAATGATTTTGAGGATGAAACTGATTTGATTAATTTAGTGTTTTGAATTTGTGATCATACTTTTAAGCGATTTTACTACTGCCATTCTCTGTTGTATTTTGTGTAAGAAGTGAAACGGTTTTCAGAGTTTTTTCGAGTCTGTCCAATGTATTCGTTTTTCTCGTGATCACATTTTTTTATTTTATAACTTCCTGAACTGAACTTCTTCTTTGTGACGAGCCTATTTTTTCCCTAAGCACAGAAACGGCCGTAACCTAGGTCAACTTACCGAGTCGACAGCTTTAGCTTAGGTGAGAACGCACAACCTACTAGCCTAATTTTAACACCTTGTAAACATTGTTTGTGCCCACGTGATCTCACCAACACAACCTACTGTAGGTTAGTCTAGGTTAGATTATTGCGGTTATGAACCTATGTAGTTTGGGAAACTGGCCACTAGCCGTAGCCTAGGCCCAACGGCAATTTACATTTTTTTATAAATTCCTAAACTGTCTTCTTTACATTATTATTTTTTTTATCTTTAGAACTTTGTAGTTTGTTTTTTTAATTTTTTTGCGTTTGAATGAAATGGTAATATTTGAATTTTGTCTGAAGGTTTTAATGATAATTTAGAAAGTTCTATTTGGTAACTGATGCTAGTCCACGATGAGTTTTCATTTGTTTTAATTGGTTTTATTTTCTTGGTGTTTTATTTTCTTCTTTTGAGCTTTTTTTTGACAATGTTATCAATTAAACAAAGATTAAATCCATGAAGAAAAAAGCCAAATCTTTGATATAATTCGATTTTTTATAATTTTCATCAGAAATTGGGGTGTAAACCAAGCGGTGAATATTACATATTATATAACAATTGAATCCTTCAACATTTTCAAATTACTCTATTTTCGGTTTACACTACATGTCATGTCTGAAGCCTGTTGTGTTATGTTTTGTAAAATTAAATAACCCATTTGTGTTGCCGAACATGATAGCCTTGCTATCTATAGGCCTCTGGGATTGATTAGAAATATTTGTTTAGCGTTGTTTTGATGTATTAACTTTGAAATGTTGTCTAATACTATGAAACCCAGAGTTTTCCTCGAGTGAGGGAATATAATTATATACTCACCAATATGTTCTGTGTTAGCTTTGGCTGAAAAAAACTGACGTACATGAAACCTACAATATTATACCGGGTGGCCACGATAAAGTGTCCTAAACGGATTACAGGAGTACTATTAGAGCTAGAAAGATGAAACAAACTTTTCTATCTGGGTACATGGAGATTTCAGGAAAAATATTTTTAAGATTCTCAGTATACAGGGTGTGTCAATACTGAAACTCACGGGGTCAAAACTCGAGATTTTTAAATACAAAGGTGGGTCATATTGTACATAGTTTTAATCAGAAGACAATTCTCGACATTTTGGCGAAACAATTTTTTTGATATGTTGCGCCATTACAAAGCTAGAGCTATGAACATGAGTCGCGTAAGCTTTTACGGGACGCCCTGTAGTTAAACTATAAATTCGATTAAAAATATGGAGTTTACGTATTATTTCTCAGAATTTGACGAGCTTTTTAATGGTATGTAGTACAAGCATGTTTTCAAAACATTTCTAACCTCAAAATCTATGTAAACATTGAAGTTGCTATTATCATGAATAAGTCAAAAATATTAAATAGTAAGATATAGCATATTGCATATCATTGTAAAGATAATTTAAATATGAACATTTTTGTATAAAACATAACTTTGTATCTTAATTCGTTTAAGAGCTATAACAAAAAACCAATTTTAACCTTGATTTTGCCTGTATTTTAGTAGTTTATACGGTAGTTTCGTTGTTTGACTTGCTTGGTACCTAATTTAAGAGCCACAATTCTAATAAAATAGTTCTTCTTGGTAAAAACTCATAAAATGACATAAAACAAACATAAATTAGGATAACAATATTTCCCTTTTAAACACTAAATTAATCAAACCTGTTTCATCCCTCAAAATCATTCAATGCAAGGGGAACGTCCTTCACAAATAAATCAGACAATCCTAATTAACAAGGACTCAGGACCGATTAAAATTTCGTGTAATACTGTCAAAAGCGTTAACCAAAATCTTAAGTCATAATCATTACGTTTTATATGACACCACAATTGATCCTTCAACTTATTTTAAATTACTGTATTGCCTGTTTACACCATATATATCTAAAAATATTGTCGTGGTTATGTTATTGCGCACTTTGCAATATTTTATCTGCTGTGTTATATCAGCTGATTGATTTCTCAAGCTGTTGTATTGTGTATTTAAAATTTCTTTACATTGTTACGTGTCAAATAAAATGAATACTCATTTGAAATACAAACAATACAACAGCTAGAAATCAATCAGCTGATATAACACAGCAGATAAAATTGCAAAGTGCGCAATAACATAACACGACAACTGGTTTCTCTCCCAACTCTGTTTTATAACAGCTACAAACAATTATTGTTATATTCTTATTTATGTTTGTTTTATGTCATTTTATGAGTTTTTACCAAGAAGAACTGATTGTGGCTCTTAAATTAGGTACCAAGCAAGTCCGACCGTATAAACTACTAAAATACAGGCAAAATCAAGGTTAAATGGTTTTGTTATAGCTCTTAAACAATTAAGATACAAAGTTATGTTTTATACAAAAAATGTTCATATTTAAATTATCTTTACAATGATATGCAAATGCTATATCTTACTATTTAATATTTTTGACTTATTCATGATAATAGCAACTTCAATGTTTACATAGATTTTGAGGTTAGAAATGTTTTGAAAACATGCTTGTACTACATACCATTAAAAGCTCGTCAAATTCTGAGAAATAATACGTAAACTCCATATTTTTATCGAATTTATAGTTTAACTACAGGTGTAAAGCGCATGTTCATAGCTCTAGCTTTGTAATGGCGCAACATATCAAAAAATTGTTTCGCCAAAATGTCGAGAATTGTCTTCTGATTAAAACTATGTACAATATGACCCACCTTTGTATTTAAAAATCTCGAGTTTTGACCCCGTGAGTTTCAGTATTGACACACCCTGTATACTGAGAATCTTAAAATATTTTTCCTGAAATCTCCATGTACGATTTCCAGATAGAAAAGTTTGTTTCATCTTTCTAGCTCTAATAGTACTCCTGTAATCCGTTTAGGACACCTTATCGTGGCCACCCGGTATATATACTATTTTTGTCTGCCTACCTTCAAAAGCTACTTTTTAAATAAAGTTTAAACCTCAATTAGTTTCCATTGAAGGTTTGTTGCTGGGAACATGTAACATTTAACTCAGCAAGTTAGAGCTACAACCATTGACACAGAGAATACAAGATCTAAGACACTTTGAAGGGCTTTGATAATGACTGAGGCTCTACAAACAAACAAAATTGCTAGAGGTTCTTTAACAAATCTATTGCCATTTCTAAACATTGCTTTTATGACAGTCAATATGCTGTTATCAAAAACTGTGCGTATAAAATCTACATTAACATTTTATATAAGGAATCTATAGAAAACGCTACATTGTGTGAAGTACAAAAAAACACAAGTAAATAATAAAACGTTATAATGTTTTTTATATATAACTTAATTTGGTTTGATTTTAGAAATAAAGAGGCACATAGACGACCAAGTAATCTCTGATTGTCACTATACAATTGAAAAACGCCAACCAACAGAATAAATATCGAGTTTAGAATAAAATGTGAATTTGAGGAAATCTCTAAAAGCAACTATTATTGCATTGCTTTTATTTCTAACTACTGTACCCTAATTCTCTAGCCTAAACTCACAACACAGTCAGACTTGCAAGAAACTACAGGAAGGAAAATTACAAACAAGAGCGGTTTCGGTTGAATAATATTAATACAGGACGATTAAGTTAACAAAACTTCGAGGATTCATAACTCAGACCTGAGAAACTGCTTCCGTCTCTCTCCCCACCTCTACGTTTTGCACCGTACCACATTATTGACATGTAATTTGTCAATGCTATTTTTATAAAGTCATCTATTTGCATGGATTTAACAAAATTGAAAAAGCTTTAAAACTCAAATAAACCATCATGATATACGTTCAAAAGCGTCGCGTAAATGAGCTTATACCAATTTAAATGGATAAAACTATGTATAAATGGCTATGTATTTAGGCAAACACAGTCTCGTAAAACCCCAAGAAAATGTTATGTAACTTTTAAGTTAAGAAAAAATGCTTACTCCTTGGTCTCCTCCATTAAAACTTCACAATAACAATTTATTCCCTCAATTTCTGGCTTCAAAAATCAGTTTTTAATTCAGATAAATCATCGTAAATTCGTTTAACTTCTGGCCTCGGAACAGTTTCTTTTCAAATCTTGTCCTTTCCCTCAGTCTTAGATCTCGGTATTTGACTATAGTAGTTAATACGATTGAGTATTGCTACATTCCTTCAGCCTTCGGGCTTAGTAAATCTCTCCGTCGTTACAAAGATATTAACCTTCCCTTCCAGTACTCCTTTGAGTCTTTGTAAAATATTTTTCCCATTTTTTTTTCAAATTATTGATTAGTCTTTAATATAAAACTTAGGACTAAGACATGTTGGTTCCAACAAAATTTTTGGATGTTTAGGTTAGTAAAACAACACATAAATAATTCTATGAGCATGTTAACATATCCATAACGATATTTGAAAGGTTTTTCACACAAGGCACTTGTAATATTAAAGAACAAAAGACAATAAAAAAACAAGGTAAAAGAAAAAATTGACAAGGGTCCACTGTTTACATCTGCTTTAATTTTGTGTTTATAAGTTTGTTTGTTTTTAAAATATTTGTTTAACCTTACACTATAGCATGATGGGCTGAACAAACCGTAGTTTTATAAGATGATAAAAGAGATTCTTTATTGTCTTTTTGTTCTTTAATAACCATATCTGATAATTTAGTTTTACCCACCCTTGAAGAAACTGTTTTAAACCCCTGATGTAAGCCTGGCCAAGAGTACATTGTTTGTGGAAATGCTGCCAGGGCCGAGACAACTTTGTATTTATGTCTGTTTACGTTTTAGAGACGCTTATTTGCAACATACCTTGTATTTGTAGGCTTAAATGTCTCACTCCGGTTATGGCGTGATTCTTGGACCTTCCGTGTAACGGAATAAATATTTCTTTATATTTAGGAAGAAAGTCCATGTTGTTTGATGGTGGGTGATGGTCAGCTCCGCTATTATTTTTTAGGCTGAGCAGGGTTTTAAATAGTATATTTCATCACTTGGTTACGACACCGTTAAATGACCAAAGGGTCAAAAGGTACTTTCGGGCCGAGTATGAACAATACTGTCATGATGGAAATAATAATGAGAAATAAATGACAACACATGTTTTAATATCACAAAGAATTAATTAAGTAAACACTGATTTGAACTCAGCAGTCTGAATAAGTTTTGAAGAAACAGATACACTGATTTCCTATAAGTCAGTGTAAAATTCAAAACAAACTCGTTGAACCAACTGATGCCCATGCCACAAAAGATTATTAAAATGATCTTTTTCTCAGAGAGTAAAATGTCATCCAAACAATACTTTTGTTACCTGAGTGTAAAACTTACACTTTAGCAATGTCAATACATGTGTCTAAAGCAGCGTTTTCAGAACAGAATTACAGTATTATTAAATGTTACTTTTCACCTAGAGAAGGGGTCACTGAATAAATAATGAATAAAATTAATACACTTTACAGTCGTATACAAAAATATTGTTGACGGAAAAATGGAAATGAAAAATCTAAATATTAAAACAAATAGATGACATCGTGTTTTCTTGTTAACTATAAAACGAAGAAAAAAGTCTGTAATAATATTTCAACCAGAGAAAATTACACAAATGCAAACCACCACTACATTCCATACGTATAAACTAGTGAATGGCATCCACTGAAGCGTGTCAAGTGTCAATCACAGGTTTATGTCGATATGCAACTACTGGATATGTTTCCTGGAAATCATACACACTCACTGATACCACATATCAACGCTACACACCTCTACAGCTTTAGAAGCAATTCCTCCGTAAAGCAACCACGATCAATAAAATTTGAAATGCCAAATAAACAATTCATCCACGGACATACGGTTGGTTTTATTTTGAAAAGTTAAATTTGCACACTTGGTTTGAACTACGAGATAATATTGTAAAAGATAGCCTACGTTTAACAACAATTGAATGTTTTTGTCTCCACTATAGATGTTTTGCTGCTGCAAAGTTAAGCTAAAAACATATGAAAGTATGGACATAATGTAGTACGTTTTAATGACATACGACGTGTGGTATGTTTTAATACATTTTCGCTTCCTGTTTTTGTCTAATGTTTAGATGTAGTAACTTAAAAGACCATTTGATAGTTTCTTCGATTAATTCATTATGTTCCATTTTCTTACTTATTGTTTTAAACTAAAACATTTATGTACCTTTGCTAAGTATCTCGTTTCCTAAATGTATCATGTAAAGCAATACAGGATTGCAATACCCAATTATTTCACACTTTTATATTTTACTGTTGATTTTTTGAAGTCGGTTCAATTTTTTTGTTAAAAAGTTTTTATTTCACAATTTTTGATATTTATTTTTTTAAATCTTTATTTGAAGTCAGTTTTTTTGTAAAGTAATTCCAATCAGACAAATGTATAATAGGCGAGTAGGTTAAACAAAAATACAGTAACGGCAAAGAAAATATCGATTCAATTTTTGAAGCTGTTAAATGATTTTGTACTTGTGGTGTAATGTAATCATATTATCTCGAACTTATATTAACTTGTAATCATATTAACTTAACTTAGTAATTAAGTCATGAGGTCTTGAAATTAAAGTAGTTGAATCATATAATATTTATTAAAAAAAGCTTTCAGCCAGTTTGGGAGGGAAGCAGCCCTCTAATCGGACCCTAGGGTTGAGTCCTTCATCCTATGTATCAATCGCTGGTTTGACGTGATTTTCTTCAGTACAAACTGAAGTAAATGTGTACTGAGTATAGCTGTGAGTACAGCTCTTCTAGGTAGACAATTAGACCGCTGCACTTAAGACACAAATCTGCTACACGGGAGTGGAAAGAATCGCCTGGATCACGGTAACGCTTCGTCCATTGGCCTCGAGGCCTTTGCTTATGGTATTAATGTAGATCATAGGCCGTTTGTTTTCCCATGGCATGCTCGAAGGATCAATTAAGTGATTGGCTTCGATCGCGGTAGCGTTTTGCCGAACGGGTATGGGGCATCAGGGTGACGATTTGGCTTATGGCTCGTTGATTACGAGCCTTCGGTAATAAGCTCGCAGGAGTAGTTCCAATCTGAAATGTAGTTTCGGTGCTTGGTCAAGCTAAAAGGACTAGGTGGTTCGCTCCACTCGCATTGACGCTTAGTTGTTGCTGGCCTTTCATTTGCTTATTGCCAGCTCACAAGATCATGTTTAGTTAGGTTTCGGCCCGTATCCTTATGACTTATGAGTAGTTTGCTCTTCCTTTAGCACGTTTGCTATATTATGAGCCGTTTACATTGCTCATAGTAACGCGTCGTCCTTTAGGCAAATTAGTAGAGATTTATTTTGCTGTCAATTTTGTGTTTTCTAACTTTGCCTTTCCTTTAACTTAAAAGTTTTAAAATATGTCGGGCGAGCTATTTTCTGAACTATTTATGAGTTAAAGTTTTTGTACGGTTATGTACATAATTTATTAATGTTGAAATTAACACAAATGCAGTTCAGATTTACGAGGTGTTCACGCTTACCCTTAAAGTGTCTGATTGTTTTGAAAATTTCTCCAGAAATATACTTATTTTAAACGTATCAGGGTACAATTTTGAGTAAGTTATGTTCTGGACAGAACGGTACCATTATCATATCATATACATCCATCACATCGAAATGAAAACATCATCAGCTTAAAATTCGGGAAAACCCCGTGTTTGCGTAAAATGTATCGTTTTTAACAGTTCATAAAACATTTTATGGAAACCACGTTGTGGAAAATTCAATTTTAATTAGCCTTGTACCTTAACTATTTTTATACCTTCCAAAGCGAGACCTATACCACTAAGCACGCATGGAGTACAAAATGGAGTTTCAGCATGACATTTTGGACATTTTATACTTGTTTACAGAATCTATAACAAGTTTTAAAGCTATAAACTTTTTTGTTGAGAACATAGCTATTCACAGAATATTATCATAACCAGGTTTAAGATATTGAAAATAAAGTTTCTATGGCTATAAAACTAATACGAAATGCAAAAATTACGTGTTTTTTAGCGAGAAGGAGGCCATAGCTCGGTAAATATATGTGTAATCATAACAAGTATACATATTTTCTGAAAGACAATTAAATTTTACTGGCACAAAAAACCTTCAAATATTTGGTCAAGTGTATATTTTGACGTCTAGAACTCTGTAAATACAAACAAAGACATTTTTTCGAGTATTTTTAGACGAAAATATCTATTTATCTCAACAACACCCAAGATTTAGAAGAACTTAAGACTACTACCTTGTTGCAAATTTAATTCTACATCGAAATAGTGCTATAGAAATCCATTTCTGGTTCTAAATAGTTGTTTTTACCACGTAAAATACGCAACAAGTACATGGAATTTCGAGAATTTTTGAGGTTTTTACTTTTTTATATAGAAATATAAGTCTGATCAAAAGATATTTAAATGGGACGACTATGGAGTAAAGATCTACCAATCAACGCAAACTGGGTGTAAAATGATGCTCGCGTTCAAAAGTAATTCGTGAACAGACATAAAAAATAATAAAAATTACGTGTTTTTGAGCGAGAAGGAGGTCATAGCTCGGTAAATTCGAATATAATCATAATAAATATATATATATATTCTTAAAGACAATTAAATTTGACCCTCACATGGTTCCTTCAAATCTTTGGTCAAGTCTATATTTTGGCGTCTAGAACTCTGTAAATACAAACAAAGACATTTTTCGAGTATTTTTAGACGAAAATATCTATTTATCTCAACAACACCCAAGATTTAGAAGAACTTAAGACTACTACCTTGTTGCAAATTTAATTCTACATCGAAATAGTGCTATAGAAATCCATTTCCGGTTCAACATAGTGTTTTTACCACGCAAAACACGCAACAAGTACACGGGTTTTTGAGATTTTTTGAGGTTTTTTACTTTTTTTATATAGAAATATAAGTCCGATCAAAAAGATTTTTAAATGGGACCACTATGGAGTTAAGATCTACCAATCAAAGCAAACTGGGTGTAAAACGGTGCCCGCGTTCAAAAGTAATTCGTGAACAGACATAAAAAAAAAATCGCCCAAAGTCAACTTGTATAACCTCCTCGTTTCACTGAAGTCGGTCAAAAATAAGAAATATAATGATTATGTTTTTTATTTACAAAATCAGAAGTTTGTTTTTGTGTGTTGGTCTTCGGAAAAACACTGTTCCAATTCAAAATATGTATATTTGTACGAATATATTCCAGATACACTTTCAAAAGAAAAATACTTAAATTACATTCTTGGTTATACGTCTTAACAGCGTCAACATAATATTGAGCAAACGGTAAATTGAATTCCGTACCACCAAAACCCGCCCGACCTTTCGTCAAAACCTATATTGACGTTATTTTCTTATAGCTCATGAAAATAAAACTGTGTATTACCTGTAACACATTGAACTCATATAGTTGTATTTTATATTGGTCTTTTTAGGTAAATTTATAGGGTGTAACTTCTATTTCAAAAAGGTTAAATGGTTGAACTTGAAAAGTTTGGAGTCACTTGAAATGAACGAAATACTGTGGAATAAATAAGAGAAAACGTTTGTTGTTGCGTTTAGATGGATTTATAGGGAGCAAAGTTTAGTTGTAAACAGTCCGCTGTGAGAGTGTGAATTGGCAACAGACCAAGTCCTAACATGAACATGGACCTTGTATTGCCAGCTCACCCAACAGTAACATGACATAGCGTAATAACAGGAAAATAATACTAGAAAACCTAAATTGATCATATTCGTACGTAAAAGCAAAATATTATACGTAGGACATAAAATCAAGAACAGATCCTAGAAGGGATGATTACTAACTACCAAAACGAGATCTTAATACATAGTTAGTATTACTTATATGTTAAAATGTGCGTAGAAATAAATTTGTAGTACCGAAACGAAAAAATGACTTACTAAGCGTAGCGGTACTAGCAAGTCTTGGACAATCTTTATTTATGGGAATAGTAAAGTATGAAATTGTGTTGGTTTAACTGTTTGTGTATAAGGAAGTATGTTTACAAACATTGTAGTTAAATTTATAATTTAATTTTGGCAGATTTGTGAACGTGATTAAAAAGTAGTTAAGAGTATGTCCGTTACAGGTTCTTCTTTGTAAAACCTTTACCTCTTGGTTTGACGCCTGACTAAACTTATCCTCAAATAACTGGTTTTTTCTGCTTTTCTAATCAAGATTTTTGAGGAAACTAAAATAAAATCCTTCATTAGTGTTAAAGATTGCAGAGCACACTTGGTATGTACGAAGCTGAATATTCGTTCCTGTTTTCCTGATTAGAGTTTATGAATAAAAACGTCTCTCCCACTGTTTATTCATATACTTGCGTTTCCGTTTCCATTGGTTGAGAGGCTTTCCATTTCAATCACAATGTACTTCCTGAACAATTGAAGTCATAATACATTATTACAGAATTGTAAAAATACACATTTCCCATAATATATAGCACGATTTTATACTGGCAATTTTATTTAGGGTCATTTACGCCACTGAAATCACCCATACTCCTGTCAGGATTAAGAAGTAAGAATACTTATTTAGTTATTGTTTATCTGATACATTTTCAAAAGGTAGACTTAAGGTAGAGCCAATTATAATATTTGTTCAAGTATTCATATCATATGGCAACTATGAGTTAATAAACACACTTATACTATCTTTTACTGCTAACATACTCTTGCAAATTGTCCAACACGTTACCCTGTAGACGTATACTTTTTTATGGTTAACATATATCTTAGGCTTTTAGTGCAACTATTTCCATGTGCCACAAATCTAGTCAAATACTAGACAGAGTTCCCAAATAAATTATTTTAATCTGACATTGTTAGATTTGATCCCTACGATAGATTTTAGCTTTCAAATTATTTAAATACATATGGGTCAAAATTATTGTATTATGAAAGCAAAACTAATTTTTTTGAAATAAAATACTCATATTTGTGGTGTTATGGTTTGGCCAAAGACTAAAACAAGTACAAAATAATGTTCCGCCAAAATTCTGTGTCTTCGTGTTCATCGGATAATTAGGACTGTGCCTAAACTGTTTTTAAGTAGCCTAATATACAGAATTGTGTAGATCAAATCAGAGAATTTTATGCTCAACCAATTATTTATGAATTGGTATTGGTTGCATCAAATCTGACTTTCCCCAAAATTAGCTTGAAATCCTGTTTGTAAAATGGTTCAACCTCTTTTAAGTGTGTATGTCGAGATCAAATGCCAATGTTTTTATGAAACCGAGCGTTATACAATTTTAACCGACTTCAAAAAAGGAGGAGGTTACTCAAGTCAAAGTGAGACTTTTTTTTTTAATCTATGTCTGTCCACGGATTTTTCTGGAATGAAAGCACCGATTTTGATGCGGTTTGTTTTGTTTGGTAGGGCTATACCCCATAGTGGTCCCATTTAAATATCTTTTAGATCAGACTTATATTTCTATATAAAAAAAGTAAAAACCCTCAAAAAAATATCAAAATCCCGTGTACTTGTTGCGTATTTTGCGTGGTAAAAACACTATTACGAACCGGAAATGGATTTCTATAGCACTATTTCCATGTAGAATTAAATTTGCAACAAGGTAGTAGCCTTAAATTCTTCTAAAACCTGGGTATTGTTGAGATAAACAGATATTTTCGTCTAAAAATACTCGAAAGAATGTCTTTGTTCGTATTTACAGAGTTAAAGACGCCAAACTATACACTTGATCAAAAATTTGAAGGAACCAAGTGAGGGTCAAATTTAATTGTCTTTAAGAAAATATATATATTTGTTATGATTATATTCATATTTACCGAGCTATGACCTCCTTCTCGCTCAAAACACGTAATTGTTATTGTTTTTTATGCCTAATCACGAATAACTTTTGAACGCGGCCATCATTTTACACCCAGTTTGCGTTGATTATTAGATCTTAACTCTATAGTGATCTCATTTAAATATAGTTTTGATCGGACTTATATTTCTATATAAAAAAGGTCAAAAACCTCAAAAAATCTCAAAAACCCGTGTACCTGATGCGTATTTTGCGTGGTAAAAACACTATTTTGAACTAAAATAAGGCTTCAATAGCACTATTTCGATGTAAAATTAAATTTTCAACAAGGAAGTAGCCTTAAAATTTTCAAATATTTGAGTGTTGCTGAAATAAACTGCTATTTTGTCTAAAAATACTCTAAAACATTTCTTTGTTTGTATTTATAGAGTTATAAATACCGAACTAAACATCTTATCAAAGTTTTGAAGGACCAAGTGAGGGTAAAATTTAATTGTCTTTAAGAAAATATATATTTTTAATATGATTATACTCATATTTACCGAGCTATGGCCTCCTTCTCGCTAAAAAAACACGTAATTTTTAACACTTCATAAAAGTTTGATAGCCATAGACACTTAATTTTTAATATAATAAACCCGGTATTGATAAGATTCTGTGCATAGCTAAGTTTCCAACAAAAAAACGTATTTACAAGCTTTGAAACCCTTTATAGATTCTGTAAACAAGAATAAAATGTCCAAAATGTCATGCTGAAACGTGTACTCCTTGCGTGCTAAGTAGTATAGGTATCACTTCGGCAAGGCTATAAAAATGGTAAATGTACAAGACTAATTAAAATCTTTTCTACAAAATGGTTTCCATAAAGTGTTTTAAGTACTGTAAAACTTATAAAAATCTTCTGATATTTTACGCAAATACGGTTTTGTTACCGTATTTTAAGCTGATGATGTTTTCATTTTGATGTGATTGAAGTTTTTGATATGATAATGGTACCGTTCTGTCCAGAACATAACTTACTCCAAAATTGTACCCTGATACGTTTAAAAATACGTATATTTCTGGAGAAAATTCGAAACAATCAGACATTTTGAGGGTAAGCGTGAACTACTCGTACATTTAAACAGCATTTGCGTTAATTTCAACATGATTAAATATGTACAATACTGTACAAACAAGATTCAACTTAAAAAATGTTCAGAAATCAGCTCGCTCTACATAAAGTAGTTTAAAAGTTTTAAGTTAAAGCAAAGCCAGAAAGTTAGAAAACACAAAAGTGACAATTAGCAAAAAACCCCGGTACTAATTTGCGAGGCTAAAGGACGGGGCGTTAGTAAGAGAAATGTAAACCACTCCTAATACAGCAAACTTGCAAAAAAAAATAGCAACCTATCCAGAAGTCATAGGGATACGGGCCGAAACCTAACTGTACATGATCATAGCTCAGTGGTACAGTGTGTGCTTCGCACCAAATCAGCCCGGGTTCGATTCCCGGGCGCAGTGATAACTTTTCACGATGGCCACTCCCCGTGGTTCGGAAGTCACGCTAAGTTGGTCCATTCCCTGGTTGTTGGGATTAATTAATGACCCAAACTGGGGAACAGTCGGCCCGAGTTTGTAACAAGACTACACCTCATCATCCATCAATAACACTCAACACACTCACCCTTCACCCCATATTCACCTTAAAAATACCCTCGGAGTGGTCGGTGTCTCAAATCAAAGTATCAAAGATCTTGTGAACTGGGAATAAGCAAACAAAAGGCAACAACGACGAAGCGTCAACGCGAGTGGGGCGAACCACCTAGTCTTTTAGCTTGACCAAGCACCGAAACTACATCTTTAGAAGAGAACAACTACTTTTGCGATTATTATTATAACCGAAGGCTTGTCAAATCGTCACTCTGATGACCCATACCCGTTTGACCAAAACGCTATCGCGAGCGAAGCCAGCTAGCCATGGGAAAAGCAAACGGTCTATGTTCTGTATAATTGTTACCATAAGCAAAGGCCTCGAGGTCAAAGGACGAAGCGTTACCCTGATACAAGCGATTCTCCTCACTCCCGTGTGGCAGATTTGTGACATGAGTGCAGCGGTCTGACTCTGATTGTCTACCTAGAAGAGCTGTACTCACATTTACTTCAGTTTGTACTGAAAAATCACGTCAAACAAGCGATAGATACCGAGGATGAAGGACTCAAACCTAGGGTCCGATTAGAGGACTGCCTCTCTCCCAAACTAACTAAAAGCTTTCTGAAGGTCTTACGACTCAATTACTTAGTTTAAGATAATATGATTTTATTACACTAAAAGTTCAACTACAAACTCATTCATCAGCTTCATTAGACGAAACAGGTTTTCTTTAACGTTACTGTATTTAGGTACAACAATCTGGAATATTATAAATTTGTCTGATTAGAGACTTTAGCAAACAAAATAAATAAACTGACTTCAAATACATTTTGAAAAAATTAATACTAAAAATTGTGAAATAAAAACTTTTTAACAAAAACTTGAACCGACTTCAACAGGAAACCTACAGTAAAGTGCTCTAAAAAGTGTGAAATAATTTGGTAATTCAATTCTGTATTACTTAACATGCTACATTAATAAAAAATGAGTTTCTGATGTTTTATGCGAACATACAATAATGTATCCATTACACTACAGTAGTTCAATACAGCAGTTCTTATTTCATGGTAACCAATATAGTAAATATTAATTTGCTAATACATATTAGAATACCACCATAGGCGAACACTATGTGCAATATTGTGGACTAAATTTTAGGTGTTGTAACAATCTTTTTTCACTTAAAAAGATATTGGAGTCGGTGCTGCTTCTTCTTGGATAATATTGCTTCAGCAGCACCGACTCCAGTATTTTTTTAAGTGAAAAAAGATTGTAACAACACCTAAATTTTAGAGCACTTTACTGTAGGTTTGCTGTTGAAGTCGGTTCAATTTTTTTGTTAAAAAGTTTTTATCTGATATAAGATTAAATTAACTTAATATGTCTGTTTTGTCAAAGATTTAAAGGCTGCAAAAGATATTTTACAAACAAACAGAATACTTCAGTGGATACATGGCATACCATAGATGTTTAATGAATTTTCTTGCCTAAAACGTAACACGGTGAAAGCTGTTTCATTAACAACAAACGTGTTTTATAGCGTTTTTTGTGAGTTACAATACAAAACTAAATATTATCTTAGGAAAATGTGACAAATTTTTCGATCAGAATTTGAACTGGAATTCATATTATTGTTGTAAATATAAATATTGGCCTTTATTCATTACTCAGTAACAAAATAGTGTAGATAGGTTTTTTTAACAGTTCCTGCAGTTAGTATCAAAGTTTTAGCAAACGTTCCTGTAGTAAGTATCACCTTATTTGCCACTTTTTGGTTTTGTTATAGTTTTTTACTTAAATAATTTAAATAATGTTGGTGTATGTTTTTAAAACTAAAGTACCGTGTTGTTTTACTATCGTAAGTATTATAATAAACCTTGAATACTGTTCTTTAAATGGCATCGTCAAATATTTAAAATGTCGTTCACAAAGAAAGGTACCCAAGCAACTGGATGTCTCTTGAATTCACCTGTGTAAAACATAACTGAGCTCTTCAAAGTTGCGAGGCTCGGGAGAAAATTGAAAAACTTTCAACATTTCTTTAAAACTGGAAGGAGAAATCTACAGTAAGTTTGACTCATGAAACTATGTTGTACTTGAGAAATGTCTTGGACTAAAATAATTTATGAGTAAACCCCTTTTATTTGTAATCCAAGTCAAAATCCTGGTTTTTGAAGTATTAAGGCATCCTATTAAAGGATTTGTCGCATTATAAATCGTGATGTTGTGGTATACGTATGAATTGATATTTCATTTCTTATGCCATATTAATTGTTTTTTTTACGGAACTATATATTTTTATATTCAATTAATTACAGGATCTCAAGGGTTTATTGGCAGGTTTACCATCGGGATCCAATCAGCTGTTTGAGGTAAATGACCTCACTTTGAGGTCTAGTAACCCATCGCGCTATAGAACACTGGAATCAAGATGGTGTCTGATTAACCGTTAACTAACCACTCGTTTCTACTTAAACACCGCCCAATTGACAACCTATCGGGCTCAACCACAAATTAATATTTCATTAACTACCTTTTAGTAGATATATTCAATTAGGGAATTAAGTAAGAAGTAGGTTGCAAAAACTACTGGAAACATTGCAACTGTAAGAAGGGGTTTTCGAACGATATTAATTTTTGGTCCAGATTAGCTTAAGTACTAACAATAAAGATAACGTTTATAAGGCCTGTGCCAACCTTGGCTAGTGAAAAACTTACAATACAAAACCTATAAAAATAATCTCTACTGTTGGATTTCCATTATTTTAAAACTGTCCGTGAAAAGTTTTGTTGCCCTTAAATTTACTTTCTATTACGAGTTTGTTGTTGAGAACATGTAACATTTAACTCAGGAAGTTAGAGCTACAACCATTGACACAGAGAATACAAGATCTAAGGTGCTTTGAAAGGCTTTGATAATGACTGAGTCTCTACAAACAAGAAACTTGCCAGAGGCTCTTTAACACATCTATTGCGTTGTTTTGATAAGTATCTCAGTGATTAAATTATTGTATCCATTCGACCTTTTGTTTGTAAATCAGTGTATATAGAAGAGTACGTTGGCTATGGTACACAAATAACGCTAATGTTTACTGTTTACGATGTGAACGATTGTAGCCTGCAAACCACAACACAGCAAGACTGGCAAGGAACAACAGGAAGGAAAAGTACAAGCAAAGAGCGGTTTCGGTTGAATAATATTAATGCAAGGACGATTAAGTTAGCAAAACTTCCGAGATTCATAACTCAGAACTGAGAAACTGCTTCCGTCCCTCTCCGGACCTCTACATTGCACCGAATACATATCACAGGATTGACATGGATTTTTAATACAGTTTGATTTAAATTGGCTTTTATATGCGTAGGATTCTTAGATTTGTCTTATATAACAAATAAAAATTGCTTCTTTTCTTAATATTTCTTGTACAAATTAGAGCTTTTGTCCACCAAGATTCTGAACTAAAGGAGCTCTGATTTATTGCATATCAGAATAAGCTAGTTGTGGCTAAAAATAATTTTGATGGTTATGGAGCTGACAAACTGGTTTCAATAATGTTGACAAGTGAAATTTTGAAAATGTCAAAAATTTTGTAATCAATAAGTTGAGGAAGTTGCTTACTTCTCGGCCTGCTCCATTTGTACTTCGTTACAACAATGTATTGTTTCGGGTAATTTATATTGAAACGACAATGTTTCTTAACCACAATATTGGTAAGTTAGTGTACCTTTTTGTTAGTGTGATGTCACCAACACAATAATTCCTACAGTTGTCGTACTTAGTATGTTGTTATCTGGTAGTACATATGTTGTTAAGACAACACTAGTAATCTATTGTTTTATTTTTCTAATTTCCACCTCTAACTAGTTATACAGAGTGCTCAGTTATTACAGGAACAAGCTTCACCAGGTGGGTTTTCACGTGATAATAAACAAAAAGGGTCCTATAACACATAGGCCTAGCTCACTTAGTTTTCCGTCTGTCTGTCTGGGTTTTTCACTAAATAATCTTTATCTCCAAGGTCAATTAAGTTACAAACCTCAAACGTTGCACATTTGTAAGTATAATAATTACAAATCAAAAAAACATAAATTTGACTCATTTTCACTGCCGGTCTAAAAACGGCGGCCATATTAAATTTTCTATGGTTAATAACTCAAAATTCTTAAACTGTATGGTAATAAACAAGACCAACAATACTTGATTAATGTTTTTATAAAAATCTTAATAGCAAGTTTGTTATGCTGCAATAAGTAACAACGGAGTAATTCAATTTTTCCTGTGCACAAACCTTTATTTACATATGTTCTCAAATGTAAATAGAGCTGAGTGTGTTCTCCTGCACCTTCTCTTTTAGTTTGCCGTCGTATCTTTATAAATTATTATTGTGTTTGTTGGCATTTTTTGAGGTTAGCTTTAAGATTATAAACACTGGGTTCAAAACAGCGTTTTGTTTTTTCACTATATCGGCTTCAATAGTTAAGTCAACTGACAATAATTCACAAATTCAATGATTTTGTTATTTAAATATCTAAAGCTAACTGTATAACTCTGTAACAAATGCAAAAGAAAACGTTAATTTGTTCAAACCCCTGATGTAAGCCTGGCCTAGTACATTGTATGTGGAAATTCTGCCAGGACTGAGACAGCTTTGTATTTATGTCTGTTTACGTTCCAGAACTTGCTTATTTGCAACATTAGTCTACTGAATATTTGTGGACATCAGAGGAAAACTTTAAAATAGGTAAAACTAACTTGCAGTAATTATTACAAATATATCTAACGGTTTTTTTTAGTTTCCCCGTTTGCATCGAAATACCGGAATATATGCAAAAAATATCACGGCTATTCTTAAAATAAGCAACAAATAAAATTATTACAGAATCGATTGATTACCCTAAATGAACAAACCATTTTTTTCTTCTTATTTATATAACTTTTAATGCACATAAAGTACCAATTAAAATAAGGTTTTACAAACGTCGGGAGTACCACTCTTTTAATACTACAAGTTAAATGGACCAATGCCAACAAACATCACTATATTTCATAC
This sequence comes from Matsumurasca onukii, assembly GCA_018831715.1. Classification (NCBI taxonomy): domain Eukaryota; kingdom Metazoa; phylum Arthropoda; class Insecta; order Hemiptera; family Cicadellidae; genus Matsumurasca; species Matsumurasca onukii. The sequence continues at coordinate 14,923,596 of CM032065.1, forward strand.
GCATAAACCACTGAGTGCATACATTTTTACTGCGGACCCTTTTAACTGGAAAATCAATGAGTAAAAGAATCATTGATAAAACACGAAGGTTTTATGACGAACGAGTTCTTTGCCTTTTGTTAGTCTTTAATATTAAAATTTCACAAAGTATTTCATTTGTAATACAATTGTTTGAACACAATTCATCTACAAATACCTTATGAACTGCAATCATAGTTATAATTATGTATTTTCCCTTTTGAATAATCCCTCGTTCCTGAAAGTACATATTACGAATAAGAAAACTGACTAAATAAACCATACAATAAATGTTTCATTAGTACAGTAGTTAAATAAATGGCTGAAAGGGTAAAATATGAAAGGGATAAGCCGTATTGCTGGATTCATCCTTTCTAATTAACAGTCCGGTATATTGCCTCTAACCTCTCTTCACACAATTACCTTAGCGCAGATTGCAAATTAAGTCATACCTCGACCAACTGGTGTTTATTCCTTAATGTTTGACTGCTTACAATATAAAATAAGTGTAAGCCTTTGTAAACTACTAGCTGACTGTACCTGACACCCTTGCTACGCTAAGGGTTTTCAAATCGAACGTGTGAGTTAATCGTTACCTAAATATTTCAAAACCAATTAAATTATTATGTTGTTTGGTAAGTTATCTTTTCATCCACATCGATTTTGTGGTAAAGTTTATTTTGTTTTCTTCAGTGTCACGGAATAGGAAATGAGTGTAGGGTTTCATATTTGAAGAATCGAATGTTCCTAGGCATTATTATGAGGAAGCGACAGGAATAGTGCAGCTGTATACATTTCAAATACACTACATAAAATTGCCTCCTTCTCATTTCCCGCGTAAAATAAAATAAGTGTCCCACATAATCAAATTCGATGTAAGTATAACTACACCATTAGTATAAACATCGAATTGAAAATAATAAAATTTAGCCCCCACAAATTTAAAAGAAGTCTTGTGGAAGTAAGAGTTAGACATAGTGAACACATTAGTATTTCTAATTTGGTAAGTGTGACAATCTTGGTTTAAGAGGTTCATTTTTAACCTTTCCCAGTCTGTTGTCTAAGGCGTGAGCGGCAACCCCAGCACACGCCTATCAACACTGGCAGATCCATACATAGCGTGTGATAATGCAGAAAAAAGTCAGGCGCCATCACCAAGGGTTCCGTAAACTAAATGAGGATTTTACATGAGGAAAATAGCAACATTTCCAAAGCACCCATACTAACAGTAAGGAAATAACAAAAAAAACTCCTGATAATGTTCCTTTCCACTATACTATTCTCAATCAGTTCATTTTATCTATTTCACTTTATTGTAAAAGTCACCACTTTTTAGCTAATTATAAGACGTTACTCCAAAAGCACTCAAATAATATTATAAAATCGTAATGTTTAATTTTTTTTAAATGTTAAGTTTGATTCTGCTAGTAATTTGTTTTTAGATGAACTTACTAAAATACGCACTTATATTGAGTTTAAGCTAAATCCTATAAGTGACGTGGGATAATAAACCATTAGTGATAAAAACAAAATGAAGAATATCTAGTAAATGAAGCGTTTTAAGAAAGTAAATGTATAGATAATTTGTTTATACATTTATTTTAATTTTGACCCAATAACCTTTACCCCAAAGTGTTTGACACCCTTTCAAGGACACTCTGAATACTATAACATTGTTACCTATATTGTACTATTAAGTGTATAGATAACAATATAGGCTAGAGATAACCAGAGAACTATACTATCATTATAAAAGCTATGGAACATAGATACGAGCACCACAGTAGCCTATAAAGAATAAACCAGCCAGGTTATAACCAAGAAGCAGGAAAGACATCTAAGTCTAGAAGTTGTACTTTGATGTTGTTGTCAGCAGTAAACTGAGAGCTGAAATGTTTCCTTGTGATGGAGAAAAATAAAACATTGTTGTAAATGCGTGGGTTGAAATCTAGAGGTCTAGTAACAAGTGAAAACAGAATCTTTAATCACCTCTTATATAGAGTGATTCCTAACTATGGCCAGATCATAAATTAAAAGTCAGTACAGCTAAAAATAAGAAGAACAGTTTGAGTGAACACATGTCCACAAAACCTTGAACAGCAAAATACAAGATGGTAAATTCCACTCGGCTTTAGTTTCCTTGATAAAATATTATTTTTGTCTTGTATAAAAAGTTTTGTGTGACAAAAAAACAAAACAATCTTAATATAAAAACAAATAAGATAACCAATTACCAAAATACTGTTCCGCTATAGTACTACTTGCATAGGTAAAATGTTGTTGGAAAATTAATTGTATTTGAATCATCCATAAATTCACCAACCCTATAAAATCATTTTGAATTTAAAATGTTTTAAATTTCGACTTAAAAGAGTTTGTTAATATATTTTAAATAGTCTGGTAATTTGTTAAAAAAATTTATATTAATTTGGGATGGTAATTTATGAGATATTTCAAGTCTATGATATTAGGGTAATAAAGTCAGTCGTTTCTCAATACAGGGTAATCGAAAAAGGTGTACGAGTTTTGAAAGTGAAATGAAAATTGTAATATAATTGGTAGAATGTTGATTTTTACATCACAGCAAATCTTAAATTTTTTAAATATATTAAAAAAGGTTTCAATGTGAGCTTCCCCCATTGTACGACATACATCTAGCCGATAGTCAACCTCCCGCCAAGTGTCTGGAGCATTTCAGGAGTCACCGTTGCAATGGCTACGTTGATTCTTCTTCACAGGTGCTGTAGATCACGTATTTTCTCAGCATAAACTTAGTTTTTAATGTAACCCCAAAAGAATAAATCTAAAGGCGTCAAATCAAGACTCCTAGGTGGCCACAAAACAGGACCAATCCAACGATCAGGATATCTGTTGTTGAGAGCTTCTTGGACAGTTAGAATGTAGTGACATGGAGGAGCTCCATCCTGCTGGAAAATGACATTAATGCCCTTTTCCCCTTTCAATTTCTTCAACTTGAGGGAACAGATAAGAAGAAGAATCAACGTAGCCATTTCAACGGTGACTCCTGAAATGCTCCAAAACACCTGGCGGGAGGTTGATTATTGGCTAGATGTCTGTCGTACAACGGCCCCCCGTTGCAAAGAGTTTAAAGCTCACATTGAAACTTTTTCAATTAAATATAAAAGTTTAAGATTCCCTGTGTCTTTTGATGTAAACATAAAAATTTAACAGTTTATATTAACATTTTTATTTTACTTTCAAATCCCGTACACCTTTTTCGATGTACAATATCGTTGTTTTTAAATACATGTCCATGAGTAACCCACCACGATGTCTTTTTCCGCCAACGGCCACACCACTTTCAATACACCGGTTCCTGTCCGATCACCGAAGTCAAGCAACGTCAGGTGTGGTAAGTACTTGGATGGGTGACCGGTTGGGAACACCACGTACTGGTTGGCTTCTATGAATTTTGCCTTTTTGCCAACTTCTTTGCTTTTTATTCTTAGTTCAAGTAAGTTTTTTTCTTGTCTTTTTCATGACATTTGAACGTTCAAGCTTTAATAACTTTTATAATCCGGTCAAAATATTGCACCTATGTACATAAGGCTCGGTTCAGTGATTTTCTGCGGATTTGTTACGTACTTTCCATGCAGTTCATCATTTTGCAATCCTCTCTTCTTAAATGTATTTGGTTATTGAATTGAACTGTACTATTAAATACCATTCCGCAAACTATCCTCTCCGCGTAACTCTCCACCGAACCTGCACGACCTCCCTCGAGCTCAGGAAATCATGATTATTCATCGCATATTTTACATAACTTAATAACTGTTTTTTTTACACATTCCTCGCTTGTTTGTATCGAGTTCAATGACCAAAGACAATCTGATTGGTAGTCTTATCTTTTCTAAAGCTAGAATAGTTGATATATTGTTAGCCATTCCTTTGCGCAGAACTACCACTTTTGGCAAGTCGTTTGTCGTTACAGCATATAGATTGCGGGATGTATTCCTGATAGAATTAAGCACATTGAAGAGGTCAGGACTTGAATCTTGCGAGAGTCTCAGGGGCAGTGATGCCTGGTGTGGTAACGCGCGTGGTCGGGGCAAACATTTGGTTCGATTGAGTGTGTGTGTGAATAACACTTTAATGTTTAAAGTCTTTGACCTTATGTTTACCCTTTTTTTATTCTTGTTGATTGTCAATCAATATAAAAAATTTATTATGTCGAAGAGTAGTTTAAGGAAATCATTTGGCCAGGAATAAACGAGTTTTCATATAATTTCAATTAGCTGAAAAAAAAACTTCCCAAACTTAGTAAAATTACTATACAGTGACATACTCTTTCAGCCTTTACGGTATGCTATCTGTAAATAATATGCCATAATAATAAAAGTAAATGTGACAGTATTAACTCATCCCAAGTTATGCATACTACGATATAGATTATTAAACTTACTCGTATACATTATTTAACATATGAAATGGAATTAAACCGAGCAAGTACATGAAAACAAGCAAGCGTCAATTACCATGAACAACAATCAGGACTTAAGTCTGCAGCTTAAGTGTAAACACCACTCAGAGGCCGCACTCTTCTCCACTTTACTCGCGGCTTTGTTTTAATGAGGTGATTTGTGTTTCCTCGTTACTTCCTTGTCTGTAAGTTAAAGGTACAACTAGATATTTAGTATAAAGAACGTTGGAAAATTGTGTTATTTAGTGCATCTTCTTAAGGCATACAATTTGAAGATATTGCAAAATTCTTGATTTTTATTCAAGAGATATCACCTTTAAAATCAACTGTAAAGGGTCTATACTAGCTAACAAGACGTAGCTGAAAGGCCAATGGCTCAAAATTGGTAAGCAGTCAAGTAACTAGACCCTACCTTCGTAGTTCAACTGAAAATGATAAAAACTACTGTTTAAAAAATAAAAAAAGATCACTGTAGTTTTTGTTTAACCATATTTATACATAGACCTATTTTAATGAAATTCTAATTACAATATACTCGTAGTTATTGGCGATGGAATACGCTTGATATAGTTATAATTTTAGTTATGGTATTTATAGTCGAACGTTTAAAACAAGTATTGTATTGAATGAGAAAAAAGGTTTTTGGTTTTTTAAAATAACAGATTATAATGATAAACTTACATTTTACCTAGAATAAGGCTACAAGTATTTGCAATGGTTATGATTTAAATATAGTATGCGAGGTATCTTAAGTGCCTGAAAATAACAAGTGGCAAACGAACGCATGCAGCAAGTCCAGCAAAAGTATTAGGATTTTGCAGGTGCTATTTATTGTAAGACATTATTCCTATGTAATAATTTGTCTTTCTCAGAAAATACATGGTTAAAAGAATAAATTTCGTAAAAACTGCAACCAAATTTAAAGTCATTTACAAACAAAAGGCCCGAATAACTTTTTTTTAATTCCTTGTTCAGCAGTTGAATTACAGGGGTTTCGTTAAAGAATAGTGTAGTTTTGGTTAATAGTAAAAATGTATTTCGTCAAACTTAAATCCCAGAACTCTACCACTGCATCTGGAAACTCAAAAGCTTTGGTTTACATTTATTAAAACAAATACTGTGCTTGTTGTTTAGTTCATTGTTTTGAGGAAACTTAAATGTTGTGTTTTCAACGTTAACATGTTTTCAGATCAAGAAAAAGCCAAGGGTGTGATGTGGTATACAGTGAATTAAAGAGGACGACTTTTAACAAACCCACGATGGTATAAACACATTATTCTTTGGTATAGGCAGGATGGATTTTTACTGATTCATTGACAAAAAGTTCTCTATACCAACGAGTTGTTTTTAAACTTTTTTTCTTAGTTGGACACTTAACTGATGTAGTATTGGTGTCAGTTAAGCGTCTTGAACTCCTAAAAGAAGCAAACTTGTTTCAGAGCTATGGCGAGCTTTCTAAGCTTCTGCCACTCACAATCGTAATTATATATTTTACGCCCGTAGTTTAAAGCATAGAATAAGCATACTGTTATGCTTATTCTTGAATTTTACATTTTACATTTATTATCATTAACAAAATACATTGTGTTGACATGTTGATGGATATGAAAATGATACATTATTTACAAAATGAATGGGATGAATAACAAAAAATGAGAGCAATGGTAACTTTAACCACTGATAAGAAAAAATGATCATATAAAATAAATAGGTTTAGTTTATAACATAATTGAAAAGCTATTTACTGGAATTGATAACTTCTGCAACAGAGTAAGGAGCCAAGTACGGCAAATATTGCTTTAATTTATTTTTGAACAATTTATGGTCATATAAAAGGCTTTTAACTTCCACTGGAAGAAGATACAAAAATGTTGTGCCAGCTTGTATTGGCAATCTTTCATGAATTTGCAACCTATGACTGACTGGTCTATATATAGTATTTGAGCGTGTACTATAATTGTGTATGTCCTTACCCTGCACTAAGTCACATTTATATGTACATAACATAATAGTTTCAAATATATAAATTGAAAGCAAGGTAACTATTTTTAACTGTTTAAAAAGCTCTCTACATGATTCTCTAGGCATTACATTACAAAGTACACGAATAGCAGCTTTTTTGAAAGAATAAATGCTCTTAACAGTCATATAACTATAACTAAAGTCATTGTTAGTATATGATTGTCTTTTATGCTCATACTGCACACCCCCAATAATACATCGCCAGATAACGCCATGCAAGCACAATTAGTGTAATGTAAAATTGCTCAGCACTTCCATAGTAATTGTTTTTTGATTCAATCATTTCACCTCACGCTACACTGCACGATTCCTCACTCTCAAATGGTCAAGAGCTCGTGGGCCATGCAGCTAAGCAGAATGTAAAACAGTTGCTCAGGGTTGGAGTTTGATTCACCCTTCCCTCCCATGTGTCAACCCTCTCAGCAGCATGAGTCATCCGTGACGTCACAATCGCTTTAGCTCCTCATCCGATACGGAGGAGTTTAAATCTACAATCTACAGATCAGACAATTCCAGGCATGCTATGCTGGAAACATTAAAACTCATCATTTTAAGTGACACCTTAAATTCGGATGCGTTAAATATTGTTATTCTGTAGTTATATTGTTCGTTATTACACCATCATTTAAGGATTTTTTGGATGATACAGTGATTGTTTGTAAAAAAAACACTAAACAAAACACTACGAGAAAAAGTGTTAGTAAATTGATTATTGCTTTAAAGCCTTAAACATAAGTCATGACAATTTGTTCAATACAATATTGTCCAAAAGCGTTTTGCTATTTTAACGTACCATCCCTTATAATTTCAGATTCCTCAATATTCTATTGTTGCACTTTTAGTCTGTCACAACTGATTTGTTTATGCAAAAAGATCCAGTATAGTAATTTACAAATAGATTTTGGTCCGAAAATTCTTTCAAACTCTTTTAAGTGGGAGACTAATTCACAATGATTTGGTAAACCAATGAAATACCCAATAAAGTACCAGAATTTAGTGTAATACAATGTTAACTATACTTATTTATTATGTTTTGTATGTTGTCCCACAGCTTTTTATTGTAAAGAACGAGTCAAATAAGATGTATATTGTTAATAATTATAATTATTAAAATAAAGTTTACTGTGCTATTCGTTTTCCTAAAGATTATGTTATTTCTTCATTATATATATTTCTAGCACATATTTTTAAAGTACCAAAATATTTGAATATAGCTCAATAGTTTGGAGTAAGTTCCTTTCCTATATAAATGTCATACCCAGATTTTACAAGTTAATACAATGTAGTCATTACGTGAGTACACATTTTATATTATACACTTAGATAAGTGGTTACAGATGGTTAAATTGTATAGAACAACAAGAGAGAATATCTAAAATCTCTTAAGATTAGTCAGTTTGAAAGCCGAAGGAAAATCCACTAATAACTAATCAGAGTTAATATTTCTTAATAACCTCCTTAACATGAAGCTTGGGGCAAGTTTGAGTTTTACCAAACTCATCGACTCGCATCTAACTAATCTGATCAACTTCCATAGCGAGTTTTGGACTTGATTACGTAAGAGTAAACTGTTTACAGAGCACATTATCTGGCCCATTTTCAATCAAAAGATACATTAAAGGAACAGTAAAAATAAAACCGTTAGTTAAAATAGAAGTTATTTGAGTTTATGTGGTTATTAATACAAAACTACTACGGTACTATAACTTCTTGAAAAGGATAATTATATGTCAGTTACGTTTTAGTGTTTGCTTTCACAGCTACGTTGTTTCATACGTGGAATATGTATGGAACGAGGAATAAAGTTAGATAGAATCAAATGTTAACTTATATCTCAAAAGGCAAGAATTTATAAAACAACGATCAATTTACCTAAGTTCAAAATTAACTTATTTAAAAGGTAAAAATGTAAAGTTTGTCTTGTTTAACAAGGTGACGTTAGGACTATAAAGTCCTCTCTACCACTAAACTTTAAAACAAGAGGCAATTAAAATGTATGTTTAAACAGTTTTAACAAGTAAATTTTTTTTAAAGTCTAGTATTTGAGGGCTATCATGCGTTTTTTATTCATGGAGATACTCTTAAACACTTCAAAATTAGTGCTGTCTATTTATTTATAGAAAATATACACCCAACTCGTCACGGACCAATAAGCCAACAATAGCTCACTAGAATGCATCTCACTATCAGATCAGTCTGCATGATTCGCCACCTCATCCTCCTCTAGAGCCTCATCAGTATGGATATAACAGACCGGAAGTACGGACAGGACAGTGGCAGCCGGTAGTTCCGGTGTGCGAGTCAACTACAACAGTTTAATATTCTATCCACAAACCGCTCAACTCAGCCCATCCTCTGCATGTTACGGCTCATTTACTCTATTAGATCTCTTTATGTTGCGTTGCTATGGTTACCAGAGTGGTGTTTACAGTCGGTAGGTAATGTATGGACACATGTATGCCCATTAATATTGTGTGAAAAGTGTCGTAATTAAAACATGTGATGATGAAGAGCAACCCATTAATTGAACGAGAGCGTCGTTTAATCGTGTTGACGGTTGTTACAATTCGATACCGACAATAAATTGTGCGTAATTTTGGTTTTGGTTAGATAATTTGGGTTGTGAATTGTAACCATAATCCCTCTCAATTAGGACAAATTAGCTGTAACAAGCTTTATGTCGGTTCGGATGTGTAGTGATTGCTTTTTCTGCAAATGCTCACCTTATCCGGCAGTTGAAAAAAAATTGTTCAAATTATACTAAGTGAATAATGTAAGTTTTAAGTAGGGTGGTATTTAGCCAAAGTATATATAACGAAAATATGTTCGATCAAATATTATGTAATGGTAAGATAGATATCGCAAAGATGACACATGACTAAGGCAGGAAAATCAACAGTTGCGGCAGTTCAAGCACAGATAGCGCTACGAGCGCTGCCTCTCTCACCGTATGTTTCCCCCTCAGCTCCATATGCTCGAGTTTGTCCGATGTCCATCACTTAAACGTGACAAAATAGTGTGATTTTAGAGAACGAATGAACTTGCGCGTGCGTCAGTGAGAGTTTATTTGAGAATATCAAAAGAATTACCTCACAGCGTTATCTGTGCTTAGGCTGTAGCAACTATGTTTATCCTCCTGCCTCAGTCATATAAGCGCTATTTACCTATAACTATAACCAAATATTTTATTAAATGGAAGACCCAAATATTTTTTCCTTATTAAAAACCTGAAATAGCTGAACATGTTTACTTTTTTATATTGCCGTTAAATTACACAAAATAAACTTTTAGAAGAGGTAAGAAGAATTTATCTATGAATTATTGCCATCAATCGGTTTCAAGCATTGTCCTGGCTTCAGTATTGTCGCATGCATATTGTTTGTTATGTACAGTATGAGAGTACAACAGCTGTATTTACGCTGCTGGTTACAAGAGCCCAGTAAAACCCTCCACGTTAGTGTTTCTCTTGCAAGAGTTTGTCTTTTTACAGCCCTCAGTTATTTTACACAACCCTTTGTCACGATGCAAAAACTCCTTTTGTCTTTCTCGGCAAATTGTTACCTCAGTCCTCTTAACCTCTGTATTTTCTCTTAGTGTACATTATTATTCACTTTGAGACAAGGTATGTATTTCGTCCACCAGGCGACGTATTACACAAGAGTGAATAAAACAATGTGAAGGTAAGGTACTGGTTTACCAATTATTTGTTATTTTTAATTAAAATTATATCTTCTTAAACACATATTGAGATGTTTTTACATACCCTGTGTACACCTATTTTTCAATATGCATTCTAATCTGGCAACGGTTTACTATTAGTTACAATTACTAGATTTTAATATGTTTGAAAGATTACACAATCCGAAAAACAAACCGTATTGGCAAGTAACTATAAATTTATGGCTAAAATGTATCTATAATCACGCAATTCTCTAATTATATAACTTCAAAACATTTAATACAACACATTTTATTTTAAATGACCAGAGCCTTGTGTAGCAAAACGTATTTTAATCATCGCTGTGGTTATATACAGGGTGATTCTAAAATAGCGCGCCAACTTTCAGGGGTGGGTTCCTTAAGCAAAAACAATGAAAAGTTTCTATAAACATTGGTTCTAAAATTTTTCGTTACCCGGTAGCCGCCAATTTTATTTTTATTTAAAGTGTATATCTCCTGAACGGTTTGACCAATTGCATTCAAACTTGGTATGGTGTTTATGTATCATGAGGTCAATTTAATAAAAATATATATTTCATAAAACCCAAAAACGCATGGCAGATGTTTAAATGTTTCAAATTAAAATACCATGAAACGGCGCATTCTACAAAACATTTACAGGAACAAAAAAATTGTATTTTCCATACAAACTTATTTTTACGAATTTTACATTAATATTTACACTTTTTGCGTCCTTTTACAATTGGAACATTACCAGATCTTAGATGTTGACATCTTAGGTGTACAAGTTGCACCTATCAAAAGTAACATCCCTAATGTAAAGGTATAAAATTATCATTGTTGTTTAAAACTCATAAAATATCATCAGAATAAGTAATAAAACAATCATAACCACACGGGAAACTTCAACAAGAACAGTCACAAAAGATGCTCGATATGCCCAACCATTTGAATTGATATCGACTGCATGCGTCTTTGCATTGATCCTCGTACGCGTTCCAGGCTGGTTTCTAACGGTGTTATAAGAGTCAATACTACTCATCTGCCGTATGAACCATTTTAACAAAAAATCACAATAACGTAAAATCAACAAGCAAGCGTAAAAAATTTATGTATTAATAAATATTAACTTTTGTAAATTTAAATTGAAAACAGCTGTTTTAATCCTAATGCGGTAATAGTTCTCACTTTTGGATCAGCTGACTGTAAATATTATTCACCTGTTTGACAGGTGCAACTTGTACACCTAAGGTGTGAACATCAGCGAAGATCAACTGGTAATTACCAGTTGTAAAAGGACGCAAAAAGTGAAAATATTAATGTAAAATTCGGAAAATGTATCTTTATGTAAATTAATAAATATTTATTCTTATAAATATCCATAGTATTTCACAAAACATTTTAACAGCTGCCATACTTTTTCTGTAAGGTTTTATGAAATAACTATTTTTCTTAACTTGACCTTATAACACATAAACACCATACCAAGTTGAATGCAATCGGTCAAACCGTTCTGGAGATATAAACTTTAAGTAAACAATACAAAATGGCGGCTACCAAAACGAAGAATTTTATGACCCATGTTTATAGGCACTTTTATTATTTTGCATAAAGAACCAACCCTGAAATTTATGCCCTATTTTAGAATCACCCTGTATAGTGACTTCTGAATGTGTTCAAACTTTCCAATTGACGCAAACATAAGCTTCATAACGAATTATTTATTTAAAACCAGAGAATCTTCATATGTAAAGTGTTTTGATTAAATTTTTTTCAAACACAATTTATTTCTGTTTTAGAAATTGTGATTTAAAGAAAGACTTCGTAAAGGAATTTCTTAGAATTGTTTACTCCAGGAGGTCAAGGAGCAAAAGATCTCTTGAATTCGTGCATTGTCTTTTTATTTAACAGAGTAAATATTGAGCTTGTTACACGTTTGGTACTTTTATTTAATCCTTTGCATAACCTATTTAGAAGCGTTAGGTTGAACAGTTTACATATTGAACAACGATCCTTAGCGTGTAAGCACATCCCAATTAATGTAATTTTCAAATGAAATGTATGTTTTGAAATTGGTTTTGACCGTTGATGGTAAATATTTGTTTATATGCTTATTATTATATTTGTTAGTTGGATTTCGAATGAACAGACCATAAGACAATGTAAAAATATTTAAACTGTGCTGGATATTTTTTTAGCATCTCTTACCTTGTAGAAATTTTTTCGTCTCACATTGACACAAAATTTGTACGGTTGCTCTGGTATTTCATTCTCCGAGGTTATCTAGTTTTTCCAATCAAGATATTATGAAATCAGCGTACTACGGATGCCTTTTACCCACAATTGGTATATGCCCTCCCCTATTTAGGGATGGGAAAACCACAACAATCAAAATATATCTGTCCCAAAAAAGCAGTCGTGGGATAATATGTGGGCTCAAGTCGTTATGCAATCTTGCAGAGAGCCCCAAAACCAACTGAATTATAGCATTACCTTGGCTTATCCTAGGTTGCATGTCTCTGTAAAAAGCAACTTAACGAAATTTTAGTTTGCCATTCTGAGTACAACTTGCGCAATTTGACCCAGTCCTTCCCCATTCCACACCCCTATCAAAAACAAGTGATGTATTCTTGTACTATAAAAGGCCAAAAACGCCTAAAGACATAAGTTCATTGCAGTTCAAATTGAATATTCATTATCAAGATAAGACTTTACTTTCTCTAGACAACCTTTACTGGGACAAATAATTTTACAACTATAATTGGCCAAACCCAGTAATTAGGATTTTATCACTTTTGTACTGATAAAAGTGTTAAAATTAGATATAAATATTATGAAGTGTCACCACAAACCCTTGTAAAATGACCCTCAATAAATTGTTAAATGTTAAATATTAATAAACAATGCAAAATTTAGGCATAGACTGAAAACTTTTACTCATGAGAATTGACAGCGAAGATTCTTAGAAGATAAGGCATCTCTTCAGTAATTTCTGTGCTTTTTTCACCGTAAACTCTTTATGTAAATAATTTGAAATTTTATATATGTTGTATATTGTTAGTTGTATAGTATCTATGCTGGCTAACCGTTTGTAATGTGATCTATACGGTGACGCTAGGTAAAATGAGGTTGAGTGGTAGAGAGGACCTTGTAGTCCTAACTTCCCGCGACACTTACTGTTTTACTCGCTTCACTTCTCACTACTAAGTAACATAAAACGCCAGTGTGACAGTACCGCTGACTTACATCCTCGACATGTGAACCCTGGCGTGCGCATCTGGCAAGCTCCGGTATCTAAAGTAGCGCCTGCTGCTGATAAGGTAAAAGTAGCGCGCCTGGCGATATACGCTGAGTTAGCGGCACCAGCTGGCAGACGCGTGTCCACATAATTTGTACCTTCTAGAGGTGATGGTTTCAATATTTTAACTGTAATGAGCGTCAGAAGGTAACTAGTAAAAGGTTAACGAGGTGTTAGGTGAGCAGGAACCTGACCATTCTTACCTAGCGTTACCACTTATTTATTTGATAAATTTTATTCAAATGTAAGTGGTATCGAACCCTTGCCAGCGAAGTTATGAGTTCCAGAGCCACGCATGATTCAAACCCGCTACAGGTCCACTAAAGGTCTGAGTTATGATTGATTGTTATCTGACAATTTCTATTTAACACGGTGTATGAGATATTTGGTGTTTATTTACTCACAATACTGCTCATTACTGCTGAATTTCACACAATACAGTAGTTCTTTTTCAAGGCAAAACTGTAAAAGCTCAGGGTTTCAACATTTGTTTTAATGTCAAAAGTATTTTTACTAAGATGTACTGAAAACTTAGTACTAGTCAACTATTTGTTGTAATTTTTAATTACCACAATGGAATACTATAAATTGTCTGAAGAAAACGTAGCGAACAGAACTTATTATTTTAATCACACCTGCAAACACCTTCAGAAAACGGTACAAAACTTTAGACAGCTTGTTTTGTATTTGAATCAATTTATTCAATTCACAATTATATTTATTATATGTATTTATTTTTATGTATATTCTTGTTAGTTTTATATTTATTTATTGTTAATCGTTTATTTGTTACCTGTTATCGTTTAAATCATATTATTATGCTTAATTTATTTACTATTTATGTATTATTTATTGTTCATTTACTCATAAGTATTACTTGTTTCATCCCTTGAACAGCCATCTTTGAACTTTGTTTAACTCAATCTTATGTATTATTTAACACCACTATTTATTATGTATTATGTATGTATGTATTGGTCTTTGACCGTTGGAAGAATAAAATAAAATAAGAATTTAACCACCCACCTGGCGAGTCTACGAAATCCAACAGTTTAACAAAAAGCTTCATGATCTATACAATCAAAAGTTTTCGATCCACCCAGACACATACTTAGTAATTCTACTTTTGCAATTTACTTTCATTCATGTAGCATATTGGGGCATCAAAGTGTTGAAAGCTTGTCTGACATCGAATTGCAAATATCCAAGAATAATAACCCGATACAAGAAGAGTTTCTCAACTTCGTTACTTTAAAAGCCTACTTAACTAATTTGCCTTTAGAAAGTAAAAGCAAGACAAGAGTTGGTTACTTTAAAATAGTTGACTCATATAGTTCATTAAGTTAATACTGTCCAAATAGTTCAAATTTATATAGATTGACTCCATAGTTCTATAGAACTCATTTTTACTAGTTTCAAGGAGTGGGAAAGCTCCCCAAAGCAAGTTGTTGTAAGTTTTGTTAAAATAGTAGATATCTCAATTGTGCAGTTTTTCAAGCCAAAGTAATTTGATGTCGCATATTATACATAGTTTCTGCAAGGTAGTGGAGCATAGCCAAAAATCTTGTTCTGCAACTAGGTAGGCCTATCAAAATCATTGAGTGAGGATTAACTTTATAAGGGTATTGTTATTGGTACATATTTTAAATATCAAATTTTTCTTGATGATTAAACAACATATTAGACGGATTTACATTTTGCATCCTTTAGCTTTTTAATTAACGTAAACTAGAAGTTCTACATTTCTTCAAACGCGAGCGACAGACCTAGGAGTAGGTGTTTATTAGTCTGAGTTACAATAGCAGTTAATTATAAATACCTATTTTACTCCTCTTGTAATTTCATAGTGTATATTTTTAATTAAGCCCTAATTGACGGCAAAACATGATACAATCAATGATAGTAATTATAATTACACTGTATCGTATTGACAAAAGAACCAATAGATAATAGTGGTTTTGATGAAAGAATCACACAATGGTCCAATCACTGCATTATTCTTCCTATAGAGGAAATTGCACTCCCCTTCCACCATCCCTCCCAGAGCATATGTTCCGACATAGAACAGGAAATTGTAAATGGTCCAGGCGTGCGTGACCGGCCACAAAGCCGCCCTTTCTACGCGTTTTTGACGTTTCACACAAAATTTAGGGCGTTTAAGTGGTCTTGGCGATCGATACGTCCAAATCAATCTATTGCACAAAAGCGCTCCCCTGCAAGCAAGTGACGAGGAAATACGTAAAAAACAACTGTCGAATTTTTGGTTTCCTTAATCGATTTGAATCTATGGTTTACCAGGAAGCGTTGAAAGTGATTTTACAGCCATAGGGTTGAATTGCAGTGAACTTTTGATGTTTGCGGTATATCATACGAAGGTGTTTCCCTTGGGAGCGTTAGCCGTTTCCATGTCACTGGATTTTAAATAAAATTAATCGTAATAGTATGGCTGTAAAAAAACTGACAACACTTTTCTTAGCTTTAAGGAAATCGTTCAAACTTTTTGTTCCCAAAAACTATAATAGCATACAACACAAGTGGTACACTTATATCTGACCTTCCGCAGGTTTTGTACTTACGGTTTTTGGAAGTACAACGAATGTGTTATGAATTATAAGTGAAATTTGCTGACCAATATAATATTGTTTAATGACCAGACAACGATTTCACACGAAAAATTAAAAGCAAAATTTCTCGGTTGCTGCAATATATAACATGAAGCCACATATTTCGTCCGGCTCTAGAAAAAAGTTTAATTTTCCGGCTCGCTGGTCTTTAATTTTGTAAGTTGCCTCAGGCCTCTCAACCCATCTCCGTATAGTTTCACAGTATTAGATGACGTGTTCGTATAGTAACAAATCACCTTAAACTTTCATTTAAATTGTTAATAGCTGTTATTTTATTGGGATTAATCAATAATTTAACATTATCTTGTTAAGCATGTAGATTAAAGTAAAATAGCTTAATCTTGCTACTATTCTACCTTTAAAGATACTCTTAAGGTACTTAGTAGTACTAATTAGTCTTAGTAGTGTATTTTACTCTGTTTAAATCATCTACTTACTTACTGCTAAAATATTAATTAGGTGTAAATGGCTGAAATTTTTTTTTTTATAAATTTGCCTCATGAAACGGTAGCTCAAGTATTTTACTTGAAACAAGGAAGTTACAGGGTGTCCCAAAAGTCGCAAACCTCCTGGTTGAATTTACCGAAATCCAGGAATTTACTAATAACAACGCCAAAGTGGACAATAATATAATAAATAGTCGTTAATCTTTATGTTTTGGTCAAATAAACTAATACAGTAGTTAAATGTATTTATTTTTATAAAGTTATCAGTTTGTTCATAATTATCTTGTCTTGTTTCTTTTCAAGAACCTATGCACCTTTAGGATGGTAGTGAATTTTGGGACGTTCTGTGTTTGTTGTTTTGTCACTGCATCCGCCACCACATACATTTTTGAAAGCCTCTTAAATAAGTTTATTCAGTAGGTATTTTTATTTCCTTCTTCATATAATTAAGTGTGAGACTAGAATACTTTTAAATATCTACTAAATTTTAGTAGAATTCATCCTGTAAAAACAGTACTTTGGGTACAAGAGTATGTGCTAAGCAGTACATTCAAAATTAATTAGGTCAACATATTTTCGCTCCCAATCTTAGTCACCAATCAGTCCTTTAGTCTCAGAACAATGGAGCACCTCGCGGACCCGTGGGGTCACGGACCGCTTCTCTCCTTGCGGCGGCGTGGCGCGGAGCTAAAGGCGCACGTTTTGCAATACATGCGCACGTGCCGGCAGATGTAAGCCCCACAGCTGCGCGCTCCCTTTGTCACACGCACTCCCCTCACGAGGGAGAACTGGTCCACCCCTGGTCTCAACACTCTACAGTGAAGTGTGCGCGAAGCAGCCCAGTGTAAAGTGGAGAGGAGTACGGCACTGGGTGCTCTACAAGGGAGGAGACTGTAGGGGTGGTTTATTGCGTTGCAAGACTAGATACTTGTTTCAACACGTAGAGCCAGCCCTCATTCATCAGTACGGTGTAGTTGCGAATTTATTTTAACGTGATGAAATCAACACAGAATATTTTGAGAAAAAATCCGTTCTAATCGTATTTTATTTTATTCTTTATATCGGTTCAGCGTTAACATTTCGGTGCTTAATTTCCTTTACTACATAATTTATATAAACAATACAAATTAGTTGTTGAAACCAACTATAACACGAAGCTTACGCACAGTTTTTATTTTGAAAACGTTTGTTCAACTATTTGTTACCTATGACGACAAACGAATTGTGCTACAATCAATTTACAGACAAGGAATTTGAGAGGTCCAGGCCTATATACATATAGGTATTAAACTGATCCAGTAAAGGTTCTCTAAAAAGCATTGTATCGATCAAAAATATTTCGTTTGATAAAAACCGTTCAAAACAATATATGTTTATCCAGTATTAAGGTCTAGTACCTTCGCTAATAATTTCTCTGATACGCAAAACAGACAAAGCAGTAAGCTCAGATCAGACTATGAAAAAGTCTATGAAATATCGCTCAGAGATGAGTCATTATTAAAGAACCAAATGTAGACAGGAACAGAGAAAACCAATTAAAACAATACAAATAAATAGCAAATATAAAACAACTCATGTGGAATCAAATTACCCATCTCATTTTTCTCCCTTATTAACCCCAAGTTCACAATAAAACCGCATTGATCAAAACCCGAACTCATCAGAGTGAACAAAATCGCACATATAACTCGAAATGAAATCCAAAGAACGTTTCTTTGTTTGAAAAGGAATGTTTTGATTAAATTCATAGCGCAAAATGTGTTTGTTGGATTTCAGTGGAGAATCCATAACGAATTCTCTGGTACAGTTTGTAAGACGGTTTCGTAGCCGCGGAGTTGTTGCCTTATTCATAACTTTGCTTTATGTTTTATTAGCTCCTAACCCTAATTCGTTTTGCTTCAAAGGCAGGTACTTTCCGGAGCGGATTCTCTTTGTGTTTTATGCTCTTTTTCATTAGTTTAAACTTATGACTTATTCATTGCGAATTTCTTTTGACTAACCTCAATTACCCTAGTTTATTTATATCTTTATTTTAGTGGCTAGACGGTTGTATTTTATTTAATGAAATTTCATACTTGTATTGTATTTTGAATTGTATTTTAACTGTATGGATTGGATTGTGAATTGTTTTTCAATTGAGTTTCTAACCTAACCTACCTAACCTAACCTAACCTACCAATTAGTTAATTTGTTGAGTGGTTGAATTCGAATTCATATTACGTCTAGTTTTTTTTAAGAATACATAATATTGCCAGATATTTAGTTCTTCAGTTATTTTCCGAAGGTCTTGGACATAGAGGGGGTAGATATAAACTAAGATATTAATTGAGTTATTACGATTTAAATTTATACTTTGTTATGATATATACTTGCAAAGTAAAAAGAAATTAACACAAGTCTAAAGATATTACCCAATAAATACCAAATCATAATTAAGCTAAAGGTTTTGCAAAGTAAACCATTACAGTATATGGTAATTATCTTTCCCTATTTTGTTGTTAACGGTTTAGCCCATGGAAGATGTAATAAAGCCACAATCATTATCCGTTTAACTGTCTAGAAAACGAGGAAGGAATTCAAAAAAGGTTGCTGTGAATTGGTTTTAAAATTGTCTGGATGGATGTATTTACATATCAATAATTACAGTATGATTTATGTAACAGTGTTATTGCTATCATAATACGAACGAAATATTTGAGTAAATTGGAAATTTCATTTTCCTCTTATAACACTCTCTCTTTCAATTCCAACTCCATTGCACAGATCACTACTCCCTACGTGTTCTTCTTCGCTATAGAAAACATCCGAAGTGCGAAAGTCCAAATGGATGAGGGACAATCAATCGTGAAGAAAGAGCGGTAGAATTGTAGAAAGACAAATTACTCGCTGAAGGCGGCATAAGTGATTGTTCACATGTTAGAAGAAGTAGAGAGAGAAGGAAAGAAAGTGATAAATGTCTAGGATCAGCGGGAACTGATATCTATGTTAACGAAACCTCAGATTGATTCTCAGGATTTACAAGGATAAGGGGAAAGAAATAAAGATGGATTGGTTGATTGAGACAGGCTTACAGCACATGCTGCCCACTTGATCAACGAAGCTGTGTGGATAAATAACCCTTCCTTACAAACTCTTTGATTTATGTACAGCTGAAGCATTCAGGTACTTTGTACTTTTCTATGGAAGTCAAGTTTTCGTTACTCTTAATTATGTATTGGAGTTTACACTCTCAAAACTCTCAGATTTTTTGACTTCGTAGAAAGGTAATAAGGAAAACCTAGAAACAAAGTTGTTAGTTACCTAGGTTTAAGCTCTTAAAGCGGGTGGAATAATCTGTTCAAAATTGTAGTAAACTTTCAAGAATAGTTCTGTTCTATGAATTATTTAGCTAATTATAAGAGGAGTAGTTGGCTCCGTGTTAATTAATGTACATTCCACTTAAGCGCAATGGGGATACATTTAATATACCTCGTTTGACGTGAAGTGTCAAAGCTTCAAAAGCAACTAACCAAAATATATTTGTAAGACAGTTATTAAGCTATTAAAAATGTTATAAGTACCCTTTCGAAAATTTAAATGGCAAAATATTTTCTCCTTAAAACTGTATTATTAAATAACGTGTTTTACAAATGTAATACGGACTAACTTTTACCCAAAAGGAACATAGGTATACGATTCAAATCCAAAAGAACTAAGAACACTTAACAAGGAAAATTCTGTAAAAGAAGGTATAAATTAGTACAAAACAACCAATAGGTATAATTAAACCACTTTGTTTCGCCACAAGTGCACGAAACAGCAGGAATTAAAACATAGACAGCAGATCGATGTGGCCCCTGCGCACAAAATACACTTCACTTTGATATGATAATAACAGTTTGCATATTTGTTTGCACAGGATACACTGCATGGTGGAGGGGAAGGGGTTGAAGGTTGCAGTGGCGCGCTCGCTACTCGTGGCGGAGCAGGGAACTAAGCGCCGTATCAGAAGCGAGTATTGGAGACAGGCCAGTAGTATTCGCGCGTCGCGTCTGTTAGGTGCGTCCGCGTGTCCTTGTGTCAGTGTTCTAGCTTGCTTCCGAGATCTGTTGGATTTTACTGGTGAATTATTAAATTTGGATAATGTGTATTTAAGAAATATAATAGTTTCAAACGTGGTTAGATTCAACAGTATTGAAAAAACATTACGATATAAATAACATGTATAATAAAGTTACCTGTTAGAAATACGTAATGGCGCAAAAATTATATTAAACAAGAGTTTTTTTAAATATTTTTGTTATCCTATAAGGATTATGTGTGATAATGTTCTGCTTAAAACAGGACTTCATGGGCACAATAAAATACAAGGTTGTTGACTCATCTTTTTGTATACGGCGTGTATCTGTTTCAACCTTCTCAGAAATCCCGAGTACTTAAAGAACAATAGTTGGGAGTGAGTGTAATATCTATTGTTTAATATAATTTTTTATTTTATTTTATAAAATAACTTCAACTGTCGAAATAAATTTTATATTTTGAATTGTTTAGTAACTGACTTACCCTAGCAGTGTTTTAAATGAAAGCAAATATTTCATGAAAATAATATTATTATGACCTAGTGTTTTACGTAAAATCAAGATGGTAAGTGAAATTATATTATTAAAGCGTCTGCGCCTCTGGAAAATATGACAATATAGGAAACCGAAACTGTCTTAAAGTTATAACAACATTGCGACTAATGTTACCCATGAAGTATTTTGATGTACATGTTTCTAGTTAAGAATAATTGAAGAATTAAGTTATTTGCACTCGTTTTGAAATTTGCTTTAACGAAAGGTTAATTTAAAAATTGACTTGCCATTGACCAATTTACGCTAGTAACGCAAAACTGATTGTGATTTTGTTGATCATAGTATAAACTGGTTTGAACAACGAAGTATTTGGCGTTTAACGTGAAAAGGCGGATCACTAAATGGTCCCTCAAATTAAAATATTGCGAATGTGTAACCATGCATGAATTAACTGAAACTGTACGAGCGCATAATTAGGTGAATATGCAATGAGAAAAATAAATGAGTAATTTGACGGATTATACCATTACTCTAAACAGGAAATTGGCACGAGAAAGTGCGTTTACTAAACCATCAAAAAATTTCAAATGCTTCTATTAATAGTATAGCCTCAACAACGTAGTCATTGTTTATTGAAGACTAACTAGTTTTATATTCCTCAAAATTACTTTTAACTTACTAAAACCATGACAAAATATTATAGGTAGCCTATTTATTTACTTTACAGGTATACATAAGCCTTAATAGTAAATAGATTAAAAATATTTATCGTTACTTGCAACTCGTTTTCTACTTTACCCACAGGTAAGATTAGGCTTAGTATAGGCCTACAGGGTGTCGGTGAACTCTCTAGACATACTTTGTAGACATGTTCCTTGGGTCAAAACAATAATATTTGACCATATAAACAGGGGTCTCTGGCGCTTCGTTGTCCGTCTGTCTGTGTAGATATGATTTTTACTAAAATAATTATGAAAATTCAACTAATGTACCGATTTTTACCAAGCTTTGGTCAAAAGTGTAAAATATCATTTTCTAGTTAAAAAAAGTTATTATGAAATTTTAACTTCAAATTTTAAAATGGCGATTGTTTAAGGTTTTTAAAATTAAATAACTCAAAGACAAGTACTTTTTTAACAAACTTAAAAAACATTTATTTTTAGGATATTTATTTTTTTTCCAAAAGTGTATAAACTTTGAAAATCAAATTATAAAAACGAAGTTATTGTAATATCTGTCTTACCGGCCTATGCCCGCCGTGCAAACTATTGCTTTCGTAGCTCGTTAAAGAAATCTCCAACTATTTCAAGATTAATAATTAAATATGTTACCTCTATGAGTTTAGCAGCAAACCAGCTCAATTATATCCTGCAACTAGTGAGTTAGACCATACCATACCATGTTATGTTAAACCATATTATAGATCACTTTCTTTTTACTTATATTTCAAAAAAGTTTAAAACCTTAGGTACCGTTAGATATAATTTGGCGAAGTTCAATATTTACACGTTTAGAGATATTTACTTGAAAGAAAGAGTAAACAACGATCGTTTGAAGGATGAAAACCAATTTCACAAGTAAATAACTTGGAATGAACTTTACCCAATATTGAATTGTTATTTCTTCGTTCAGATTCTTATTCTTAAGAGTTATTTAAAACAAAATCTCTACCACCTTTGTCTAATCGTAGCCCAATATGATCAAGTTCTTAATCTTTTTAGTTCAAAATCTAAGATATATAGTTTTTATTATTTTAGGGTGAAAGGTTTAAGCCACCCTTTTAACTTTTAATATTGAAAAATAATGTATGCAGGAAAGAAACCAAACATATTTTGAAGTAAAACAAATCATGCTCATGGAAATAAAGTGTTCAGACAATCGGTGTATTTTACAGAAAATATTCTTAATGGTATAAAAACTTAAATAACTATGAGTATTGTAAATTACTTTGTAACCCTGCATTAGTAATTGCACAATACAAAGTGTTCATAGTGCTATGAAATGTAGAAAACGTAATTGTAATAGTCCTTCCTGGACCCGCCATATATGTTTTTACAAGAAAAAACAACGCAATGCTATTCAAGGTAAATATTTTATACCCCTCAAGTATATTATTATTATGAGACATGTCTTATGTTACATTAAGACAGTACTATTTTGTTTACATAAGTGGTTTAAAAAAATAATAAGTAATGGAAAAATATAAGCAACAAAGTGCATGTTTTTTAACAGTAACACCTGACACATTACACGGACACTAATAAAACCATTGTTTCAAGTGTTAACTGTTTTAAACAATGCTTTCTGTTAAGAGAAAAGCACAACGTTGTTAAATATGAATTATCAATTAATATTATACAAGAGAGACGTATTGTTGTGTTTTTCAACGTCACGAATAAAATGTATTCACAACCCGTCGCTTGTTTGCTTTGTTTCATCACTAGGTCCTAACGGAGAACTTGTCTTACAAGTTACAGTTTTAAGTTAAAAGGTGAAGCCGAGAACGTTAAATAAGCGAGGATCAAAAAGATACTTTTGGAACGAGTGATGAACGATAGATTTCCTGATAGTAGTCCAACTGAAATGGTATGGAGTGTTTTCTCAATATCAACTATTAAAGCATTTCAAGGTCTACAGGCAGCTACACCCTACAGAGCTCAACCCCTAACAGCGTTAGAACTGACAAGTAGTTAAGAAAAAGTATCAGCATTCGTCAAATATGGGTTTAATTACCTCTGTCAATATCCAAAAATTGTATGAAAGGTTGTTACATCCTTGGAATTTTCGATGTCAAAGCATCATCGTCAGAACTGCAGAATTTTGAAATATCAGCCTGTTGGCTTCGCTATTTAAAGTTGAAAATTAAACTCGACACATTACGAAACACCGAAATGAACTAAAATTGTTGACAAGAAGGCCAATGCGCACAAGAATAAACAGATCACGGTGGGCGTGGATAACGGCAACGAAAACTAGCAATCTTTCATCTTCATAATAATACCTTAAGCATCAGTGCACCCTGAGTTTTGAAGTATGTCGACACTTTGCTAATGAAGGCAATCAACTATATGAGCTACCATTTAGTGTCTCGGCAAAATAGGCGTAATATCAAACTCAATGTTTATACTTTCAAATATAAAACTAAATTTATATAAATTAATGCGTATTAGCTAATTTATTACTAAAGCTATTTGAAGATAAGACTTGTGGACTGGACCGGAACTCGAACCTGGATATCTTACTTTCCGGGTGAGTATGCTAGCGAATAACATATTTGAAGACATTAATAGATAGGTTGAATGGTGTAATGGTTAGCACACTTACCTGTGTGAGAGATCTGGGTTCAAGCCCCAGTCCACAATGTCTTTCAGTTTGTTTATGAATTGTTGAGCCTCACTAATAACATTTTCAATGCATATATAGGTATAGTAATAGTAAATAATTTTATTTTACGAAGTTGTATGAGTTTAAAACATAGAAAAACGTTATGGAGTTTCTGGAAGGATTGCACCGTTCTTTCCGACAATTGAAGCACTATTATGAACTCGGTTCAAACTATAATATTGGAATTTGTTTCAGAAGAAATAAATAATCTTCCAAAGAGACAACTGAACAAGCACACAGAAAAAATGTATTATGCTAAAATACTTAAATTTCCAAAGATTGTTGTGAACGAATTTTGTAGGCATTTTGGCTTAAAACGGAGTGAACTGTGTTGTTTGGCAATTTAATCAAACTGTTGTATAGGTTACATTTATATTGAGTTATCTGTATCTAATATTAAAAAATCCAATGCAAATGTGTTTTGATATTGATCTGACTCTATTAGTGACTAATAAATGATTTTGTTTATAATTCATCAACAAAATATTTAACCTACATTTAATCTATTGTTATGTCATCTTGTATTTCGTCCGTGACCCTCTTGTGACCAAGTCCAAAGCTTCAAAGATTAAAATAACTAAATACGAACTTTACTTTTAACTGCTTAAGAAGTGCAGAGTATTTTAAACTATACTCGTCAGAAATTTCGAAACTGCTTTCAAGTTTTATTACTTGTTTGGAAGGTTTTCAAAGCAGGAAGTTTCACTTGTCTGTAGCAGACAAGCGTATTTACGACTTCAAAAGCCGCCCCCTTTTAACTTCTTCCAGCTGAACTGGTAAAGCAAAACAGCCGACAGTGCAAGAATTCAACATCATAATTATTTCTTCTAAAATTTTCCAAATAGTTACAAAATACATTGTTAAAGATCTTCTATGGTTATTTTAAAATTGATATAATATGGAGCTTTTCAATGTAAAAATATCCTTTACTAAAAATATATCTTTACTAAAAAGGTTTAAATTAGGATAGTATACGAAGATGTTAGACTAAGATAAATAAATCAAGATAATATTTGTACCACAATCTCTACAAGATTTTGTGACATGGAATTTAAATAAAATAATTCGGTTGGATATGTTTTTAACTGACATATTACGTTCGCTTAGTCGAGAAAACAAAACAAATTTTGTCGCCAGTTGAAGAGCTTTAAAAGTCATCAGGATTTATAATAGCGTGTGGTGCTTCAGCAGTAACATAATGGCAGCACTTTCATATTCACGTTCAAGCTAACCACTTTACCTGCTTAAAGTTTAACAGCTCATATTAAATCTACACAGCAGCTTTCAGGGATAATTGATTTGTACAACGAATTATTCAGTCCATTAAATGAAATTCAAGAGGTTTTGTTTGGTAATTGCCTTTCAAAATACTGTTGCTAAATTTGAAGCTGCAATCGACACGTAGTTTTAGTTGTTCAACGATCTTTAACTGTTTAAAAATAACATTTAAAAACTATTATTTATACTTGTTATTAACTACTATTATCAACTAGATTCATTTAATCCCATGCACCAAAACTTCGAACAAGTACAGTCCTCATTGTCCACGACATATAATGTTACGCCTGCGTAGACACCCGGTCCTGCCGTCAGACAATTTTACACTTTGGAGCGTATTAAAGAGTACAATGCAATTACAAAAGGCTGTGGTGATGGTTTTTAGACTTATGAACTACAAGCGTCCTAGAAAAGATGGACTGACATGCTGAAACTGAGTCAACAGTCTAACAGTCTCAGCAAGTTCACTGGGGAAACTTTAGCACAGGAAGTATGAGTGTAAATAAACATCCATTTCAAATGTTGATTTTCTAATTTCATGACGCGGTGTTGAGATTATGTCCATGTACCGGAAGCTTTAGAAGATAGTCCTGATTACGAAAATGATCCGCTTAATCATTCGCTATCATCTAGTAAAGCAGTAAAGCAATAACAAAACACTTTGCAAAAAAGCGCCTTGTATTAAAACACAGCACAATTCCAATATCCCTGTAAAGATGTAAATCGAACACAAGAAATACAATTGCTGAAGAAAGATTTCAGTTGGAAAGTCGTGAAAATGTGTGGTTTTGCCGCGACTGGGAATATACAGATTAAAACCGGGGTGCACACTATTTTCTTAAGGGACGCCCCGTTTTATATACAACACGCATAATGAATAATGACGAATTGCCCCAATGTTGGCCAAGCGTGACCTCCCTTTACATTGTTTGTCTTCCACCTCGCCAAAACGTGTTCTGTTGGCTCCTGATCTACATATGTAACAGTTTCAATCATAAAATACAAGCTAATATTGACAGGAACTCGTGTTTGTTTTACGCCTGAAAACACCCCCCTTCTACCCCAATCAATATTAGGGAATAACGAAGAAACATTCTATTGATATTTCAAATGTCCACAATGACATGGTAGAGAAAAATTTTATGCTAATGTATCTGTTTTGTATAATTTTAAGGGAAAGAAGCTAAAACTTAGGTTGAGGATTGATTACGTCTAAAACAATCACTGCACGAATGAGGGTTTTAACTCAATTCAACAAATAAAAAAATTGAATTGTTGAACAAGTATTTTTGCAATAGGGACCTCTTATATTGTTTTTGCAGCCAAAAAACGGACCTTACTAGTTATTATTTATTTTATATAGTTTCCTAGTGCTATGATACACACTGTATCAAGTGCAACAAAGTCAAAGTAAGAAAGCCAGTAAAATGTATGTAGGCCTACATCTTGAAGTACCTATATAAGTACGATTTTTTGCACATTCTTATACTGAAAAGTCTAACGGAGTTAGAAGAAACGAACTTATAAGCCAATATGTTGTGCCTCGTCTCAGGGAAGTATTGTTAGTATTTCGTAATAATCATTAAAATTACTTTTATGACACCTCAAAACATACATCTTGTCTTAAAATGTATTTAAAGGCATTTTAAATGCACAATCCAGGTACACTGTAAGTATATGTATAAGAGTAAATGATAAATCCAGTCTAAGCGTAACCTGATTTAAACATATAAAACACCAAGAAGGTGGATAACTATAAGAGTGAAGAGGAGGAGGAGACGGTGACGGTACGTAAGGTGCTCAGATATGTTGTACGATAGACAGCAAGGTACAAGACTCTGCTACAAGTATAATCTCAGCACAATCCTCGTGTGAGATGTAATATTGCAGTGTCTTACGTGCAATCTCCTCTGAGAATATCAACACACGCTGAGCTGCTTACAATACACGTACAGAATATCATCTTAAACATATGATTATAAGAAATAGTTCAGTGAAGTTGTTAAATATTTATAGTATTGGCACAAAACCTTAAGTGCCACGAGAGATAAGTTTAATTTTAATGCTTTAGTTACGATAAAATAACAATGATAATGATAGACGCGTTTGGAGCTCACTTGGTATGAGACAGCTGTTTGTTTGCGAGTTGACTGTTATATAAGGTTTATTTTTAGGGAAATACCGCGGAAACAACAATTTTGAGGAAATTGACTCTTCATAAGTAAGCTGTAAAATAATGATAACTGACACATAAAGAGTATTGTCGAACAACTATAAAATGTTTCGAAATAATAGCTAATTATAGGGATTTTTACTGGGTGTTTTTAATTGTTAATATTTCAAAATGGCTGCTAGCAGGTTAACAAAACCAAGTCATCAAGAAATATGTGAATTAATAAAACCTTTCAAACGAGCAATTAATTAAAGTATGTTTAAAATTCGTCAATATTTTACCGTAAAGCATTGAAATATGAGCTATCGTATTGTTAAAATAATTTAATACAATGGAAGAATGCGTGGTAAAACGTGTTTAAATTTATCTTTGTGTACTTTGTGTGTGTTAGCTGTTTTCTCAAAGGGATTATTTCATAGGTATTTTGTTTGTCCTATATTTTTGTGTGTTGAAACATTTAATGTCGTATGTCAATCACAAATAAAACGGACAGCAAGTATAATAGTAATAATCTTACCTCAGGCTCTCAATTTTGCGTAAATTTCACAAAACATAAACTTGCGTAGCTGAAAATAATATTACAATTACTGGTGTAAATAGCACACAAGCGTAGATGAAATAAGTTATGAAACATAATTGAAATTAAAAATGTGGTTGGGCCAATACTATTATAAAACTAAGGATAAAATAGTATAGTGGTCAGCATAATCGCCTGACAAGCGAGAGACCCGGGTTCAAGTCCCGGTTCGGTCCAAACATTTTGACTTCGAACTTATTTAGTAATAAATTAGCTTTTTAGCGTTTATCCTATGTTATATGTGAAGTTAATATACTGAATTTCGCTTTTGTGTGCAAACATAAAGAGTAATATAACTTTATCTTCACATAACCACCGCCTGATGTATATTTCTGCGTCAGCATGTGGTGGTTTGTGGATTCTACAGCTGTAGCTGGTTTAACCCAGCCATCAATAGAAACCCAATAACAAGCGTGCTTCCTCAAGCATTCACTAGTTTCCTGGTTCCCTCATATCCAAACCAACCTGCCTCTAGACTGGATGAAAACACTATACACTAAACTTTACCAGATGGCTAAATTTTTACAGAACTTATCTTGAACAATATTACATTTTATGAGAGACCTTCATAACATACGACTATAGAACTTTTCAGTTTTCCAATGGCAGAGGTAGGTCTTTATAGTGAATAACATATAATATATTAGAACTAAAAACACTTGAACCTCAAATTGTGTCAAAAAATATGTTCTCAAAAGGCAAATGTAATGTAAGGGTGTGTAAGCTTTATAACTAGAGAAATTAAGAGTTTAATCCACTGAATTCTAATGTGGTCAGGTAAAATATAGAACTGTGTTATTTACGATGAGTTATTATTTTACAAAAATAAAAGGACGTTGACATAATACGAGTGATCATTCTTGATCACTAACGATGGAAAAAGTCCGAAATAATAGTTTAAACTCTGAAATTCTCCCATCGTCAACAACATACTTCAAACAAAGGAAATAATATAAGCGAGTACAACCCTGTATACAGTAATATCTTTCAACAAACCCTCGATCTCCTCTTCAGTAATTACTTTAAATTTCGAGAGTTGAATTTGAAGGTTACTTAATGCGTAAAAGAAGTTAGTTGAGAGCTCATGTTTTTTTAATTATTCATGAAATAAATTCTCACTTGAGTTTGCGTCCTACCGTAGTGTACAGGCAGGTACAGAAGCATAATGCAGTTGTTTACAAAACAGTTTGAAAGTTTTAATAATAAGTCACTTGAAACACTGAGAAGAATGAACTGGAACACTGGACACGCAATCATACTGAGAACTCCAACTCCTCAAGACTTATTCATATTCAAAGCTTTTCATTATTGTTCAGCCATGAGCTAATTAATTCTTAGTTTACAAAGCAGTGGCGTTTTCTCGATTAATTAAAATAGTAACAAACCAAACACAGATAGTGTTTAAATATTGATTTGCCGATTTCTCAGCTTTTAGTTCTTGGTTTCGCTAGAGATAATATTAATTTTATAGTATTATTTAATATAATAATTTATCTTGAATAGGAATGAATTTTCAGTTTTCAGAGGTAGATGTTGGTTAGGCTATGATGCTTAATATACAGTTGTTTATATTGTTTTAACTGTCTTGTATAAAATTGTATAACATAATTTACTTAAATTTATGTTCTAAGTGCCACGAGTAGTGACAGATAACTATTAATTACTTTAAGGTCCAGCAATAAATTCCTCTACGCTATAGAACAAATTTAAAAGTAAATAACTTTTTAATTTAGTCTAAAAATACTAAAGCTTTCAAAATTGTTTAGCTCTGTTGGAAGCTTATTGTGTAGTTTAACTCCTGCCTGAGACGGTAATTTGGAATAAACATCAGATCTATGATGGTTAGTTCGAAATGTCTTTGCCAATCTTGTTTCAAGGGAATGAATTTCGTGTCCTTGGATTAAACGACATTTTGAAAGATAGTAAACTATCGTTTAAAAAATGTATATAGTCGGCAGGGTCATAATTTTTAGTTTTCGAAACGCGTCCTTTTAAGAATCTCTGGCGCCAAGTCGACATATGATTTTTATAGCAGATTTTTGAAGAATAAATAAATAATGTTGTGTTTGTTGCTTTAACTAAAACACCTAAGAATACCTACGTAGTCGATAAAAACTATAATTTGGAATAAGTGATAGTCACATTCTATATGTTATATAATAAAGCTACATTGTTTATTATTGCACTCAAAAACAACTTATAATAGCAGATGTCGCTTTATTATTCAGACACAAATTATATAATGGAAGAATATCACAACACAAATAAAACTTCAAACAAAAATGTCTCAAGATTATATGGAAAAAACGTTTTAGGAAATACTACTTAATAAACAAACTGCCAAAACAAAACGCAGAAACTCTTCATGCTTATGAACAAGTAGTAAGCAAACAGTTGATTTTCGGTATTATTGATAAAAACAAAGATAACTATAGTTTAAACAACAATAGACTGATATAAAGCTATTCGGCTCAATATAGTCAACAAGATCCATATATAGAGCCTAGATATGTCGTAATCTACACGTCTATTATTCTATTGGGTGGCAAGCAAACAAGCTTTGCATACACAACGATGTCTCTCTGACTGACACGTCTCTCAACACTGCTGCCAATAGACTCTGCTCAAACACAGGTTGATTAGTAACGTGCTACACGATATACAATAACATGTCAGTACTGATACAAACAAGCATTGCATACACAACGATGTCTCTCTGACTGACACGTCTCTCAACACTGCTGCCAATAGACTCTGCTCAAACACAGGTTGATTAGTAACGTGCTGCACACGATATACAATAACATGTCAGTTCTGATACAAACAAGCTTTGCATACACAACGATGTCTCTGACTGACACGTCTCTCAACACTGCTGCCAATAGACTCTGCTCAAACACAGGTTGATTAGTAACGTGCTACACGATATACAATAACATGTCAGTACTGATACAAACAAGCTTTGCATACACAACGATGTCTCTGACTGACACGTCTCTCAACACTGCTGCCAATAGACTCTGCTCAAACACAGGTTGATTAGTAACGTGCTACACGATATACAATAACATGTCAGTACTGATACAAACAAGCTTTGCATACATACAACGATGTCTCTGACTGACACGTCTCTCAACACTGCTGCCAATAGACTCTGCTCAAACACAGGTTGATTAGTAACGTGCTACACGATATACAATAACATGTCAGTACTGATACAAACAATTCACAACGCTTTGCATACACAACGATGTCTCTCTGACTGACACGTCTCTCAACACTGCTGCCAATAGACTCTGCTCAAACACAGGTTGATTACAATATACAATAACATGTAACGTACAAACAAGCTACACGATGTCTCTGATACACGTCTCTCATGCTGCCAACTCTGCTCAAACACAGGTGTCGTGCTGCAGTACTGATACAAACAAGCTTTGCATACACAACGATGTCTCTCTGACTGACACGTCTCTCACACTCTCAAGCTGCCAATAGACTCTGCTCAAACACAGGTTGATTAGTAACGTGCTACACGATATACAATAACATGTCAGTACTGATACAAACAAGCATTTATACACAACGATGTCTCTCTGACTGACACGTCTCTCAACACTGCTGCCAATAGACTCTGCTCAAACACAGGTTGATTAGTAACGTGCTGATTAGTAACACACGATATACAATAACATGTCAGTACTGATACAAACAAGCTTTGCATACACAACGATGTCTCTCTGACTGACACGCTCTCAACACTGCCCAATAGACTCTGCTCAAACACAGGTTGATTAGTAACGTGCTACACGATATACAATAACATGCACGATACACAATACAATAACATGTCAGTACTGATACAAGGTTGATTAGTAACGTACGATATACAATAACATGTTTGCATACACAACGATGTCTCTCTGACTGACGTCTCTCAACACTGCTGCCAATAGACTCTGCTCAAACACAGGTTGATTAGTAACGTGCTACACGATATACAATAACATGTCAGTACTGATACAAACAAGCTTTGCATACACAGATGTCTCTCTGACTGACACGTCTCTCAACACTGCTGCCAATAGACTCTGCTCAAACACAGGTTGATTAGTAACGTGCTGCACGATAATAGACTCTGCTCAAACACAGGTTGACTACAATAACATGTCAGTAGACTCTGCTCAAACTGATACAAACAAGCTAACATGTCAGTACTGATACAAACAAGCATTTGCATACACAACGATGTCTCTCTGACTGACGTCTCTCAACACTGCTGCCATAGACTCTGCTCAAACACAGGCTCTGATTAGTAACACGATATACAATAACATGTCAGTACTGATACAAACAAGCTTTGCATACACAACGATGTCTCTGACTGACACGTCTCTCAACACTGCTGCCAATAGACTCTGCTCAAACACAGGTTGATTAGTAACGTGCTACACGATATACAATAACATGTCAGTACTGATACAAACAAGCTTTGCATACACAACGATGTCTCTCTGACTGACACGTCTCTCAACACTGCTGCCAATAGACTCTGCTCAAACACAGGTTGATTAGTAACGTGCGCACGATATACAATAACATGTCAGTACTGATACAAACAAGCTTTGCATACACAACGATGTCTCTGACTGACACGTCTCTCAACACTGCTGCCAATAGACTCTGCTCAAACACAGGTTGATTAGTAACGTGCTACACGATATACAATAACATGTCAGTACTGATACAAACAAGCTTTGCATACACAACGATGTCTCTCTGACTGACACGTCTCTCAACACTGCTGCCAATAGACTCTGCTCAAACACAGGTTGATTAGTAACGTGCTGCACGATATACAATAACATGTCAGTACTGATACAAACAAGCTTTGCATACACAACGATGTCTCTCTGACTGACACGTCTCTCAACACTGCTGCCAATAGACTCTGCTCAAACACAGGTTGATTAGTAACGTGCTACACGATATACAATAACATGTCAGTACTGATACAAACAAGCTTTGCATACACAACGATGTCTTGACTGACACGCTCCACTGCTGCCAATAGACTCTGCTCAAACACAGGTTGATTAGTAACGTAAAAACATACAGGCATACAATGCTCGTTGGTGCTGTTTGGCACATCACAGTTCTCAGGTAAGTACTGATACAATTGTACAGCACATTAGAACGTCTCTGACTGACTAACTTATATCTAGAGCACATTCCTATCAATATGCCAACTCTCAAGAGTGGGAAAACTGTACAGTGTGAATGCAATTTTAGATAAATTAGAAAGCAAACCCTCGCTGAGTCCAGTTATGACAAACATGAACACCTTCTATGATTAGTAACGTGCTAAATAAGGGGAGGAGGGCTGCACGATAACAATAACATGTCAGTACTGATACAAACAAGCTTTGCATACACATTTAAAACATATGACAAAATTTAGTGGAATATGAAACAGTCACGATGTATACAAGTGACTGACACGTCAACACTGCTAATATTTATAAATTAAGTACAATTATCAGTAATTAAAAGTTGGGATAGGGTCCTAATTAAAGACAGGGCTTTGGAAAGGAGACAGATCTAATGGTAGGCATGCTATTTGAAAATAACAAATGCTTTGTTGGGCAGAGGTAAGAAATGTTGATGAGCAGAACGTGGGTAGGTATAAAGATAAAATACTATTGGTTGACAGAAATTGTTGTACCTAACAAATGAATGATAGAAAATCGTGATTGAATGCCGATACTGTTTGAAAACCTCAATAGTTAGACCTATATACAAAAAACAGTAGCAAAAGGAGTCAATAACTTGTTTTAGTGAATTGCAGTATGTAATTTTATAATGGACAAACGCTTTTGATACTGACAAGGAAATAATAAATGCAGTCTCTGTGAAGTTTAGGTCACACTGCTCGCCGATCCAGAAAAAAAACCAATACTACTGGTGATTCATTCTCCATAAAATGGCGTCTGCTCAAACACTTTGGGGAACCGCAGACAACCACATTAATATAATTAATAACATGCAAAGAGGTGCTGCATAACTCTACACTCAGTGTAAGCTGTACTAATTCCAACAAACAAGTGCTACACACACAAAGGCACTAGTATATGTGTCACTACTGATCAAGCGACAGGTGATTGTAGCGGGAGTACTGACAAGCTCAACACTGCTGTGGACACGCTCAAACGGTGCCAATAGACTCTAAAAAAAATGCAAAAAAATACGATTGATATTAGGTTGATTAGACTATCAAACACAGGTTGACTACACGATAACAACACTACATGTCAATCTGACAAACAAGGTTGATTAGTAACGTGCTGCACACATATACAATAGTGTCTCTCTGACTGTAACACTGCTGCCAATAGACTCTGCTCAAACACAGGTTGATTAGTAACGTGCTTGCATAACACAACGATGTCTCTGCTGAAACACAGCTGCTTGATTTTGCCAAACATACAACACTGCTCTCTCTGGTTGATTAGTAACGTGCTGCACACGATATACAATAACAAACAAGATACACAACAACACGTCTCTCAACACTGCTGCCATAGACTCTGCTCAAACACACGATGTCTACTCTGACACAACGATGACACGTCTCTCAACACTGCTGCCAATAGACTCTGCTCAAACACAGGCTGATTAGTAACGTGCTACACGATATACAATAACATGTCAGTCTACACAACGATGTCTCTCTGACTGATACAATTAGTAACAATATACAATAACATGCAGTACTGATACAAACAACTCTCTGACTGACTCTGCTCACACTGGTTGATTAGATGTCTCTGACTGACTCTGCTCACACAGTCTCTACACGACACATGCTGCCAATAGACTCTGCTCAAATTGATTAGTAACGTGCTACACGATATACAATAACATGTCAGTACTGATACAAACAAGATACACAACGATGTCTCTCTGACTGACACGTCTCTCAACACTGCTGCCAATAGACTCTGCTCAAACACAGGTTGATTAGTAACGTGCTACACGATATACAATAACATGTCAGTACTGATACAAACAAGCTTTGCATACACAACGATGTCTCTCAAACACAGGTGACTGACACGTCTCAACACAAACAAGCTGCTACACAACGCCAATAGACTCTGCTCAAACACAGGTTGATTAGTAACGTGCTGCACGATATACAATAACATGTCAGTACTGATACAAACAAGCTTTGCATACAAACATGTCTCTCTGACTGACACGTCTCTCAACACTGCTGCCAATAGACTCTGCTCAAACACAGGTTGATTAGTAACGTGCTACACGATATACAATAACATGTCAGTACTGATACAAACAAGCTTTGCATACACAACGATGTCTCTCTGACTGACACGTCTCTCAACACTGCTGCCAATAGACTCTGCTCAAACACAGGTTGATTAGTAACGTGCTACACGATATACAATAACATGTCAGTACTGATACAAACAAGCTTTGCATACACAACGATGTCTCTCTGACTGACACTCTCTCAACACTGCTGCCAATAGACTCTGCTCAAACACAGGTTGATTAGTAACGTGCTGCACGACGATATACAATAACATGTCAGTACTGATACAAACAAGCTTTGCATACACAACGATGTTCTCTGACAACGCTGTCTCTCTGAACACGTCTCTCAACACTGCCAATAGACTCTGCTCAAACACAGACTCTGCTCACACAGGCTGATAGTAACAAACAAGTCTGCAAACTCTCAACACTGCAAACAAGCTAGACTCTGCTCACAAGGTTGATTAGTAACGTGCTGCATATACACAACATGTCTCTGATACAAACAAGCTGACACTCTCAACGTCTCTCACTGCTGCCAATAGACTCTGCTCAAACACAGGTTGATTAGTAACGTGCTGCACGATATACAATAACATGTCAGTACTGATACAAACTACACAACGCATTGCATACACAACGATGTCTCTGACTGACACAACACTGCTGCCAATAGACTCTGCTCAAACACAGGTTGATTAGTAACGTGCTGCACGATATACAATAACATGTCAGTGTACAAACAAGCATGATAAAAACAAGCTGCTCTTCATTCTCAACACTGCACAACGATGTCTGCACAATTCTTTTTTAAACTGATAAAAACAAGCCCTAGTCATCTAGTTATTACTGAAAATAGTTAACGCAAAATTCAGGACATTGTTCACTTGTTGAGTGAGCGGAGCAAAGTTGGAATACCGCTTCTACCATTTCTATTGACTGGCAAGGACGGCAGCACACGTGATATTTTTGGCCATAAGATAACATGAACTTTCACCTACCTCTCGTCTACCGGAGAGAAATAAACAATACTTCACTATTTCAGTGATAAACATGGGTTCTTAGTTGACTAATCCTTTCAATACGTGCAAAACGAGTGAACCCGATAACTTAGAATCCGTTTTATTTGATGAAGCCTTATAGCAGTAAACTTTATCGGAACTAGGAAGAAAATTCACTTTTTATCAGGTGTTAGCGAGGTTTGTGTACTTATTCAAATATTCAATTGTTTTTGTTCATTTGCAATTATGGTGAATTAGGCTATGAATAGCCAATAGTAAATAGGGTGCGTAAATAGAGCTAGATGAACAATTATGTAAACTTGTCTAACATATTAGTCAAACAATACACTCTCGTTTGTTTATTTTGAGTTACTTATCGTGTAAAAGATACCTTGAAAATGGCGTCATTTTTTAACAATTTCACAAGTTTTTATGAGAACCTTACCACAACTCGAAAAGAATAGTTTAGGTTTTGTAGAATATTTACTTTGAATCATAAAATACACGAATACAGTTTTTGACAGTCAATTAATTTAGATTGTTCAATAATTCAAGAAACTGTATATTTCAAACTCAACTGTATTTTATCCTTCGACTATATATTCTTTCGTAAAACTTTGGATAACCTCCTAAGTGCCTAAATAGTTATACTAACACATAATTCAAATACAGTTTAGTCTTCGATCGGGAGTTGATAAAAAATTATCTTACGAGTAACGGTCAATAATTATATTAATATTTCTTTTAGAATTGTGTAACAATAAAATTGTGCTAACTATAATTTCCCGAATATTATGTCGAAATGTCTAGAGTATTGCAAACCCTTAGAATAAAGGTTATGAAACCTTACAGTGTCGTCACATCGTATGTCGGACAAAACAGAATAGGGTTTAGATGAACATTGCACTAACAGTTGCACAATGAAAGTAGATGTATAAAATTGATGGAGAATGCCATATTAGGTTCAGCTTCAGAGCCTCCATTGAATGGTAACAATACGCGAATGTAGGGATAAAGGCGAAGTCTGTTGTTTTCCTATTCCATTCAAACCAACGTTGCCGATGCAGTTCTTTATTAGTTTTCACTCATCAGTTTGCCTATTCATAGAGTCAAACTAAATACATTTCAAAGTCAAACAGGTTAGTGGTGATCACATTTAACTAAATTCCAATGAAATTACAGCATCATTCACATTTTAATTGGCACTTCCAGTTAAAGTACACTAGTTAAATGAAAATGTTAATAAAGCAAGATTTAATGAAACGTTAAGTTAAACTGAAATTCAATTTTGAAAGTTTTACTTGGTTGCAATTAATAATCAAGTGAAAGAAAATTTATGTAAATGACAACTCTTCAGACGTGAAGTAATAAACTGTTCTTCTAGGTGAGATTTCTCCACTTTGATTTTATATTAAAGTCTGATGAACTTCTTTACGATCAGTTTAGCTTCCCTTTGAAACTGTTTGGCGCTTTCAATCAGTATTTAAGATGAACAGCTAGTTATCGGCTAGAGTTAAAAGTGATAGAGGAAAACAAAAGGTAAAATATAATTGAATTTAATATGAATAGTCTACTGCTAAGTGAAGAAAATATTGTTTATTAAAAACAAACTGAAAATTAATAGTTTATTTAGTTTTAAGAACTACAAAATGTATAACCCTGGTG
Source organism: Matsumurasca onukii (assembly GCA_018831715.1). NCBI lineage: Eukaryota > Metazoa > Arthropoda > Insecta > Hemiptera > Cicadellidae > Matsumurasca > Matsumurasca onukii. The sequence continues at coordinate 14,962,095 of CM032065.1, forward strand.
TATTTATTCAAAACATTTGCAAATAATTAACTATTGGTTTTAAACTACATAAAATAATATATGGTTTTAAACTAAAATATTTTTAGTGGTTTATTCCAAGAAATATTTTGTTTTATGACTAACAACCCAAGTTTAAAATTGAAAATGCATATGAAACGCTTAGAGTTATTAGGTATAGTTTACCGTGAGTCATGTGTGTTTAATAACTTTAGAGTTAATTTGGAATTCTTGTCAAGTAAGCTGACAACTCTATGGTGTTCAAACCTATTATATTGCTGCTCTCTTAACTTGGGTAGCGATTTATGAAACTTTGTTGAAACTAATCACAATCATTCTGTATTATTTATGGAGGAGGGAGTTTCTCTTTCTCTGTAATGGTTCAATTAATATTAATTATATATACGGAATATTGGTTTTCCTTAGTAACTACATAATATTTGTAAACCGTTTATTTTATGTTGTTGTTTAAGGGAGTGAAGTTAGTATTTTAAACATTTATCCATACCCTAAGAGTCATTTTTAACTTGAATCTCCTATCAAATAGTCACTTTAGTAAAAAGGTCAAAGAATAACACAATTGAAACGATTTCCATGATTCGTACTGATCAGACAAAAGAAGGAAGCGTCGTCATTCCTAACTAAATTTTTAAGTTGACTCTTAACATATTCTGATTACGTTTTCACTCTAGAGACTATCTTAACTAATGCAATAAGTACAGTTATCATTTAGTTTGAACTTCATTTAAATCCAAATGAGACCCTTTTCAACCGAACGGTGTTATCTATTTAACGTTTATCTCATTGAACGCTAAGTTGCAAGTGCCAATCAGTTTGAAAGAGCTGAAGTGCAAGTAAAGAAGTTCATCAGAATTTCACGGAAAATAAAAGTGGAAACAAATCCAGTTCATTACTTCACGTCTGAACTGTTGGGGTTGGCATAAATCACCTTTCATTTGATTATTAATTAGATCTGAGTGTAATTCAAATAAATTAATTTCAGTTGTGATTTAGCTGTAGTAACCTTTTATGCTAAAGTATCTGCTTTTTGAAATACAAATTTTTTTAAAAAGGTCTTATTTAATATTAGTGATTTAAATTTTCACTACCTCTTGTCTTGTGTCTTATACTACCAGATCAATGCACGACGGTGGGTTATACTATTAACTTTATAACACAATTTCTAATTAAGAGGTATTCAATTACATATGAAACGCTTTGAACGTATCAGGTTCAACTCGCCGTGTGTTATGTGGGTTAATAACTTAACAACTTTAGTTCCAGTATCACATTCTTGTCAAACAAACTCATATATATCAAAGCACAAAGTTTTTAAACAATTTATGTGGATACTCTCTTAACAATATTCTTTCATTATGTTGAAATTTGAATGTTTTACAGACGATAATTATTTGATGACATTTTAGGCTACGTGTGTTAATGAGAAATATTGGAAATTTTAAACTCAATATATTTTGATACCTTGAAATTCTAGTATCTTCATCAGCCAAACATTCTAAACATGACCAGGAACAAAACCATATGAGAAAAAATATTAAATACAATAGTAATATAAAAACAAAGATTTTGTTTAATTATGTAGCCTTAATAAAGTTTGCATTAGATGTAACAGTAGGCACTTACTATTGACCACAGAGAAAAGCCCTGTGAAATGCCTATGATTGAAAATGTGCCTATGGATGCTAATGAAACCAGAATTCTACCATAGTTCAGTACCAGTGCATCATAATACTGTAGTATTTATTCGTATAAGATACAATAAACGAAACAGATTTAGATGAACATTGCACAAACCGATTCAAAATGAACGTATGTTTATAATAATGAACGAAAATGCATTCGTGGCAATAAAGCTCTCTTCAGAGACTATATCAAAATTTAACGATAAATCGAAGGAGATATAAAGGTAAAATAATGATGTCTGCTTCTGTTTATTCTGTATCATTGCCACTTTAGATACAAAGGAGTTTACGAGTTGGTGACAGTTTTGTTTTAAAAGGCCTATTTATAAATTAATCCAAGACGTTTCAACAATATATTTGGAATTTTAACACATCTAGGAGCCATATACACATCCAGGTATCATTTCACATACCTATAATTTCAAACAATATTTTTATTTCAACAAACCGTTGCTATTACGATTGTACTAAGTTATTCGTTTATCATCAAATCATGTCATTTGGTAGTTTATTGATGAACAAACCACTATCAACAAAAATCTATATTAACTCTCAATTAGGGTTAGTGTAGGGTTGGTTAAACATTTGCGCTATATACAATACAGTGCAGTGCACTTAGAGAACGCGGTTCAGTGAGTTCTCACGCATTGCGAGCACTTCAAGTAGCTGACTCTGTAGTAAGCCGGAGTACAGGTGGCGCGGCTCTGGCGGGATAGTTAGGTGAGGCTGGAGATTGCACCACTTTTAAGTAGAAATCAACCGTGACTTTCAATATAACTTTTACCTTTTATAATTGTTGATTTGTGTAATTTTGAGCGTTATAAAAAACAGAAATAGGTGTATTGACATTGTTGTTCAAACGATGTGGCAATAGTTTTATCAGAATGATAGTAAAAAGGTATCAAAATAACTAGCTAAAGAGCCTACCTCATAATATATACTGTAATGAGTTGTAAATAGAACTAAACTTGAAATAACGAAGGATTTGAAAATTGAAGAATTAAAATGGAAATCAACTCTCAGTGTTCAAGTTACCAATCAAGTGAATCGTGTGCAAATCTCAATTCTTCAGACGCAAAGTAATAAAGTATTCTTCTTTAGACACTGGTTTCTCCGCTAATTCTAAACTCAAGTCTGATAAATTTATTGATCTGTACTTCAGCTTATTTCTCAAAACTATTTTAGCCTAAGGTATATGATACACAACAAGTTAAGCTTCAAAAACTGTTTAATAATGTAAGCACAAACTGAAAAACAAAATTTATTCTGAACAAACAGTTTTATTTTCAGATATTTAGTCTTCTGTGTTCTCATATACTGTACATGGATGTAAAAATAATAAATATTCATCTAATTTGTAATTTGTATAAGGTCAAATGGTATATCACTTACGTAATAATAATTATAGTTTATACCACGGCGGTTTACTTAAGTTTAATATTATTCGAGTAAGCTGTATTTTATTCAATATACCATATTTAAACCATTAACTCTCCACTACTGTTGAATCAGCAAACTCCGGATGTCTCGCTATTTATTGTGTTAATCAATGAGGTGGAAAACCCAACAGTTTCCAAGGAAAAGTTTAAACTCTCGTAAAGAATTGCACCAGAGTAGAAATCAAACTGAATAAATCCGCCTCCAGAGAAGAAAAGTTTATTACTGCCCGTCTAATCAGTTAATATTTGCATACATTTTCTTTCTCTTGATTATTAATTGTAATAACACTTTAAGAACAGGATTCCATTTTAATCAAAACTTGTACTTATACAATGTAAGTTTGGACGTGATAAAAACAGTTTGATGTAAAAAATGAAGAATGAGCCATACAAACTATTATGGTTCAAAAAAGTAAAACTAAATGTGAGTCTACTATGCTAGAAAACAAACACTTTATATTACAAAATACTCGTAAAGTTACGTTGATTTATGTCTACAATACTAAATGTAAAAGGTTATGCATAATCTCAGTCAGAAAGTTTGTACAGAAATACCAGTTATCAAGGTGAATGGCATTATTTCAAAAACCTAACATTAAACTAATAAATCAATACTTTGCAGCCGTTAGTGTGAATAGCCGCAAAAAAATAGAAACGGACGATGTCTTCTCTTGATTCACTTCTTGTTGGTATATCAATGAAAGTTCTGAAACTGATTCTTTTGGGACACAAGACATTACCTGTCAATTGTATAAATTGAGCTTCTTTAGGAAACTGTTTATGTTTTTTTAACATCTTGTTTGTTTCAGTCTCTTGTACGTTTGGTATGGGGAAGTAGGTTTGGGATACAATTTTATCAATCAAATTAACGAAATATTACTTTTGTTACTATTGTTGAACATATTGCGTATTATAATTGACGTTCACAGAAATGTTCATTAATATTATTGATATGCGGTTGGAGTTTCATCCTAATTCAGAATAGGTTTTATAATACACAGGGGTGCAAAAGTAGGTATACAGTGATGAAACACTTTGTAGACAAAGTATATTTATTCATACAAAACCCAAATCTTTCCAATTTATTTGAAGATTATTAAGAAACCTGAATTAACTCTTAAAATCTTTAATTTGACAAAAACACTCACTTCCCGTTGTATTCAAACTGTTTGCCATCACAGTCAACACACTGCTGTAACCTTCAAGTTACGCTTAAACACACTTATCGGCAAAGTTCTTTATTTTCGTGTATGTCTTGGCAAGCTTGGCGAATGAATTCTACCCTCTGATTAACATCACGAGGTTTCTTAGAAAACACCTTGTCTTTGACGACTCCCCAAAAGAAAAAATCCATAGGAGTCAGATCGGGAGATCTTGCTGGCCATTCAATCGATCCTCTTCGACCAATCCACGTGTTAGTAAACTCCCTATTTAGTACGTCACGCACGATTGTCCCATAGTGGGCAGGAGCTACATCTTGTTGGAAGAAGAATTGTAGAATTTGTAGGAGTAGAAGAATTTGTAGGAATTCTAACTTCCACCAGGAAGCGTAACTTCAAGGTTACAGCAGTGTGTTGACTGTGAAGGAAAATGATTTTATATACAAGGGAGTGAGTATTTTTGTCAAATACAAAGTTTTTAAGAGTTAATTGAGGTTTCTTGGTACTTTTCAAATAATTTGGAAAAGTTTGTCTTTGTATGAATATATATATATACTTTTTCTATAAAATGTTTCATAACTGTATACCTACTTTTGCACCCCTCTGTATATCACAATAATTTCTATAAAAGCTATATTACATGTGAAGCTATTCGAGTTCACTTAACGAGAATCCGATATTGGAACTAAAGTCATTAGACTAACAACACACATGCCTCATGGGAATGACTCCTAGGAGAGCTTACTTTGGGTTTAATTAATCAAATATTACAAACCAATTAAGCCCAATACGTTTTAAATGGTCCGTAGACTTAAAACTAAACCCCACAGTGTTGTGTTATTTCTAGAATGGTGATGGTATTTTTAAAATTTCAGTTACTGTGGGACTACTACTACTTGTCATTGCACAGGTAACACAGTATTATCATATTATGAAACCGTTTTGATTTTGGGAAGTTCAGGATAAGCAATTCATTTAAACATCTTACTTTAAGCGCAAATCAGTTTGTAAGAGACGTCAAACTTAAACGAGAAATAAAAACAGATAAAATGATTTAGATAATCAAATGTTAGGTGAGGTTTGCATAAATTGGCTTTCAGTTGATTGTTAATTAGAATCAAATGAAACTTTTAAGAATTAAATTCATTTGCAATTCCACGTTTTATTAATTACTTATTTGAATTTAACGTTTGATTTGTAATGTACACTATAAGCCTCTTCGAAATCAGTTTGACACTGAAATAGGTTTTAGCCTACATCTCTGGGTAGTTTCGATGTAAAAACATCATCGTCAGACGTGCAGTCTTGTTGGGAATCCGCCTGAAGGTGAACACTTCAGTAGACACTCAAAACTTTGTTGTTACACATGGCATTCTCAAACAGTTTTACCCATGTACTTTGAAACTTCTTCTCTTTAGTAGTTCCTACCTGCGACGGGTGTAAAATAAAACTTTTTTAGTTTAGGCTATTCGCAATCGCAAACGCTTTTCCACTACACTACTATGAGTTTAGCTGTTTCGTTACGTGCTACAACTTTACGTGTTACAACCTGCGAAACATCAGCTGTTAACTATTGTTTACTCCCGAAATTAACATTGTTTACAAGCAAAAATTTTCTACTGTCAACAACTTAATAACCAAAACACATTATTGCTATCGCTTCACCAACTGAAATGGAAGTGCTATATCAAACCAACAACAATAGTTTGAATGTAATGAATAAAACTCCTAATAAAGAAATATCTATTTCTAATAACAAAACTGTACAATTAATGTGAATTTTCATTTAAAATAGTAGACCTGGTTTTAAAACATGTTTCTAATTTAATAAACTGTTAAAATTCCAACAATGACTTTTTATTCCGTAGTGTAGTGAAAAGTATCGTTCAAAACTCTAGTGAAAATGTTTTGCCTGTTCTCGACCATTTGAAGTGCTCAACAATTCTCGCACTTCAAACATATGGTCTCGAACATGCAAAACCCCACTTTCCACTCTTGTTATGAAATATACTATTTTTTGGGTTCTTTGGGCAATTTTACCCTCGTGCGTCTTTTTTATGATGATGTGTACATAAACGCTTGAAATAGTTAAGGTTTTAATGACAAGCAACCTTGGTGATGGATAAGTTTGTTTGCCAAATAGAATAATGTATATTTACCAAATTCATTAGACTAAACCCACATGGCTCATGGGAATAATTCCCGAGAGAACTAAGTTTGGGCTTAGTTATTAATCAAACATTCTGAACGAGTTAAGCCTGATACGTCCAAATTGCTCTGTGATTGTTGAAAACAAATAACAAAAAGTCAACATATATTTAATGATAATTTTCCTCCTTTTAAAGGGTTTTCAACGGTACCTTTCACTTCAACTCATTGGCGATAGTCATGGGATATTTGACCATACCCAAAACATTGCTACTTAATTGATTTAAACAACAGAAATTTGGTTTAAAATGTGTACAATTCATTCCCCAACTTTGCAATAGATCAGTGAACTAGTTATCAAGCAACTATTTGATAATTCAGATAAGGGTCGAAGTGATGTGACAGAAAGGACTTTGTACTTCACTTCATTTTATAAGACAAACTTTAACTTTCCCCATGTATCAATGACAAATTGGCGTAACTAACATAATTAAACAGAGTGTTTATAAAAGGGTGCCACAAACTTTAGGATTTGGTGTATTGGGTAAAATAAAGAGATAACTAAATGTATCGTGTTTTCGAAAAACGCTTAGTTGAAGAGTTATCCGCCATTTAGTTTTTTTTTCACTAATTATTTTCTATTCTCCACACTACTCATTGGATGTGGGTTCAATTTGTTACAAATTTGTATTTAAAAATACCATATGTGGGAAAACTACCAGTATGATGCAGTTTACCATTTCAAAATGGTGGCTATGTTATGGTGATTTTAGGGTGTTACGCCTTTGTTAGCGAATAAAGTGTGAGGTTTAAAGTAAAATGTAAAGATTAATATTTTACAGAAGATTTTATAATCTTTCTATTAACACTAAGTCATAAAATTCGATTGAGAAATAACTGCTTTAGGAGAAAATGTGACTTAAAACAGGGAACTTTTCACCGTATTACCTTGTTCTTCGCCACGGTTTCAACTGCAACCTTGTTGATTCTCTATCGATTTTTATAGTTTTAATGTCAGCAGATAAATAATAAAATTCACTGCAAAGTTTTGTTTTACATTTTATTGTAAATATCACCGCGGTTTATTTGCAAATGAAGGTGTCACGCCAAAAACGCCCTAAAATACCATTAAAAGCCATCGTTTTGAAATGGTAAGCTAGATCATGCTAGTAATGTTTTCCTTTCATGGTCTTACTTGAATACTAATGTATAGCAAATTTGAGCAAAATGAGTGACGTAGAAGATAGAATATAATCAGTGAAAACCCAAATGGCGGATATTTGTTAAACGAAGTTTTTTCAAAACAAGTTACTCTTCATTCTATTTTTATTTTGACCTAATGAACCTTATCTTCAGGTGTTTAACCACCTTTATGAACACCCTGCATATTAAGTGAAAGGATCAAAAAATATCCCTTAGAGATGAGCTCATGATAAGTTGGAGGAAGACTACACAACGTTTTAATACATTTTTAGATTTATGGCGATTTTATGGCCGAACGAAACATATTGAAAATAACGCTCTATTTCAAACTAACTTATCACTGCATTCAAAGTCATAGCAGCCGACGGTGTTTGTTCCTTGAGTGTACGATATGTAAAACGTAAATAAGCCAGAGAAAGTTAAAATATTTAAGGAAAATAAAACTTTTACGAAAGATTGGTTTTATCAAGAAAAAACTGTGTTTATTAAATGTCTGTCAAACAATATTGAATGATTTCTATATTGAATGGGTCAGGATAAAACGCTGTTTCGTGATATATATGAAAAATCCAACCAATAAACTCTGCAATCAAAGCAATAAACTCAGTGTATTATTTCAAACGCAACAATCATTTTAAGAGAAAATATATTGAAACTCTGGGTATAAATGCACTATTGAATAGCAACACAACACTTTTTCTGTATCCGCTCATTGTATTAATTTAAATGGAAGATTCGAGACTGAATCTTTGATTGCATTCGTTGTCAGTTTTATAAACAAACTTTAATTTCAAACATGTTTTGTAGTAGGCAATTAAATAATTTGGTTATATTTTGTTTAACCAACTGAGTCTTAAATTCCCTGTTTTAGTTGAACAAGTTTTAAGTAACGTGGTAACACTCAAAACTCGTTATTGAAATCTGCTGTTATTTGCACTTATAACCGAGTGAGGGGCTTGTTGTTTGTTAAATAAATGTTCATAAACACGTGACATTTGACTACTGTTCATGCGACACGCAGAGTTTTATACAGTTTTGATTCAGATTACAATGCGTTGTTGTTAATTAAGCAGCCTCTCAAATTACTCGCTGTTTATCTTATACAACGTTAAGCTAAGGAAGCTCCAAACAGTTTTAAAGATAAAGCTGAAGTGTGCGCAAAGAAGTTCATCAGACTTAAGTTTCAATTCAAAGTGGAGAAATCCGCCTCCAGAGAAGTACTGTTTATTACTTCGTCTTTCAAGAGTTACGATTAACATAAATTTTCTTTCACGTCTTGATTTTAATTAGAAGCAAGTAGAACTGAATTACAAATGCCCAGATACGAGTAATTTACTGAAAGATAAAATGTGTTGTAAATGAAGCATTTCTCGACAAAATGATCTGTAAGGTTATGTTTTGTGAAAACTAATACTAGGCATTTTTATGACTAAAATGTCCTGAGATAAGGCATTAAGGTTAATCAATAAGACACTAAGTTTAAAATTGAATATTATTTACATAGACGCTAAAAGGTTATTTGAGTACACTTTTCCAGGTAAAAAATAATGATGGCTAGTATAATAGGAAGACTAGTAGAAATAAACAATGAAACTAATAAAGAACTGTATCAGAACAGTAGGATGGCACAAAACAAATAAAAACAGACGCCTTTATCCCTACATTCGCTTATTGTTAACATTTCAATGGAGGCTCTGAAGCTGAACCTAATATGGCATTCTCTATCAGTTTTATACATCGACTTTCATTGTGGAACTGTTAGTGCAATGTTCATCTAAACCCTATTCTGTTTCCGTTTGTTGTATCTGTGTTCTTTGAAAACCACAACTATTTTGTATCCTTTGTTGTTCCTTGTATTGTCATACGGTTTGATTCATGTACATGAACGACATCATACGTTTGAATTTCTTCATATCGATCTTTTGTACATATGTAAAAAGTGACCATTGTTGACCAAACCCCATCCTGATTTTAAGATGTATTCAGCGATATCATGAACTTTGCATAAGATAAATGGAGATTTGAGAAACAGTAGAACAAAATTAGAAATAAAATCCCAAAGTTAATCTTAGTAACTAACAAAAACATTAAAGTTACAATATTTTTAATGTTAATATTTTGTACGTGTTATCCGTATTAATTCATAATCAAAATATCGCTGTAATAATTGTTAACGTTAATAATTTCTAAATTTTCTGTTTAAAGTTATGCCATAATTAACAGTTGTAAGAGAGATGAGTGGCATATTTTAGATTGATCTTGATAAGTACGTTAAGGAACGTCAAAACTATATGCTCAGCAATTGAATATAGTTTTCGGAAGAAAGAGTTTATGGGTTTATAATGTAACTCAGAGGCTAGCTAATTCTAACAGTCCGTCTCAGCAATGTACTCGTATATTATGTTCCCTTACCTGTAGTTATGTTAGTAGTATATGAAAGTATGTTACTTGTGCTTGAGAGTTGGCGCGTATTCGTGTTTTAATTCATTGCAAGGAAGTAAAGTTCAGCAATATTCGTAGGAAATAAGTTTTAAATATAATACCCGACAGACGAGGGGGCATTATAAGTGTGTCAGTTACAGTGCGTGTAAAACCCAAAGAGTTTGTTCAATTTTAATACTACCTTTGTATTTGGCAGATTTCAAGGTTCTTATAGTACTTAAAAGTTACAACTATCAAGCAAAATTATGTTTAAAGTGAGCACACAGTCTTTGAGACTTTATCCTTCGTAGTCCTCATACCTTTAAACTCAGAACTAGTTAAAAGAAGAGAAGTAGGGTCAACACAGCTGATATCTGGCGAATAAATCCTGATTGATTATGTTGACATAGATTTAGGTAACTTTGTATTTATCTAAACAAACCAACCTTTGGCCAGTTGTTTGATTACATAAAACTGTGTAAGGGAAAATTCTGTGTCAACACTGCTGATATCTGTTGACTCAACTACCTCAGTTGATTACGTTGACACAAGTCTAGGTAACCTCACTACCTATCCATACAAACCTACCTTTGACGCAGTTGTGGAACGCTCAGAATTGGTCGTGTAAGTAAATAGACTGTGTCAACTTTGCTTATAACTGCTGACCGATTACCTCGGATGATTATGTTGACACAAGTCTACGTTACCTCTACCTAGAATTGGTCAACAAAACCAAAACTTTGACACAGTTGTCTGATTATTAAAATCTGTGTAATGAAACGCTCAGAATCGGTCTTGTAATAGTGTAGTAGGCAGTGTCAACTCTGCCGATATCTGTTGACTCAATTCCCTTGGTTGATTATGTTGACACAAGTCTAGGTAACCCCTCAAACTATCCATATTAACCACCCTTTGGCACAGTTGTGTGTTTACTTGAATATGCGTATTGAAACACTCAAGACTGGCCATGTAACAGAGTAGGCTGTGTCAACACTTCTGGTATCTGTTGACTCAATTCCCTCAGTTGATTACGTTGACACAAGCCCTATAGGTAACCTGTCCATCTATCAGTACAAACCAACCTTTAACACAGTTGTGCGGCTACTTAGATCTGTGTATTTAAACGCTCAGAAATGGTTGTGTACAGAGTTGATTGTGTCAACACGGTTGATATATATTGACTCAAATCCCTTGGTTTGATGACGTTGACACAAGCCTAGGTAACCTCTCAAACTATCCATACGAGCTTTGAAACAAAGTTGTGCGATTATATGAATCTGCGTATTGAAACGCTCAGGATTGGTCATGTAACAGTGCAGGCTGTGTCAACACTGTTGATATCTGTTGGCTCAATTCCCTCGGTTTGATTATGTTGACACAGGTCTAGATAACCCTTCTACCTAGCAATACAAACCCATTTTGGACACATATCGTGACAAGATTTAAAATGTTTAAGAAATTATTTTCTTAATCAGATTTCTTTTATGGAACCGATTGGCTAAGAGTTATTCGTAATGACTACCAAAAGTAAAAACTACGCAGTCGTCAATCGTTCAGCTCACTCAATTTCGCACAGATTTGGCAAATTGACGCTGGAAGCTTGTGTAACTTAGTAGACCTAAGGGCCAATAAATAAACTGGAACAACTGTAGAAGAGCTCTCGTGGAGCGCTTTTTATTGGAACCATTATTGGTTTGGTGTAATATATTGTGACATTCACTTCTTGTTCCTTATCTCATTTCTTTGTACTTTATGTGTTCCAATAACTATTTTACGAACGGTAATAATATAAGTAATATTGAGTTTAGTACAACGCAAGATGGGAAACGTAAGATCTTGACTTTTGAATTGTTGTTTGATATTTCTTCATCTCAGATTTTTGTCTTCTGATTAATTCCGTATTTGTATTAAAATAGTAACAAAATTTAGGGTTGAATCATATATACTACGTATTAGACCATCGTTAGTTCCTTTAACACTGAAGTTGAGTTTTGTAATTTTTAAGTAAATAATAGTTCATTGTCGAACCAAAAATAGTCTGTCAAAATGTTTCCTAATAAACAAACCTTTCTAGAGCTTGAAAGACAACTTGGAATACAAAATAATTTATATGTTCAAAAGACTGAAATGGAAGTTAACCAACATATCCTTGGTTTATAAATATAATTTGTGTCTATAACAAGATATTTAAAAACATATTACAGTAGTACATTTCATATTAAGAGATATATCGTCATACACATCTACGTTTTACTTTAAATTGTTTGTATTGTTGCATAGGTTATTCTAGTGTAATAGTGTGAAATCAGGATTCAAAGTTCACTGATTCTAAAGCTGCTTGAGTACCGTAGTTAACCCATCGCTAAGATCACATCACGGGCTTTGAACGTTCATGTAGATAGGCAGATTAGCTCCAAAGTTCTGTATCCCACTACAGTAGTGCTTGTCGATGCAGAAATGTAAAGCTCCTACCTTGGTGCATTATTTTGTAGCATTGATATTTTTATTATTTTTATGGAATGGTTACGTAATTTTGGTTAGCAAGGTAAAGTACGTGAATTTCCGATGTTTGAATGTCTACTAGTTGAAGTAAAATAATAATATGAACTCTAATGAGGTGTTGTCAAACGCATCTCCTCATATTGCAACCTGAAAATAGCTCACAAATATCCACTACCAGTAGTTCGCTACCTTCCTCTCCCGAAAAATTGTATTCTTGGATACAAAACATTGCGTAATTTACAACACGATGTGCTCTTTGTAAACAGTGTACTCTATTACAGTGTAAGTGAACTGATGTCAGTATTATTGCGGCATCCGTATCCAGTTGACTGGTCAGTTAACTGAGCGGGACACCCGAGTACTCCTGGGTAACTCTACACCATTGTGTGTCTGTGTGTGAGAGCCTGGTGGAGGAGGGATCAAGGGGGACATTACACCGGGAGATGACACCGTGACTGTCGTGGAGGCTATAAGTAGAGTTGCAAATGGTAGAAATTGTCATCTTCAACTTTTTTGGTACTTGTTTTCTGTACGTTTGATTGGAGACACCGACCACTCTTACAGAGAATATTTTACAGTGAATATGGGATGAATGGTGCGTGTGATGTTTTTATCATGGGTCATGATATGTAGTCTTGATACCGTCTAGGGCCGACAGTTCCTTATTGCGGCATTAATAAATAGGGAAAACAGCCAGAGAGGGTTAGTTCTGATTTATTTCTAAGGTTGGCCATGTGTACTGGAAAACGAGATCTATTTAACTTTCCATAAAACACTTAGGTCCCTAAATGTTTCCCGTTATAAATCATAGAACAAACTCATTATATTTAATAGAATTTTGAAGTCTTTGATAATGATAACAATAACTGTATTGATACATCAAAAGGTGAAGTTAAAGCTTTAACAAAATGATGAGTTTGACTGTAGCAAAAAGTTATGTTTTGGATCTTAAACTTCCTGACTTGTTTTGCAGGTTTTCTCCGAGAGTCGGGCCATATCTTTGGACCAATCTACGGTAAGTGACAAAACCTTAGTAATAGTTCCAACTTGTGTAATAATAAGTACTTTGTAAGCCATGAGTAGGTAATTTCTTGTGTTATCAGAAACCTCTGTTCTTGTACCACAAACAAAAAGTACATGAGAATAAACATTGATTTCAATTTTGTGCAATACAACACAAATAGTTCAGATTCACCACACAAAATGCTCTGAATGCCTTACTTCTACCTGTTATGAATATTACCTAACGTATAATATCATAGCTTATTTTTAGATTCTACATATTACACATTATAGACTTCATTATATAACGGTCTCATGAAACTCATCAGTGATACATTAAATAAAATTGCATGTAGAGGAGCGAACGCTGCAGAAATAGCAGATGTAGGAAAGGCAATATGGTGGACTGTTAATTAAGGCAGGATGATTCAGGTAATACGGCTTATCCCTTTCATATTTCGTCCTCTTAGCAACCACACTAGGATATTCTAGGTCGTAACTGAGCAAATATTAGCCTGTCTGACTTAGTTCATCATTGCCTCCTTCATAGTTAAATATTTGTTGATGGATTTAAATATACAGTGTAATTAGTTGTGTCTTTGGGTTGTAGACCCTGGTCAGTTGGAAATAACAGTAATTTTGTCCGTTATTCGTTACCGATGTTGAGTAAGCTTGAAACAGTGTTTTCAGAGAGTTTTTAACGCCAGAAAAAAACTTTGTATTTCCATTTTGCTGTTTATTTTATATATTAATCTGATCAGACAATACTTTTATTACTTAACTAACGTTCAACGTACTAGAGTAGAGAAAATGAAATACATCTCTTGAAACCCTTTTCTTACTAGCTTACTAAGAACCTGACGATGAAGTTAAATTTAAAGTATTGATGTTGTTGGACGTACTATAAAATACATTAATGCGTCCACAAGTACATAGCTCTGAGACCACTAAATTCGCCAAAACCCATCATTAAATTACGTTCAATACTGTTTATCTTTCGATAGAACTTCAAATGTCCCTTATCCTTTCACCGTTAACCCACCTAACATCAACCTAAATTCCTCCTCACAACAGAGCTCTCATCTTTCACGATTCTAAGTCAGTTTCCAAAGCTTCCCTCACGTTTCCTCCAAACAGAGCTAGGAGTAAATCCTAATCCTACTGTCGGTCTGTGAGTCGCACAGTTAATCCTCCAGTTCCAGTGGACAGCTGGTGGCCCGGAAGTAGCGGCCTGGAGCGGCACTGTGCAGTGGAGCGCAGCGAGCTGTCATCGTTGCTCAGCCTCTTGAAGCGCTACGTGCTGCAATATCCTAATGGCTTTATTGCGTGAGGTTAACAATGCACTGGAAATAACTCTAGTTTTGTGAACAGTGGATCTCACAATACATTCTTAAAGTTGAAATATTATTACGGACGTTTTCCATTGTTAGTGAACAAGTTGAAAGCAACGTTTCAGGATATGTGGATTTCATTCCGTTTTCAGGTGAAATGTTACTTAAATCATAACAAAAACATTAGAAAATATCTAAATTTACGTTCACCAGATCAGATTCCTGAGTTCGATGTGTTCTTCTTGTTCACGAACAAACTAAGAATCTTGTCATCAATATATTTTCTTCTTTATCATTATATTTGGTCAAATATAATTGTTACAGGGCAAGCTTAAATCTTAAAACCAAGGAATAATGAATACCTATGAGCTCTTTCACAGCACTTTTACATGTATGTCCAGAGAGAATTCACCGACACTCCAGTTTAAAAATGTATATTAGTTATTTATCTAATTAGTATTTATACCAAAGTTTGGTGAGGTTATAATATTTTAGTTAAAACACATTCACACAGACAGACGGACCGTGGTATATAATTGGGAACATGTCTATTGCGCACGACTGTATATTAGGACGTGGTATATTTGGTATCGCACGACTGCATCACTCCGGCGGCGCGGGTTCGATCCCCACAATCCGCACTAGGCCTACCACTAATTTGTTACGTGATTTTGCGATAACGCCTCTAGGTTCAGAGAGAGTGGTCTTTGTTGCTCTAAATTCACCTCGTTAAACAGGACACACTTTACCTTTCCCTGAATATTATAATAGTACCTATGGGGAATAGAAAACATTTTGACTTAAGGAGTTAAAGAAGACTAAACTTCTTTTTAAGTTGGCTGAAAGATTTAACTTCCTCTGACAATCAAACTTTAGGAAGTTTCTAAGACTTTGTTGGAAAGAAGAAGATGACATAAAATCGTTATTCAAACTCCAAAATAAAACAATGTAATACAATTTGTTTTTGACAAATCTGCATTCACGAAGTTTTAAATTAATTATAATTTGTACTGCTCATTTCTCAATTATTTATCGACTGGGACTGAAAACAAATAACTTTATACGAACTAGTTCAGCGAAATACAAAAAATACAGTTATCTCAAAAACAACTAAGTGGGTCTTGGTTGGTCAGTTTAAAATCTAGAACATCCTGCTAGCCAATAACACTAAAGTTTTAAAGGCTATGCACTTTATCGGGTAGGAAGAGAATCGCTATAAAGTCGTAGTGGATTGCTATTACACATAAGTTTATAATATGTTATAAAAGGTTAAATCGAATTGAAGTCGTCTTTGCAGAGAACTCGCACCTGTTGCGCGTATTTAAAATGCGTCTTAAGACCACCCCCCGCGTATCCCAAAAGACCAGCAATTTAAAAATACACGTTTTGGAATACTGTTTGTTTTCCTACAAATGAATATAATTGTAGGATCATAATTGGTTGTGTTACTAAGGTTGTGTATACAAAGGAACTCAGCCATATCAAACTTTAAACAAATTGATAAAATCAATTGGACATTAGTAAAGTTTACTGAAAAGCACAAAATGGCGGCTGTGAGCCATCTAGAAGGGTCTCATTTTAAACTGTATTAGCTATTGTATAATCTATAAATCGCTTCACTAGGTTGAAGTACTTTTAATCAATTACCTCTCAAAGTAATGAACATCAACGACGTTGGATGACATATAATCGCTTTAGCAGGGAAACTCCTCAAGTGTGAAAGAAAGGCTGGCGGTAATTTGTTCTTTCACTGAGGCCTGCCAGAGTTTCACTCCTGTCTTAGCCTCTCTAATCAGGCTTTCCTTGTCATGTTCGTGAAACATTGGACATTTTACAAGGATAAATAGTAAGGAACAAAAACTGTAATTATGGTATTAGCTAGTTTTAATTAGAGTGGTATAGCAATAATCGTAGCTTGCAAATAATTGTTAATAGTTCAAGCTGGTTGTTCTAGGTGCATAAGATCCAAAACTTCTTTTAGAACTATTGATAAATGCGATCGATGCTAAGATAAAATGGTGGCTACGTAGTAACTTTAACAGTTCCATATTTAAATGTAGTAGATTCACTTTTAACATAAAAAATAATATAGGATTAGTCTATTAAACCTATCAAAATATGTATAAGTTTATAATCTGTTTGCTCCTTTTCTTCTAGCTATTTATCTTTACATATAAGAATTAATTAGAAAATCAAACTTTAGATGTTTGAAAGCAGAAGGTATATTATGAGAAGGCAACTATTTATAACGTAGAATATCCAGTTAAATATTTGTTGAAGGTTCTTTTTTCTTGATATGTGCATCTTGAATTGTTCTTTAAATATTTCAAAACAAAACTATCCGGCCAAAACAAAACGTTCAACAACAGCAGTAGTTACATTTTTCATACCGTACATTTATTCAAGAAATAAATCAAGATGCACCATTAATAAAAAGTACGTAAAATACAATAGCAAGTTTTTGCAGTAATGTATTGACTTGTTTACATAATTTTGATGCTTTCAAAAGAAACCTCCAGTTGTGTTTGGTATAAGTGCTTTGAAATAAAAAGGTTGGCAGAAAGTTTGTGTTGGCCGGGGGAATTCAGTTTGTAAGTTTCTGTACAAAGAAGCTCAAGACCGCCGCTTTCTTCTATGAATGAAACCTCTCCTCATCCATCGACTTTCAAAGAAACCTCTTCAAGCCTTCTCTCCGACGTTTTAAACTTTATTTCCTTCTTGGATAACTAATCAACCAATGAAAATTTGTTTGTAGGTTCTACATTATGAAGTTCAAGTAGTACAAAAACGAAGTTGAAGAAACAACACTTTCATTTAATTACTTCTTTTGTTACAAGTATCGAGATTTGGTTTGGATCTGTTTCAACCCATTATGTAATTTATACTACTTGGATCTACTACCTTTTTTACCAACCCACTTATATAGGGTGGATTTAAAGCTCTATGTAATAAAGGCGTTAAAATAATAATTGCCCCTTCTAATAATTTCTAAACAAACTTAGACCCTTTATTTTTACAACCTAACATCAAAATAGTAATACTAAAGTGGTTGATACGTTACATTTCAATGTAATCAACACTCATTAGGTTTGAACAGTTTAAAAGTTTAAATAAGATAAACTATTTCCTTCTCGACATTCCTTGGATGATCATTTTCAAGGCTGTTTTATTATACGTATCAGTATTTATCAAATTAAACAAGTACTAAGCAAATAAACATATTAAACGTCAAAATAAACAACACATCTATTTTTGAAAGTAAATGTTTAATTGATAGGACTTATACCCTGCTGCTATTATACAGGGTGTCCAGTAATTACGGGATCAAACTTCACAAGGCGATTTATAAAGTCAAAATAAACAAAAACGTCCAATAACAAATAGTCTTATCTTGCCTAGTTTTTATCTGTCTGTCTGTGTTTTACTAAATAATTTTTATCTGCGGTAAATTACTCGTAAGGTAAAACTAAAAACACTTTTGGTACAACTCAAACAGATATTTAAAAATAAATCTAACTAATTTTCACTTATGGTTTAACAATGGTGGCCATATTAAAATGTCTAAGCTTAATAATCCAAAACCTTTAAGCTTTATGGTAAATACACAATAATAATAATATGTGTGACAATTGTTAATCTGAGACATTACTAATGGAGCAATATAATATTTCCTGACTGCACTCTCTTGTTTATATTAAAGAAACATATGTAACATATGTACGCTCAGGGAAATCTTGAATTTTCCGTTAATAATTGTCAGAGAACAACAGACTTGGTTTTAAATGTTTGTAAATAGGCCTTATTTGCCACATATTGGTTAATTCTTGCGTATCAACTGTTAAGATTAAAGCGTTTGAGTTATTAAGCTTAAAAGCTTAATATGCCCACCATTTTGTATACGGGAAGTAAGAATTAGTCAAACTTATAGGTTAAATATTGGTTTTAATTATAGAAACAAGTGTTCAAACCTTTTAATGTATAACTTAATTTACCTCTGAGATAACAATTATTCAGTGAAAAACACAGACAGACAAACAGAAAACCAAGCGAGGTAGGACTATAGATTATAGGTAAATTTTAGTGTATTATGAGCAGATAAACCACCTGGTGAAGTTCGATCCCCTAATTACTGGACAGTGGACACCTTGCATTATACCAGAAATCTACATAGTAGACTATTGATGAAAGGACTTGAATACTTTGCCTGACTTAAATGTAAGTTTATCTACACCACTGAGAAAGTATAACTAACGAGGGAAAGTTGTTGAGTAAAGACAATGTTTCCAGGCGTTTACTCCTCAAAAAGAAACTTTCGTAATTAGGATGACTGGGAAGACAAAAGTCGTGATTAATAATTTTCTTCTTCGATTTCTTTCAAACAATAAATTTCTAGTGTTCATGATAATATTGTTAATCTAGACTACATATTTAATTTTTAACAAATCCCCTGTTTAAGGTTCAAAATTATACTAAATTATTGCTCAGTATTAAAAGTCTTGATGAAGAAACGTAAGTAAAATATCAATTTAACTCGGAAAAATCAATTTAACTTAGTTACGTTTTCATAATGAGATGTAGATTGTTGCGAAATTAACTAACGTGGCCAAACCGTCATAAGGTTAGGTAGAAATATTATATAGTTAATGCAAAATCGCTTGTATAAGAATGGTTAGCTTCGAGAAAGATAACCTGCGTTATGATTTGTTTTAGAGATGCTTCATTATTTTAAAGCAAAATTACACTCGTAAGTTAAGGGTGTATAATTGAATTCCTCCTAGAATTTAATGTTATGTAATAGACTAAAATGTAGACACTTTAGAAATGCTATTTTCGTTTGAATATGTTTTGTTTCTCTTAAAGATAATATTGTGCAATACTCCGTAGTGATGAATCTTTGTTTGAATATTATCTTTACTTTGCATTGAATATTTCAGTTCCATGGATGAAATATTGGACGGATTTAAACCTAATTATCACCATTCTAGGAATCGTTGATCCAATCATTTTGAAGAAAATGCCCTGTCTTTTATGACATTGCAAATTTTCCAGGACAACTTTTAAAGCCAAAGCCGACTTTGAACTGACAGAAAATTTTCTCTGAAACCTAAAATCTCATGTCAAATTGCGTATCTTAATCCTTGTGAAGGAGTTTGGTTAAAAGTGCGAGTCTTTAAGTGAATGAAATATTGTTTTTCAAGGTAAGTGGCGCTTTCGTCAACAGCAAAGTTTGCCAACCTCTTAGAAGCCATTGTTAACGGAGACGTTGTTATTAACCTCTCGAAAACCGACATTTTCCAGACATTTATTTAAAGAATGTCTTTTCTGCAATAGCAACTAAATAACTCTGCTTCTACAAATTCCACAGAATTTTGTTACGACAGAAAACTTTTACTAGTAACGTCTTCAATGACGTTTCCTTTTCGTACTTTCTACTATTTGAAAAAACTTTTCTTTGTACTGATTAAAGTTATCGATTTAAAGCGAACAACTTTAAGACGGAGAAGAATAGGCAAGCAGAGAAACGCTTCGAAGTTTTGTGTAGGCTGGAGAAACGCCGGTCTTTTCTCCTTGCGAAACAAGTTCTCTTTGAACGCACGGCTAAACTTTTCTCCGACCAAAGACTCGAGAGAAAGGCTCTTTGAGATAAAATTCAATGGTTCTAAAGTTCAATAAAAGTCCTACATATTCGTATTAATCAGCGATAAACATAAGGTATCTGTTTTAAAGTGGGGAGGGTTTGGTGGAGCTTCCATAAATTATTAAGAGTAGGTCTTAAGATGTATCACCTATGCTCGCTTAAGTACGGATCCTGAGCACTAAACAAAACAGATGATCCAAAGGACTCGACATTGTTTCGTAGTTCATAGTTTATTTTTTAAAAGCCTTTGTCCTTGCTGACTCATCATGAAAGCTATTAGGCGGAGAAACTTGAAATTTTGGAAGTGCATTCCTTTTATAACGTAGTTACTCATTAAAAGAGAATTGTTCAAAATCCAAAAATTAAGGTTTGTTTCGGTGGATTAAAATACAATACTTATTTTTTCTTTCTGCTCGGTTTTAAAAAGATCTGTATAATTATAAGTAGCCGTAAAATCTGTGTTTATTAAATATCGATTTTGCTCACATTATACACGTGATGTTTAGTTAATACTGGGTTCATTCAATATCGTAAATAATAGTTTTGTATAGTTAAACTAACATTAGTCTATTGACCTATTGACAAGAAACTTAATTAACTATGACGTATTTTATGACATACCTTTTCTATTTTGTTTTTACTTGTTACTTTCTTACTCTGAGTTGATATGGTTGGGTAATTGCTCCATAGGAGGGAGGAGGAAAACGCTCCTGTCTACTCCACACAAGTATATAAGACGCTATCAAACTAATTTAGACACATACAGTTCGTTAGGTATAGCATGGCCGGTGGCCTTGAGATTTCCTGCTAGCCGTTTATGGCCCTATAGCCCATCTCACCGGCCATGCTAAACCTGACGAACTGTCTAACTTACCTGTTCTTCGCACGGTTGTGATTAATGTTATAGTGTAGCAGAAAAGGTTAATGTTATGTTTGCCTGTTGGTTAGCTACGCCAATTATGCAGTATACTCGTATGTAGAGAATAGATATAGCTATCCAGCTTCACCTCTGGGAGGTCGACCAATGAATACTTGCTGTTTAAGAAAAATACTTCTTGTACCAAGTATACGCAATTTTGTGTTTTTATACAATAACTAATATTGATAGATTCGGGTGTTTTAGGTTTTAGCAACTAGAACGCTAGCACTAATAAACCAAACATATCTATACATATAGCACTAAAAAGAAGGAAACAATAATTAAAACTTTTAATTTACGGGTAGCAGAAGCTTATAGTTGCAGGTATATATTGTCGTGTGAACTAAGTTGGACAATCAAATAATCTACGAGCATGACAGATTATATTTTGACCATCCAATTATTCGGCATCGAGTCTTGAGATAGTTAAAGTGATTTAACTCTCCTAAGACTTACCCATTATAGTTTGTGGCAGTTAATAGAAATAATGTTGATTTACAGCGTCATTTCTTAGCTATGGTCCCAGCACTCAGAAGTTAATAGTAGATGTGAGTTAAAATTACTAAAAGGCAGCGATGTCTACAGTTTACAAGTTACAACTACAAGTTACCACACCAACCAGGAAGCTACAAGCGTAGTTCAGGTGGTCCCTCTCATAAAGAGGCGAGTGTTTGTCAGTTGGTAGGCCTGTTTGTTTGTCCGTCTGTCTGTGTGTGCCGCTGTTCAGTTCAGCTCCCAGCTGTTACATTTGTCAACAGTACAAACTGCGCACACTTGCCACCTTTGCTGGAGTCGACCCAGCAAACTTTGTCCCAGTGCACATTACCCCAGTTCAAAACTCGCTAAACTGTGGGGCCCTGATGTATGGGGCCTTGGGGTTTTGCAGAGCACGTCCGGGAATGTTAGAAGTTTGTGCACACATTTCGATGTTAGATTCAGAAGACATAACGTGTCAATATCCTCCTTTAAAGTGAGTCTCTGTAACAAAGAAGGATAAATAGAAAAGGTCAAACTATTAATTTTACCATATAAATAAATATACGTATATAACAAATAAAATAAATGAACGTTTAACTAACGCAAGAAAGTGAAAAATGTATTGAAATTTTGAGTAAAAGTTACAAATGTCGTAAAAAAGAATAACTGTAATTTGGAAGTGCTTCGGAAATAATACAGAGCCAACGCGTAACAACAAAGTGCTAACATGAACCCTAGAACATCTTCCGTTAACGGCGGGGAAAAGGATAACTTACACAAAAATAGTGGTTTTAAAATTTAAAACTTAGTTTATAATCATCTTTTGGTGAAACTTGGTATGTATTTAACTGTAACCCGACCACGCACGACCATCTAAAACAAGATAGTGGCGAGAACGAATTTCGCCAACGCTATTGGACTGGCTGCATGGTATGTACAAATCTATATCCGCATGCTGGGCACAGTTACTTAAATGTGAACACTCAATTCCCTACAAATTATATCATAAATACAATAAACCCCACTTTTTGTGGAAGACATCTCGTTAAAGGGCACTTCCAAGGGATCGATTTTGCTGGTTACCACCTTAATCTAGATATTAGCAAAATACCATTTGTACTGATGTTTTGTACTACTCAGACCCCTCACTTGCTGGAACAGTGTGTCAACAATAACAAAACCCTACCATAAAGTAGATCTTCTTTCAAATTTGTTTTATTTAAACCTTAATGTCCTTTATATTGCTGCATTGTTGTTTTCTTGCGTGAAATGTTCTATAGTGACATCTATTCACAGAAAGAGAACTACTGGTTCTTTGCTCTGTTGAAGATTGAGCAGGTTTCACAGTTTCCCTCCATCAAGTGAAGCATTGGGCAGAGACAAGCCGCGGCCATTGTCATTCAGTTATACGCTCGTTTATCATACTTTTTCCGCCCAGGATTCAACTCGCGTTTAACGTTTTGATCGATGAACTACAGTGAGCGATTGTCCGGGAATATTGCCTGACAATGAAGTACGGTTTTCATCATCGTTATTGCTGTTTGAGTGGTATAAATGTGTGTCATAAATGGGTTATGAAACATCCTGTAAAGCGTTAAAGCCTTGAACCAAACTGATTTTACCTTTACTTGTTACAGACGAAAGTCAAACTTGATTAAATTATGCTTCACCTTGGATGGGTTAACAAATTTTTTAACATCACTACTGCGTCTAAGACACTATCCCGTAAACTTCTGCTTCTGCGTTTATTATTTTAAAATATTAAACGTTGGATTTAAAATTAAAAAAGAACTTCCCTATGATAATAATTTGTGAAGTTAAATAACACAGGAAGTGTTCAACACATTTCATTGGGTATTGACATAACGCACTTACATCATTTTTGCCTAAATATTGCTGAAATAAAGACACATAACGTTGCGATTCGTTTGGTACAAATTTATAACAGTTTCGAAAGCACTCAATTACGTGTAGTAACGATTCAAAACCAAATAACAAGTTAGATATTTAGGCGTTGTTCTAAGTTTAAACATTTTTAACCTCAAAATAAATACAGGTAGTTATTGCTGTATATGCTGAAGTACTTCAAAACAACGCTCATTAATCATAACTATTAATAAATCATTGCTCTATTCTTCGGAGTAATAAAGGCAAACACAATTATAACATACACCACAGTCGTTGTATAAGATGGCGCTTTTCTTTCAGTAAGAGTTAAATCCCCCGCTCTAAGAGGAAACTCTTTCTGTTGACAAAGGTTTGGCTTATCTTAGAAATAAATGTCTTGGAGCGAGGTTTGTACTTTTCTAGAGAAGAGTGGAATCAAGAAAACTCGTATATAAAACTAGTTTATTTTATCTAACAAACATTTTCTGATTTATCAATGCAATGTGAATGTTTTATTACGAATTATACGTAGTACTTTGTGAAAATAGTGCACGAAACTTATGTTCCGGCAACCCGGGACGTTACGCACTAGACTTTGTAACTTTCTTTTAAACGGTATAAATTAATTAAATAAGTATAAATTTCACTTAGGATGAAAGATAGCTTTAAGTCTGAAATAAATGGTACTTGTAGTATAGGTAAGACCAGCTTCTACTTACAGTTTCTTTACTAGTTTTGAATTATTGATGTTCGAAATCATACATCACATAACGTGTGACTAATTTGAAAGTTAAATTGGGTTCTTCATGTACACATGTTATTGTTCTTGGAAAATATTAAAAACATCACTAATATAAAAAGAAATATTTTACATGTTCTGTGGTAAGCAAACATTTTATAATCATAGGATGGATCTGTTGACCTAACTGCTGACTTGAAAAAATACCAATAAATACCACCCGGTCCTGCCGTATGTTTGGGTACTAACTTACTTCCACCCGACATGTGTTATCAGTATGGGATTGTCTGAGCAGAAAGACACAATCAAGAGCAACCAAAGCTAGTCATTACTACACCATAAAAAAGGTACACATTTCTCAATCTCGCTCCTAACAAAACCTACGGCAAATCCAGCCAAACAAAATAGTGAAAACTATTCAAAACTACGGAAATTTACCACTGCAAAATGGAAGTAGCTTGTCGATTCACGTAACGGAAACTACTTCTTCTTCTTTAGTAGTTTCTGGATTGGCCGCCATTCCACCATTGTGTCACTGGCTTACCAAATAGAGTGATACTCGGTAGTATGTATGATTCGATAACCGGTTGTACTTAACCCTCTTCTTAAAAACTACGAATAAAGTGTGAAGCCAACACACGAATAGTTGTCACGAAATTTAATGCAACCATAATGTTGCCATAATTTTGATGCAAGGTTTTGTTTTTGTTTCGAAAGCCTATTCAGTTCTCAGCTCAATCCTATTCTCCTGAATGTTGGATAAGACTATTCCAAGATAGAAGGCGAGGAGGGCTGACTAGGTCAAGTGGCTTTCTTCGCACTGAACGCCTAGTATCTAATGCATACCCGGCTCAAAATACAAAACATAACACACGCTAAGTGCTGACGTACATCACAACGTTGAATGAACAAGATATACAGGGTGCGTTTTAAATGACCTCTCCCCACCTTAGCTTTTGAAAAAGGAAAACTTTTTAATACCCATTGGGGAATGTTTTTATACGATTCTGAATTTGGTTTTGATGTATTCTGCCTAACCCACCCACCACCTAAAATCTGGGAGGAGGCCCTTCCAAATTTTTAAAATACAACCCCCTTTCTGACACCTCAAAAGATATGAAATTTTTAACAATAATTCAGCGTCGCAAAAAAGGTTTGATCTCGATTAGTTTTGTTTCACCAATCAAGTTTACAATTTCTCATTTCACATCAGGGAATCATTAAAACAAAAAAAAATCATCCCATGGATTATTTTGAAGAAAATGTTGTCATTCAAAATAAATTATATGTGAGATGTAGGTTTTAAATGTTATTTTTGTCATCAAACGAGTCGAGATAAAACACTATTCTTTTCATCTTTGAACTTGTGGGGAAATTTCGTCTCTCTTGAGGACCCACAGGAGGGTGGAGGGAGGGGGTTTGTATTTTTGATCATTTGAAGGCCCCAACTCCCGGATTTCGGGTGTGGGGTGGGTGAGTAATTCTCTTTACGCAAAGCAGTATTTTTTGTCAAAACGAACTTTACAATTCATTAAAAACATTCCCTAAAAGGGCTTACAAACTATTTCCTTTACAAAAGTTAAGGTGAGAGGGGTATTTAAAACTCACCCTATAAAACCGCAACAAAATTATAACACGCAGTGCCAGCTTCTGACAACCATTACATATTCTGAACGAGCTTCTGAAAAATCTGTGTTCTACTTTAAATAGCCAATTACTGTATTTGACAGCGATCGGTGAGATATACTGTTTACCTCGGCTCTATTAGCTTCTAGTTTGACAGCTCTTTAAGTTTGATGTTGATGGATTGTAAAAGTGCTCGTGAATAAGCTAGCATTTTGATTTAAGTAAAGAATTAGACTAGCAGCTCGTAGTTTAAATGACTCGATATAGACAAATAAAAAGTTAATAATTATACTGTGTAAAAAACAATAGGTGTTGCTTGGCTGTATACAGATGCGTATATTTAAATTATGTATAATAGTTATTGAAATCCAAGCTCAACGTGTAAAACAAAAACAGATAAGATTACCTGACTAGTACACAAGAATAATTATTTAAAACTAGTACGGGTAAACGGTGCGACCGTGTAATTGGCTTCGGAAACATTATTTTTTTTTTAGGGTCCTTTCAAAACATTTTATTTAATATTGTTAAAACTCTTAACCAAATATTCCTACTTGTTTTAAAGACTTGTAAAGTTATTCACTAATTTACATAACTAAAATTAACTTTAATTTGTGCAATAAGCCACGATTAACAACCGATAACACTTTGTATAATTTCTTCTATCCTATAGAAGGTATTTGAAATTTTATATCTGAGTCGTTTAACTCTTGATTCCTTTAGAAGCGGTTTATACAGTACTATTTTACCCCTTTTAATAAACGTAGTTAAAAGTTATACGTTAAAACATTTTAGTTTGTTCGAAATTAAATTTTCCATTTTGTTTCATGTGAATTAGTTTAATTTACGACCTGCAACCAAACAAAATTGTGTTTGACACCTATCGGTTCATGTGACATGATATTATGCATTGACAAGATGCGACAAATTAGAACAAATAGAGCAACTAGTAAAATCGTTAATCCATTGCAAATTTACAATATACCTCTTGCTCACACAACTTGACTAGAGCAACTACACTTAATGTTCACTGTATTAGTGTCAGATGAAACCCAAATCATTTGACTGGGACTTGTGGCGTGGTCCTGTAATCCAGCCTCATGGAGGTCAGGTTTTGAGGATGATATAGGTCTAAAGCGGCTCAGATAGTCTCAGTGATCATCTGATGATACCCGCATCAACTCCTACCATCGTTTAGACATATCAGACCATCACCTGGGTGGTTCGGAAGTCACGTTAAGCCGTTGGTCCTTGTATTTCCATTGGTCATTGGGCTATTAATTAATGACCCATTCTAAGGAAGAGTCGGCCTTAGTTTGTAACAAGACTATACCTCATAACTCATTACTACCACTCATCACACTCATCCCTCACCCCATATTTGCCTTAAAATACCCTCAAGAGAGTGGTTGGCATCTCAAATAGTGATTAGTGATTAGTGATTTGTATCTCAAGTGCTGACTGAGTCTCAAAGCTAAGGTTCACCTCTTGAGCTATTGATAGAAGGCTATCACTCATCCCGTATCAGTTCGGCAACAGACCTGGCTGAGAAGTTTCGTTACAGTTTAGCGAGATTAGTTTTCATTCTTTCAAACATATAAAGAGTCTTTTAAAAGATATATTGACGATATGATGGATAGTTTTACTAGAAAGACCAACACCCGTTAAATTTTCAGTTTATTATTTTGTAACAAACCTGACGATGACGTCTTGTATGTCGAAAGCGCTAGTTTGATAAAACGTTTAACCTGTATTGGCCTTATTTGCAAATTTGTTTATTTATTTAAATTTATTATTTAAACTATTTGTAAAATTAAGTGGAAGAGAGGACTTTAAAGTCCTAACTTCGCCACCAATAAAGTCGCTTTTCATTTCATTTCATTTCATTTAAAATTATCCATCAAAAATGTAAATGTTCAATAATATTGCAGTTATGACGTGGTTGCTAAATAATTGGGGAATGGAGGACTGTTTATTGACTTAAGGTTGAGGTTCCACTTTAGCTACGTAGAGACGCTCAGCGCAAGCAAGGGTTTGCAATAATCCGAAATACGCCGACACTATTAAAGTTTAGATCAGGAATTTAAATTAGCTTTTAAGCTTTTAGACTTCCCTACAAGCACATTGAACGTGTTTCTTTCAAATATGCATTTTAAGTGTACAAAATGCATTTTAAAAGCATTACAACTTAGACAAATTCAAAATTGAATTATAAAACTATTAAACCCTTTATAAGAAATCGAACTCCATACACGTGTCGAAAACTACTTTAGTTTTAAAACATATCATGTTACTTTATGTAAAAACTATTTTGTTAGGTGAAAATGGTCCACTGGCCTCCCTTGCAGAAGATAGGTTTGACAGTTAGGCCGCATCAGTTGAAAGAAGGCCCGTTGTTACGAGCCAGTGGTTACGAGCCCTGTGTCGTGTGTTCTTTGTGCGGACGAAGTTAGGCCATCCGTGAAGTGCTTACTGAGGTGGACCCTTAGATCCCACCAAACTATTCATATAATGTTCCTTTCACAAAGTATGTTACTATGTAACCAAGCACAATTATTCATGGAATAACCCTTTAAAGAATATTGAATCGTATTGAAGAGCATTTTCAAGGATGTTCAGTGTTGTTCTAGTTCACTAGAAGCCAGGAAGTTAGACTGCACTTGTTAGGTAAACTTTGTTACTAGGGTGAAACATCTACCAAACCCTCGTTAGTCGGATTTCCGGCCCTTTGATAACATGAACTAATTTAAGCCTGGAAGTTATAACTTCTGTTGCTATACATCCAACCAAAGTAAACAGCTGTTGTAGAGTTGGTTATTGTAATTTAGAACTTTGACCTAGTAAGGTATTATCAAAACTGATTGAAAATATAACAGAGGCATTTGTATGAAATTTTTGTTGACCATTACAAATAAACCTTTTATAGTAAAAAAATATTACATTAAAGTACAACATATCCCAGTGAAATGCGGGCCTCTAGCCATAGACTATATTCTTAATGTATCCGTTCTTAAGAAATTTCCAAACCCTAAAATGGCCATTCCATAAAACCGTTTTATAAAAAACGGGTATTTATTTCCTTTTTTTATTGGGACTAAAAGTGGCAAAAGCTCGGGTTTTTGGAGATACGAAAATATACATTCCTGGAATGTTGATTGATTTCGTCATAGTAGATAAAGTATCAGTGGTCCATTGTTTCAATAACTAAGCTGATATAACATCATCAGATTTGTTTGACGTCTTATTTTGCGTGTAATTGGCTAATTCTTGCTCATTTTCATGGTGTAAGAGCATGGACTTAAAGGACCAAATGGAATCATCTATTTCAATTGTTATTGCTAAAATGCCTTCGTTATCTTTGTTAAGTTCCGTCACAACTTCAGAGTAAAATCTTGTTTAGTTATTAGCTAAACTAAACCTATTAGTGATGATTTCGCCATCATGTAAATTGCACCAATTTCTACTAATAAAACTTTTGTGTCAGGTAAATTTGGCTAAATTATAAGTACTGTTCATCTTTACCCAAGCTAAGTTTTAGAAAAGTTCCTGAACAATGAACAATATTGACAAAAGTCATGATGAAGTATTTATCAATATATTTGCAAGTTGTAATAATAATACAGCGTTACTGTACGTATTGTCTTTCACGAATGGATTTTGGACATAAGAAGCTTTAAGGGAGAAAGTTAAATTCTGTGTTTTCCTTTTAAAGAGATCCTTAACTCGTTTTAGCAGCTCGTTAACTTTTGGTTCCGTTTAAGGAGTGTCTTACTTTTACTGAGAACGCAAGATTGGGAAACATTCAAGTAAGTAAATTAACTTGACAATTAACTTGGGTAACTACAGTTTGAGAGAAAATAGGCAATGGAAAATGAAACCCAAACACGCATTTAAAAAATATATTTTTAGTTACTATTAGTATGTTTAAAGTTAAGGTAGCAAAGCTGTAAAATTAATATGGATAATGCTGTGTAAAATATTCAGGAAATATAATTCCAGTTAGACGACTGATTCCCAGTAGATTGTGAGTTGGTTTGAAGCTCTCTCAAGTCTCTCAATTAATCAAAACATAAACTCCATTTACTTGCCGTCAGTCCAAAACAGCATTTAACTACACAAACCAAAATGTTCTTTTATATTATAGTAAATTGAATAATATTTGAAATGTATGCTATACTTTAGTGATTTGCAGTTTAAAACAGCGACGTTGGTAAACGTTTAATTTTAGACTTGAAAAAAGTTTAAATAATAAAAGATGAACAAGTTTACAAACGTGTTTGGTAGCCAATCCTTAAATTAGCTTTATTTATGAGAGTCATGATTGAAACATGTGCAAACTCAATACTGTACTTCAGCTCCATTACGGGTACTTAAGGGTCCGCCTCAGCTGCTCGGTAGAGCGTCGTTGCAGAGGTTTGCGGGAAATTAAATGGAGACTTTAGTGTTAATGCTATTTTTATGAAACATCTCTTAAATGAAAAATAAACATATTATCCAGGTTATTCTGTAATTTTCAAAATGTCTTTTCGTTTTATCCTGTTAATGGATACAGTTGGAAATATAGAGTGTTTTAAGACTTTATTTATAAAGCTAAAATAAGTCAAATATCTAATCAAAGGCAAACACGGATAAACTCTTTTTTTTTCTTTTCATAACATTTACATATTCAAATTTAACCTTTATATAAAGCGCTATCTACCTTCTACGAAACCCTTGCAAGCAGAGGGTTTGAAAGTTAGGCCGCATTAGTAGAAGGAAAGCCCGTTGTTACGTGCGCGGTGTCATGTGTTCTTTGGGCGGACGAATTCAGCCTTTCTCTGCGGTTACCTAAAAGGCAGGCCCTTAAAACAATAAAACTTTGTTTTAAGTACATTTATGTCACAATACTTTGATTTAAATTAAACCTTTGGCAACTTTGGCGTTATAAATTACTATGAACCTGTGTACATTACTAAGCAGCGTGTGAGTAAAATAGAAGGTAAAGTTTGTTTTGTATAACGAGGCGAAGTTAGGACCACAAAGTCCTCTCTGCCACTCAACCTCGAGTTGACGTGAAATTTCGAAATATCCAGCCGCTTTAAAACATATAACTGTTTACGCCCGTTCATTGCATCGATTAATATATTTACATTGTAATTTATTTGTCGTCGTACTACACATCTTGATCGATAAATACTCTATTTATAATATCAAATAATTACGACACAAAGTTTTAACGGAATCGTCAACAAAATAGGGACATACGCCAAAATGGTGCAGTCACTTCTTAAAACGTAATCGCATTCAAACATAAATATAAAACAATATTACGCAAATTCTTGTTCATTTCAAACTCCCCACAGTAGCCCTTTAAAGCATTTAACAAGACTTTAAGGCCACCCAATTTGCCTTACTGATTAACACAATTATACTTTTTTTTCCAAAATAAAATATACCATTTTCTCAAGTACTACAATAGTTAAGCTTTATACGTGTACACAGTTGGATTAGTTTAGAAATCTAAAAATGTGGTGAAACAAAACAACTTGTTCGTAGGCTTTGAAGTTACGTTACTCAAGATATAAACTACCTCTATAGCGGATCCATGGCGGATTGGTATCGCCCGCGACTCCGGAGCTCATCACTCCGGTGGCGCGGGTTCAATCCCCGCAGTCACCACTTACAATTTGTAATGTGGCTAATACGGTAACGCCAGGTAAAGGTCGAGGTGGATTGGTAGAGAGGACCTTGTAGTCTTAATAAGACAAACTTTACCTTATTTTTGAAATACCTGAAAACCGACTATCTTTTTTGATTGTAACTTTAATGTGACACAAATATGTAAAAACGAAATTTTATACGTAAGGAAAAACTTTAGGAATGTTGGCCGAAACAAGAGAGCCAGTAACGAGTCTCAGCCTTACATTACAAGAAGTTGTAAGCCTTGGTGTAACACTCGTAATGTTACATTCGGCCGACCACTCAGTCTGTTTTAGTGTTATTGGAAGTAGAAGTGTGCAACTCTCACCTTCTGTACTTTAGCCAATGAGATTAGAGCCCGTATACATATAACCGGCATGTAAGTAGACAGTCAAGTTAGTACTAAAAGGTGAACTTTCGAGTAAGTTAGTAGTTTCTAGAATTGTTGATAAAGTAAAAAACTAGTTTTCAAAAAAAAGTTGAAAGTCATGTTCGACTTTTAACACTTGGGTTTATTTTCCTTGGATTTGAATACAGTTTTTAATAAAAAGGTGTACTTGAAAATAAAAGAAACACACTTTAAACTTAATGCAAATAAATGACTTGTTGAAGAAAGAGTTTTGTTATCTAAATTAAGAATTATCTAAATATAATTGTTTAGATAATTCTTAAACTTGAATATGTTTTTAACTATTCTTACTAGTTTTCATGGTGATACGAGATAAATGAAATATGTACTAAAATTTAATGTCAGAGGATATACCATAAAATGAACCAATAATACAGTATAGAATATACCGTAATTTAACTTCTTTCTATTTTCAAGAGTATTTTATATCAATTAGATTAAACTATTATGATGATTATTGAGTTTGTTTGTAACCTGATTTGATTAAAACTAAAAATATGTGAGGTGGTTACTTAAAAAGGGATTAGGTGTTAGTTAAATAGCGAGTCTAATACCAGTAACACAAAAGTATTCGTACTACTACAAAGGTTCGATGAACCTCGTAGGAATACACAATACAATCGTATGTACAGCTGAATTTGGCATTAGTGTACTTTTAAAAGTAGTTCAGTCTACTTAGATCGAAGAGATCCTGCAAGAGAGTCGATAGTTTCGATTTTGGTCAATTAATATATAACACATAAGATGGTTTTGGGTCATCATGGTAAATTCAAATATATTAAACAATAAACATGTAAATATATATTTAGCAAAATATCCCACATGTCACGTGTAACACCTTGGTGTCTCAAGACATGCGTAATACCGTAAACATTATAGTGGTAAAAACCACAAATTTAAAGTTTCCATAATGTATCTTAAAATATCGTGATAAAACACTTTTCTTTAAATCAACTATTCCGTTGGCTTCACACGTGGTTAGCGACAAGGCAACCACATAACACAAAGTTGCGTTAAGGTTACATGCACACAAGGTATGGGACCTGTCATCGGCGTAGACGGGGGTAGTGGTGGTAGTGGTGTTGGCAGTGGGAGGGGGAATGAAGGGTTGTGGTGGGTCACAGGGGGGTGAGCTTTGATGGCGAGGGTTGCGGTCAAGTTCCACAGACCGAGACTAGCTTTTCACTTATTCTCTACCGTGTAATATTTTATTGCAAAACGTACACTAGCTTTCTTTTTTTCACATTCAACTTGAAACATGCTTTGGTTTTATATTGTTCATAATTTAAAATATATTATCGTCTAAGTGAAGTTGAATCAAATGAGAAGTGATTTCCTCTCTGACGTAACCCTTCTTACAATATTTTCAAACTGTCATAGAAATGCTCACAGAATTTGACCGATTGGAGACTAAAGAAAACTGCTTAAGATTTTAACTTTTTAAGTACTAAAGTTTTCTTTACAATTGTGTACATCAAAGCTTGAGTGTTTATAAAAGGTTTTTTCACCTAAATGGCCATTATGAATCAATATCGCACTCTATTTCAAAATAATACTTGATCTATGTTAAACTAAAATCTACCAAAATGTGTAGAAAAAAGCATTTTTTTACTTTCACCACATTTAAAAGCATGGCTACAAAATTACAATGTAATGTGAAACTATGTAACTTTGTAGCAATTACACAGTTTACATAGTCAGGAGTTTTGTAAGGCACGTGGGGTAAGTATTGAATACACCTAAAGATCAGTTAACAGCCAAGTTGTAGCTTAGAATTTACAGAAAGATTGCTTTAAGATAGTCTAATGTAGGCTCTAAATCAGAGATTGGTGAGATTTATGTTTGACTTTATCCAATGAATAAACAGATGCAAGAACCACTTTTGCGATAAGACTCGAGATTTCGTTCAACATTATTACATGTAGTCTAAGAATAATATTCTATCTCTATGAACTGTTTAAATGAGAAAGTAAGAATTGATATGGACGTAAACACTTCAGTTGTCCAATATTTGTTAGTTTTTTAGTTAACTTTTTCAAAAACTGTACACAAATAATTACGTTTATGTGTGATAGTATGCTTAAACATTAGAAACGGTTTTGATTATTGTAAATATATGGTTCATACACTTAGTCTACAGATTATCAAGACTTTGATTTGAGAATGAAACTTAATTTTCAATTTTTCTTAGATGACTAACAAGAACGTTCAACACTGAATAGTGCCTGATAAGAATTCAACCTTTCTCATATTTAAATGTTCATACTTATTTTAGAAAGAAAGGAAAATAAAATTGTTCGCTCTTTATAAAAATATTACTCTTTAGGTGACAACTAAAGATTCCTACTCCTCCTGTTTCATTGATAGCTCTTAGCTTAAGTTGTTACTTTAAATAAAACCTCCCAAATACATAGTTACCAGTATATCACCAACACTTTTCTATCGTGCATTGAAACCCACAACTCATTGGTGCAACTAAGTTTAACTATAAAATAACTCCAAACCAACAAAATCTCAAAACTGTTTGAAACTAAGTTTACGTCCTTACAGAATGTTTGTGAGGCCTGTAAGTTATTCAACGTGGGTAAACTCAAAGTGTTTTGGAAGGGAAGTTTGTTTTGAGGATGCCAAGATCGATAACTGTCTCTTCTAAGCTCTCAACTCTCTAACTTAAACTCTACCTCTGACACTTTCTGATCACCAACCAAAACTAGCTGTGTAATTTACATAGTAGATATTGTTTTAACCTTTAAAGGCATATTACACCGCATTTCTTAATCAATACTAATCGTCCTTAAATTAACTTTATCCTCACTACGCCGTGTGCATGGATTCGGTGAAACGCACTTTTGTTTCAAGCTTCATTATACAGAATGTACCTAAAACTTCAGGTCACAGGTTTATATCTCGTTATTTTGACAAGTCATTTAAAAGCTTTGCATGCTGTTAATATTTATGTGTAATAGTATGTTGAAAATGGCGGTTGTATGTTAAATGGCGGTTGTATGTTAAAAAGAAAGGCAATTTATGTTTATGCCACAGAAGAAATGTCGAATACTTAATTTAACCCGTATGTCAAACTCTATCAAATTTAAGGTTTAGGGCTAGGTGCTGAAAAGGAATAATAAAAAAACGTCAAAAACAATAAAGACGAATTACTATTTTAATTGAATTTATTGTTATGAAAGGATGTTGTGTTGCGGTTTCAACTATTATTATAAGATGTTTTACCTTTTACAGTACACTAGCTAAAGAAATGTGAAAAATACTGGTTTATATGAGGAAAACTATACTGAAGTGTGGCTTTTAAAATAAATACTACCTCTTCAAATGGGTGGAGAAATAAATGCTTGCGGTCTAAATATGTCGTAAACTTATCGGTCTGAAGTAGGTTAATATATTTTGACCCGACTAAAAAATAATTGTTCACGACTCCATCTTCAGTTGCAGATATGTTGATTACTGGACAGCTGTTTGAAAAACATCTAAGCCACCGTTAAAAGACATTTTAAATGTATAAAATTCCGTATTAACTCTGTGCACAAGATCATAATGAATTTCAGTCGGTGATAAAACAATCGACACTGAGCGGGTCGAATGTAGGTTATAGTCATAGTCCCAAACACAGCCGGGTCCAAGTAATTTCAAACTCAATTCCACCGTGTCTTGTTTTTATTGATGATCGATACCAGAATATTGCTGTGTTGTATATTCATGTACACTCATACGTCTAGGGATAAAACATCTTTGTTTATTAAGCAACGATAAAGAGTATATCAAACACGAAATAAATATAATAATTATAAGTTAATAAAAATGTGTTATTTTCTTTTAAACGTCCTTACGAAAAAATTGGTTTGAATTTGTTAACGTACCGGTAACTTAAAAACTAAACTAGTTTTACTTATAAAAGTTAAAGATAAGCCTCGAAACTTCTTGTAAATGACACTTTAACGAGAAAGGACTTCAATCGTTATATGTTCAACATGCAGAACCAGAAAGTTTGTCTATGAAAAACAATAAAGATTGAATCGGATTGTTATTACAGTTGATACTAACTACACATTTAATCCAGTTGGTGAATAGTCATTAAATATTGCAAATTGTACACATAGGATTCATTCTAGATTAAAAGAATGATTGAGCTGGATTGTATTGACTTTATACCAATGTGCTTAATATATCGTGTTTAAATAACCTCAAGTATGATAGCCAAATCATCGTTTTCCGAGTAGTTTGTTTAATCACTCTTCTTGGTTACTTGGTAAGATCAAATGAAGATTAATAATTATTCAATCCATTCGTATTGAAGCCCTTAGAATTGATCTACTCCCTTATCAGTGTTTAAGTTGGCAACAATATTTGATCAGATTGTTAAACTGCAGCTAGAAGTGTTAAAGTGCTTTGCTAGAAGTATCCAGTGTAATCTCTCTAGGATAAGGTGTTGCTGGCTGCCAGCCAAACGGCGATTGTTATTTAATTTGTTGTATCTTCTCCCGCCATTTAGAACAGTGTTAACTGATACAAGTTTCAGAACAAGATATCACAATCCAAATTATTACAAATGTTTTTTATGGTAAACCCCTTTTGGAATATTATTACTCGACTTTCTAAAAGAGTGTAACAGAAATAATGTGGTAATAATTGAAATGCTAACAACTCCTTAAATTTTATATTAAGTTTATTTGTTTAGTCAAATTTTGGCCTGGCTAAACCTTTTCCCTGTGGCTATTTTACAGAGTTGCCTGTCACAAACTGGTCTTTACTGTTAATATCTTCTCCGAACTAAACGTTTTTAAGTTTCAGCACCTTCGGCGTTGGACCCCTTTGGTCGAACTTCGCAAGCAGTTGACTAAGAAAACTTTTACGTTAGACGGCTAACTTTCATTAACTACCGTTCAGTAGTTCTTCCTAGCTCTCCTTTTATAGATGTAAACATCATTCCCCTTTGCGAACTCACATTTTCATTTGAAGATAAAATATGTCTCCAAAAAGGTTCAGATAGATTATTTCGTAGTACGCCGTCGTCATAACCTGAACTGGTCCGTAATAAAAATTATTTCTCAGTACTGTATATGAATGTATCATACTATTTTTTTGCATACGCCTACGTAGCAGTCCCAAGTAAACAATCGATCAAGGCGTATTCCAAACAATTTTCGACCAGATATATTTTCGGTGTCATTATTTCACCACAATATCCTCTCCATAGAAAGCAAGGTGACCAGCTAAACTCTTCCATGGTCTTTGGTGAACGAAGTGCACTCTCAGCAAACAGAACGGCATAGAAGTGACAGGTAAAGCGACGCTAGCAAGTCGTATATGTAGTTTACTGAGCTTCAGTAGGAGTTATTAGAAGAAAACGCTGTCCACGTTATAAAGATGAACAAATTGGGCCTTACTAAGCCATCGGAGTTTGAGTTTGTGGTTGATCTCTCGCTCTGGGCACTTTAAATTTACACCTCAATAGTTGTACTCTGGCAGTTCATCCAGTTGCGTGAGGACAGTGAGAAGCAAAGCCTAGTAGCGCATCCTGGTCACAGCAAACTAACCAAACGTCCCGATTGAGTCACCCTAACCGTGGATTATTATATACGAGACTATCATCTTTCGTAACAATCACCACATACAACTACGCTAGCTTACCCTCACATCGATGACACTGATGACTCTCTCCCCATCATCACACCGTGACGCTTGTGACGTGTTATGGGTCAATTGTAGGTGATTGTCATCTGCACGGTTAGTTAAGCGATCGTGTGAATCCACAGCTGGT
Organism: Matsumurasca onukii; assembly: GCA_018831715.1. Classification (NCBI taxonomy): domain Eukaryota; kingdom Metazoa; phylum Arthropoda; class Insecta; order Hemiptera; family Cicadellidae; genus Matsumurasca; species Matsumurasca onukii. The sequence goes on from CM032065.1 coordinate 15,000,151, forward strand.
TCACGAGTCTAGTATTGATCAACCGTCAGTTTGGTCTCATCTCTCGATTTCACTGACAATATTATTAGTCTACTAGTTGTGTTTACGATAGGTTAAGGTAGGTTTCGATGAAATTACTACTATTTTTGTATATTTCCTTCGGCACTCGAGCATTTGCTAATGGGGTTTAAATCACAAAGAGGTATCTCTTGAGTACAGTTTTAGCGGACATAATTATACTGAGTCTCAAATTTTGAAGTTGAACTGTTTTAATTTGACAGCTTTTCATTCCACCCAAAATTTATTGAAATAATGGTAGATTTGTATTACAAGCAATAGATTAGATTGGATTAAGTAGTGCTGGTATTGAACCAATTGTACGTCAACCAAAGGGTTATTGTACTGTCCCGGTTATCTGAGCCTGGGAGACCCACCCCCGTGGGACCACAAAGCCTCAAGAACTTCTTCCCAATTACGTCCCTCAAGAAGTCATCTCCTAGTCTCCAGAGGGGGACATTCTAATAGGATGTGCCTAGCAGTTTCTACTGCCTGCTTGCAAAGTCTACATAGAGTATTACCATTCTGCAATCCCAATTTCTGTAGATGATGCCTGAAGTGCCTATGACCAGTTAAATATGATATTAAGAATCTAATGTCAGAGCGTTTTAGTTTTAAGATGCTACTGGAGAGCGCCTGCTAGGCCCTTTTAGGAGCGAGTTGGAGATTGAGCTTCCTGAGAGGCTCGTTCACTTTTGACAATGTGCCTCATAGGTATTATCTCCCAATGACTTATATCACAAGCAATAAATCAGAGTGAGTAAATTGATACATCTAATGTTTTTCTATGGTTAGAAACACGACAGTAAACCAAATCTCAGGAATTAGCTGGTCAATGTTACAAGTTATGTAATCAGTGGACAAGCAAACGACATGATTCTTATCAGAGCTAAGAAAGAATGACCTTGTGATATCAGCGGGGCTATCTCCCGTGCAAATCAAGTACTTAGATCACGCACAGACCATAGATCATCCTTCAGACATATATTATTATCTTTGTTTGGATATTTTAAGAACAAGTATGTTAATTTCCTAGTAAACTTCTTTATTCTCAAAATTTTTAAGATAAAGTTTCCTTTCAGATATCTGGAAATATGTATAGCTATTTTATTATCCTCGATTAACCATGGTACTTTTAAAACTATATAACAGTACTAAATATAACTGTTAACAGGCAATTAATTAGAACACCGTATGAATGAATAGGTGTATGTATAACGAGGTAGTAACTACATACGAGAGGTATTTATTCTCAGACTACAACACACTTGTACGTGTAAATGTGTACATATTCATAGCGTCGACATTACATTGTACAGTCGACATTGTTCACTGTATCACAACCGCTGCACTAATGAGCAAACCTGGCTGTATTTACACTGAAGCGTAGAACATTTCAAAAGACATAATCTCTATGCGTTCCTCATGTGGCTTGAAGTATTCTTATAATAGTTTGTAGCAGTACAGTTATTACGTTGTAGTACTTTTGTATTTTTAAGCTGTAATATGAGACATTTAATATTTCGAGGTGTTGTATTACGTCTTGTTCCTTCCCATTAATACAGAATACCATAAATTGATGAGATTTTTGTATATCTCGAATCCTGGAACAGCTGCAGTTATTTTGGTCCAACTAAGGGTGAAGATAGTATGAAACAAAACCAAAAGTAAATTTGTACCCCAGTACGCATGATAGCGACTTTGGATTTTGATCAATACTACTTACCATAAATGTTTATTTCACTTAAGGGGATAATTAAACTAGGTTTATTGATGTATTTGGCAAATGTTTTTTTTTTATTTGTACTATTAGGGTCTTTAAAGATAAAGTAAAGTTTGTATTGTTTAACGAGGTGACGTTAGGGTTACAAAGTCTCCTCTAAAATTCGACTTTGACCTTTACCTAGCGTGGTGACTGCAGTGATCGAATTCCTGCAACTAGAGTGATGAGCGACGGAGTCATGCGCGAAATTAACCTAAGGTCCGCTAAGTCTTATTGTTCTCCCCAGAACCGTTGACCTTGCATCTTTTGAAGAAATACAAAATAGCACAATTCAAACCATTTCTATGAAACAAAAACAGTTCGAATCACTAAACAGCTTTAAAACTGTCAGCCCACTCCCTCATTAGCTGGGATAAGAATGTCTAGTGAACGTATTTCTGTAGCTAATACTGTTCAGGCGCCCTTAAGTATGTAGACACCATGTAAAAGCACGAGCCCATTATTAAACCACGTAATTCAAACAATACTTTAAACCCCAGTTCATTGTTACTTTCAATTTGTATGGCACAAGCTGCTGAGAATTACTCGGAGAATGCGAGAAAGAAAACGTGGTTCCACCACAAAGTACGAGACTGACAATAATATCCACCAGAGACCTGAGTTGGTTGACAGGCCGCTGACTCCAGCTCTGGCAAAAACCTGCCTCACTTCAACACAACTCCACCTGTATCAACAAACCTACGTACTTTCTTCAGGCAGGGCTTTGTGAAAACTACCAAGCTCTATTTGTGTTATAGAAGTATAATACGTTATGTCACACTATGTTGCCACATTTTGGAGATCTATAACAACTATAGTTTATTAGATGGTTTGAAAAGTAGATGGTCTAACTAAACATCTGTTTATTTCTGAAGGAATTTGAAGACAAAAATGTGATATCCGAACCAGGACTTGAACCCTGGTCTATCACCTGCCGGGTGATAATGCTGACCACTACCAGTATAAAATGTGTAGAAATGTGACTACTACACTAGCTTACATCTGTTAAGTTTGCTTAGGTTAGGAAACTTAGGTTATATAAGGAAATCATAGGAGAATACTTAATTATACGATGCAAAGTTGCTTAAACTAATGCAGTTTCCGTTAAGAAATCCTATAACTCCCGAAAAGAGCTTTACTTATAGTTTATGCGTAGTTTAACTTTTAGTGTATCCTAGGTGATTTGGTATCGTGGACCACGGATCTCATTACTCCTGTAGCGCGGGTTCGATCCTTGCAGTCACCAATTGCAACGAATAAAAAGTTACTTTAATTTGCCACTAGGTTAGGTTTCACAGCTAAATGGCTAATACAAGGTTAACAAATATAGCACATTTACCTTTTACCTAGTAACACCGTTTAAAAGCCCCAAAATAAAATGAATTAGAAAGTGTATAGTTGATTTATTCTTTCCAATACAAAGCTCGTTAAAAAAATATTGTAAAGGCCGAACCAACGTCTTGGCAGATTTGCTATGCATGTCACGTACGGAGCATCTTGACTCTAAGATCTAATTAGTTTAATCCTCAATTACACAAGACCTCTTGCTGAGCGCTGTTATTAACTGTGACGTCACGAGATTTGTGCAGAATGTTTTAAGCATTAACTTTTAATGTTGTCTATAATTATTGTAAAAAATTAAATGTTTGGTATAACGCTTAATGTGTGGTCAAACACTGCTATTCTAAAAGAAACAAGCTGGTTGAAAATCCTAAACGAAAATCAGAGCTTATTTTCTAATTTTCAAAATAGTTGAAATATTATGGACACTGGTATAAACAATTGAAAAGAGAAACAAAACAGAATAAAATTTAACAAGAACAAACATAGTTGTGATCTGTATCGTGTTTGCAACAGTATCTTAGGGCTTTTGAGAAGATCGATGTCTTGTTACTTGGATAGTTGTACAATTTTTGAACCCTAAACACGAGCATTCTTCAAATATGAGTATACATTAGACCCAACACTTCTCCACAATCTTACAAGTAAACGCCGAAACGAAATAGTCATTTAGTATCAAGAAATAATAAAACAAATTGAAATCGTTCCAATAACAATTCTGTTATTGGTGAAAAAAAGCAGTGGTATTGGCCGATTGAAGAGGCTCAGTCCTGTTGAATAGGCGTAGGCTATATTATATTTTTATTTATATAAGTCGTGCATGTAAAAAATGCAAATAAAAAAAAAAAGGTTTTAAACTTTACAAAACTACACCAATAGTTTCTAGACTAACCAGTTATATATATAACGCCTCTATCTATTGAGTAATGCAAATTATATGTGTAGTTACGAAAAGATATTGTAAATATCTTTACATCCCAAATTAGCTTCGTTTTTGTTTTCCTACCTTTAAAGCACCCAATTATTCAGTCAAGGTAAAAGTGAATACATTCAAACGCTTTTAGGGCTTTGGAAGCAAAAGCATCGCAACAAAGGATAAGCCACGTTAACCAATTACGTGAAATGGACACTTTAATTAAAACAGATTTCACCACCTCGGCTTAGGTTCTGCTAATGGAATCCTACCCAAATCAGGGGAGCAGGATTCTAACATCTGATATTCGGTTAGATATTCGAAAAGATTACTTATGATAACAACACACACATAAACACAGTTTAGAGTTTTCATGTTCCATAAAATAAATACTAATAAATTTACATATAAATATAATAAAAATAACGAAAAGATAATAATTATACCAATATATTAAACATAAACAACAAAATATGTAACCTTAGCTTTATTTTTTCTCTTAATTAGTTTTCTAGAAGGGATAACTGTTTGTATGAATGATCTATTTTTCTATATTTTTGAATTTCGAAATAAATTGGAATAAATAGAGGGTGTAACAAAATTAACATTGCGATTAACCTACAACCTACTTATAATATATGTATAAAACATTTTCTTTTTCAAAGTGCTTTGAAAGATCTGTTGAAAAGTAGCAAGACCCACTAACTTCAGAAAAATACCATTCACTGAATTACTGTAATTATTGTCTAACTCCAAAAAAATATTTACTTCTTTCCCTACCTAGCTAGTGAATTTTCAATCTTTTATCCATTCAAAATTGACTAAAGCTTAATTATTGAAACACAATTAAAACACTTTTGTTTATTTAAGTACATTTTAATGTCAATGATACGCTTGTTTATACATTAGCAGTTGTAAATGTCTTTAATTTTAAGTACATTCTGGTTAGAGTGCAGTGACAATAGCACTAATCGGTATTTCAAAAATTCTAATGTTGCTATAAAACGTAATCGAAACCAACGTTAGCGATCAGTTCGTTAACAAACTTACAAGTAGATTGAGTTCAAGTTACTCTCAGTGAGGCTTAAATTGAATCTTGTTTGAGTATCTAGAGGCTACCAGAGGTTTATCAATAATCAACAACAAGTTAAATTATGATTTCAACCCAAGGCGAATTTCATTACAGTAAAGCTCGTTTCTTGTAAAGTAAACCTTCATGGAGGTCAGGTTTTGAAGATGATTTAGGTCTAAAGCGGCTCAGATAGTTTCAGTGATCATCTGATAATACCCGCATCAACTCTCACCATCGTTTAGACGTATCAGACCATCACCTGCGTGGTTTGGAAATCACGTTAAGCCGTTGGTCCTTGTATTTCCGTTGGTCATTTGGCTATTAATTAATAACCCATTCTAAGGAAGATTCGGCCTTAGTTTGTTTAAAGACTATACCTCACAGGCTAACTCATTACTACCACACATCACACTCATCCTTCACCACATAATATGCCGTAAAATACCCTCATGAGAGTGGTCGGCATCTCAAATAGTGATATAGTGAAAGCTCAAACGCTACACTAAAATTTATGGTTTTGTTACAAGCGGTTCCTTCATTCTTATGAAGGATAAGAGACAAAGTAGTGGTTTTTCATCATATTGGCCTAAAGTAAACCCTCTCAAACGAGGTCAAGTGTAATTATAACAAAACCCCAGAGTAGCTCAGTTTGCGGGGTGTCTATCTAGTGAGTATCTCACGTCACAGTAGATTTATAGATTTAATCTTGGGATCTAATTAGTTAGATCTGTAATTCAATTAGACAAGATTCTCGGCTGAGTACCAATATAATTAGAAGCAAGCAGTATGGTGTGGGTTTCTCCGTGTTAGTTCGTACCCTTTGCCAAATTAGTATGAATAAAACAATGGAATTAAGAAAGTATTTTAAACTGACAAATATTTTCCGATTCTAAACGGGTATACGCAACTATTTTCACAAATGCTACTCACTAACGGTTTTATCAGACTTTTTATTTTACCTCCCATTTAAATCCTACAAACTTAAACATAAGTTCTCGTATTTGTTTGCCTTGGGCTATTACTTCCTACAAGTAATAAGCTTTTAAGTCAAAACACGTCAATATAAATCGAAGGCTCAAATTATGTTTTGAACTAATATACATATTTCACAAATGCAGGGGTTTTCTGTCAACCCCTGTAGATCTTTTTGAATTTAACGTATGAAAATTACTATCACAATTAATTCAAGCAATTTCAAAAGACATAAACGTATAAAACGCGACAAATTTCACGTTGCTAATACGTTAATAGTTTGTTAAATATTAACAATAAGTTAGCAATAGTATTCAAGGGGGAAAGTAGAAGTATTCTTGATATAACTACTTGATTTGGCAGTATGTATTATAATTAGTTTAATTATTACACTACTTTCAAAAAGCGAGCTTTAAGGAAAGCTTGCTAAGAACTAAACGCATTTTAGCATAGCATACTCGTACTCGTACAACAGTAAGGGAAACGTTAAAGGAATCCCTTGGTGTAATGTTGAGCAGAATACTGGCTTTGTTCTGGCCACCAGCCAAGTGGCAACGCTAATTTAATTAGCTGTACTTAAGCAAAATGACGTCTGTAAGTGTACTTTTGTCCACTGACTGGTTCAAATGTACATCATTTATCTAACTTCGCTTAACCTAACTTGTATTAAGTTATAACCTGCTTTATTTAACGGATTTACGTGTTTCAGACCGCTAAAAGAATGTAGGGATTCCTCAGCACGTATTTTCATAGCGGTAACAAAGTATCTTCTGGTTTTGATAGAAAAAGGCTTACATTTCTGATATAGAAAAATATACATAAGACGTTCAAAGGCCTTTTTTTCCTAAAGAAGTAATAATTCTGTGTTAAAATCTAAACATATTTTAACATATATTATCTCATGGTTTAATAATAATAATAATAATAATATATTTGCTGAAGACAATACAAAATATTGCGTAGCAAAAAAAACAACAAAAAAACACAAATTACAATACAATGAAATTAAACATTCACACTCACTCACACTTACATGATTTCGCACTCATTCCACATTCACACTTAACATCAGACCTGGTTTTAGGGAGGGGGAGGGGAGGAATTAAAATATGTAAGAAATGTTAAGAAATTATTTGTCTGGAAGATCATCTATGAACTCATCCACCGAGTAATAAGCTTTGCTTAACAGCAACCGTTTTATTCGAGATTTAAAAGTTTTGGTACTTTTAATTTCTTTTAAATTTTTAGGAAGGTGGTTGAAGAGTTTTATACCTACTTGCATGGGTAGTTGTTCAAATTTAGAAGTTCTATGTTGACAAATTTGCAAGTGGTTCTTTCCTCTTGTGTTATAATCATGAGTGATTTTAGATTGAACCAACATTTTATTAGTTTTACAATACAAAATCACTTCTAAGATATAGAGACAGGGAAGTGTCAACAAACCTATTCCTTGAAATATGTCTCGACATGATTCCCTGAAACTTGCTTTCGAAATTATTCTAATAGCTTCTTTTGCAGCCTAAAAGCCTCTCAAATTGGATTTTTGAACATCCTCCCCACAACCTTATTCCATAAGACAGATGAGGGAAGATTAGTCCAAAATAAGCTATTCGAAGAATTTGAACAGAGCAGGATTTGGATAAAACGCGTAAACCGAAAATTCCTGAGGAAACTCGTTTACATGTTTCGTTAACCTGAACCTTCCAAGTTAATCCTTGATCAATAAAAATTCCTAAGAATTTGGTAGATTCTACCTGTTTTAAAAAGATGTCATCCACCTGAACCATAGGGTGGCTTGTTATTTCGTTTTCCCGTAAGGAAAAATAGATATAGTTAGATTTTGAGAAATTTGTTTGGAGGTTTATATTGGCAAAATGTTGAATGCATGAACACAAATCTAAGAAAGAGTTTATTTCTAGTTCTTCTATAGTTTTACCTTTAAAATGAAGATTTGTATCATCTGCAAACTGTATTACATCCCCATTTGTGATTGAACTTAGTAAGTTGTTTACATAAATGAGGAATAATATGGGGCCCATTATGGATCCCTGTGGAACTCCATGTTGTATTCTGATTTTTTCTGAAAATTGGTTTTCAATTTCTACGCACTGCTCCCTATTATCTAGGTAAGATGCAATCCAATTATGTGGTAAGCCACGAATGCCATTGTGTTCTAACTGGCGCAACAGTATCTCATGATGCACACAGTCGAAAGCTTTGGAGAGATCGAGAAATATACTGAGCACATGTTCTCGCCCCTCCAGGCCATTGACAACGTCTTCTATGAGATTAGTTAAAGCATCAATAGTCCCTTTGTTTTTTTGGAAACCGAACTGTTGGGAACTAAGCAGTTTGTGTTTTTCTAAAAAGCTTATAAGTTTGTCCGAAAATAATTTTTCGTATATTTTGCTGAAAACAGGCAAAATAGAAATAGGTCGGTAATTATTTGTATTAGTTGGATCATCTTTTTTAAAAATAGGGACAACTTTGGCTAATTTTAAACAATTTGGAAATACTCCTTGCTGAAATGACGAATTAATCAAATATGTCAAGGGGTATATAATGTGTTTAGAACACTGTTTTAGCATCCATACAGACATTCCGTTGATGTCACAGGACTTTTTTGCTTTTAGATCAGAAATAACGTTGGCAACCTCGTGTTCAGTTACATGAGTTAAAGCCATGGATGATGAGGGTTCCTTTGTATTTGGGTTGGAATGACAACCATCCTTCTTAAAGTATGTATCGAATTCTGCCACCTTAGAAAAAAGTTGTTGAACTCGTTTGCTACCTCTAAATTATCTTGAATAAGTTGTTCGCCTATTTTAATTTTTATGGGGTTTTATTTTGATTCCTTGATTTAGTTGTATTGTTTATTATTGACCAAGCTGTTTTAGAAATGTTTGTCGATTTTTTATTTGATCTTCAATTTGCAACCTTTTGCTTCTTTAATAACTTTTCTATAAATTCGCTTATACGTTTTATAGTAAGATTTAAATTCTTCGTTTTCAGTGTGCACTAAAATGGAATACAAGTATTTTAGTTTCTTGCGTGAAACAAGTATTCCAGGAGTTATCCAACAATTTTTTTCGTTTTAAGGTTTTGATGGACTTTTTAAACGGACAAGATATATTTAGATAGTGCATAAATATGTTATTGAAAGTTTGAAACTGATCATTGGGACAACAAAGAGGTTTCAAAATTTCCCATTTTTCATGTTCAAGGAACATATTTAGTCGGTCAAGATTTTTATAACCAAATGACCTTTCTACAGAGATTTTTTTGTGTAAAAATGTATCAATATAGGGAACTTTATTAACTATAACCTCTAAAGCAAAATGATCAGAAATGCCAGTCTGTAGAACTGAAACTTCTACGGTTTTAATATTAGTAATGACGTTGTCAATGGCTGTACTCGAATGCGCAGTTACTCTGGTGGGTGAGTTCACGGACCAAACTAAATTGTAGGATGAAAGAATATCATTAAGCCGCTGTGTTGAGGAGTGGTTGGGATCAAGGGTGTTTATATTAAAGTCGCCGGCTATGATAAATTGTTGTTTTTTTGATGTAACTAACATTAAAATATGGTTTAATTTTTGAAAAAACGCATCAATACTACCATTTGGTGATCTGTATAACCCAATAATTAAAATCCCAGAGTCTGAATTTGTGCTTAGTATTATACCTACAGTTTCACAGTCAAGGTCACAACTATGAATAATGTTGAACTTTTTGAAAGTTATATTTTGTTTTACTAAGATTGCAACACCTCCTCCTTTAAATTTTTCTCTAGTGAAAAAGTTGGCTAAAGTGTAGTTATTGATTTTCAAACAGTTTTCTGTGTTATTTTTAAACCCATGCTCCGATAGGATCAAAATATCCGGACAATGATCATCGCACATGAGCTCAAGTTCATCCATCTTATTGGTGGCTACTTGACAATTTTGATGTAAAATTTTATAGTGTTGTAGCCATCGTGGTTGATATTTTTTGAATTAATATAGTTTGATTTAGATAAAATTTTGAAGTTATTATTAGGGATACTCAAAGCCAGATCTGATGTTGTTACCTGACACTTAGAAATTTTGAAATTATACAGTTTTTTGGGGTTTGTTCTTCTCTTCGGTGCCTCGTCATCTTCTCACTCTGCGATGGCTGCTTCACCGCATCAGCGTAGCTGTCGTAGGGCAGGGTCCTGGGGGAAGATCCAATCTCTTCAATACTTGAAATTTTATGTTGGTTGGAAGGTGACATCGGAATTCCTTGAGTCTTAGTTTTGTTGGTAAAATTTTGAAATTTAAAGCCTGATGGTGGTTGTCTTCTTATTATGGCATCGCTTATAGCAGAACAAATTTTGGTTTTTCCTTCAATATTTAAGTGTAGTCCTTGTTTTGTGTATAAATTTCGAGAAAAAGATTTTAAGGATATGAATGTTGCATTTTTGTATTTGTTTACAATGTTACTTATTCTTTTGTTTATGAATGCAATTGTAGGTATTAAGTATGGTTTGTCAAAACGGGAAGGGATGCCTACAACAACTATTTTTGGAACCAAAACTGTCCTCAGAACCGTTTCTATCTCTTCGGCAATGTAGTTGTGATCATATTTGGTGTCGAAAATGTCATTTGTTCCACCAAAAACTACCAGATGATCTGTGTGTCTCATGTCTTTTAACTCAGACATATAACCATGAACTACTTGATTTATGGTAGCATTTGGTTTCACCCAACTTGACACATTTTTCATACCAAAACTAGTTTTAAGTATGTTATTAATACCCCTTCCATGACTGTCAGACATTATTTTTATTTGACCATTTCGCTCACTTGGTTCGGCTATCGTGTTTTTTTGTTTGGAATATTGTTTTCCTTTCACTTCAACACAGTTTTGCGATAACTTACTTAAAGGTGACTTAGGCTTAGGTCGTACCACACTCGTTGATAAATTTTGAATTTTGGTTTTAGAATTGTCTTGGGGTTGAAATAGATTTGGGGAATCCAGGGCAGAAAATCCATTAGAAGTAGGAACGTTACTGTAGACAATGTAATTTGTTGTTTCAGGATTTTGAGGGTTTGGGTTATGCTGATCAGATAAGGGTGTTGGTATGCTTTTAGTTGTTGTTTCTTTGTTGTGATCAGAGTAATTTAATAACTGAGTATGAGGATGAGGAGGTAACTTGCTTAACAGCTTCTCAGTCCTCAAAGATTCTACTTCCTCCTTGTACCACTTGACTTGCAATGAGGCCAGTTCCAAATCTGCTTGCAATCCATAAATTTTGTCAAACATTTGTTCCCTTTGGTTGGATAATTTTTCTATTCTTTTAAGCAAGGTTTCGATGTAGTGAGTTTCAATTTCTAGAGTAGTTTGAGTCTCTTGATCGTATAGTGTTGGCTGATTAGGAACTTTAGGAGTGTTAGTGAATAATTTGTGTTCGGGATTTGAATTTGTGTTAGTTGCGGTTGTTATAGAATTTTGTGTGATGTCCAATTGGTCGAAATTTGTTGATGCTTGTTTCCGTGTCTTAATAATTGATACAAATGTTGTTGCATTATTTTTAGGTGGTTTAGATTCTTTCATCATAATATTGTAAACTGTTTATGTTTACAAACAATAAAATTGGTAAAATATTAAGGTTAAACAAATTTTGAATTTGTCTTTTCTGATAAAATGTATTAAATAATGTTCATAAGAATGAAACTTATCGTATTATGAAGAACTAGTGGTAAATTTGCTTGAAGATATCTTCTACAGGTCTTGAAGTTGTTAAAAATAAATAAAAATCTTTAAAATTGAAGAGAAGTTCAAAAGCCACAACTTAATGTTTGATATAATAACAGCTGATAATATTTTTATAATTGATTTGCATGACTTATATTATTTTTAAATACACGGACTTGCAACAAAAGTTGAAGAGGATAGCTTAAACTACTATTAATTTTGATAACGCATGACTGAGCATTACTAATACTAACAGAACTACCTTAAAATGTTAAGTTTGTAATGAACATATTGAAACATATATTAATAAGGAGACAACGAAACAAATACTAGGGACACAAATAGAAACAATCATATTTTGCAATAATTAACTTAAAAACTGAAATTCTGGAAATTGAACAGAAAGGTATTAGATAACTAAAACATGATAAATATATCTGGTTATATATTTTTATTTTAAACATAATTGAAAAAAGCTAAATAGAGTTAAACTACACTGTTCTTAAATAGTTTAGATAAGCTAGCAACTTGATCAGTTCAGCTGACAGAACAAATGCATCTACAACTGGTTACTTCATTATCAAGCAAAGGTATCAGCTGTTTTAAATTGTTTTCCTTGGCATCTGTCACGAGTCGTTGTGGTGGTTGACATCCGACACAGAATGCACCCCCATATATCAAACCTTCTGTCATTGTGATTATTTTCCAACTTAGTCTGTGAGACCTTTTCCACTAACATAATTTAGAGTAAAAATCTGCAGTCATTTCAACGTCAGTTTTATTGAATTTTTCTGTTTAAGAAATCAAAAGTGTTTAGTAAAGCCCTCAGAATATTAAGAAAAGAGGGTAAAAAAAGAACGGAAAATTTTACTTTTTGAAGCTGTTTACTTAATATTAAATTGATACGTGAATTGATTAATTTACGTAAGCCTCTTGAAACTAAAGATTAGCTTCCTTAAAAATGTTAATAAATACCTTAGATAATTCCTCTCTATAATAAAACGAAACAGCTTCGACAGTAGTCCTTTCAGTCATAATCAACTGTTTATAAAGTCCAATATAGTGTTAGTTCTTCTTTTTTTAATGATGAGCTTAAATATTTTGATTCCATAGCAAGTTTTAAAGTCCTTGTTCATTAATGATTAAACATATTTTACAATCAGTTTCGAGTAAATACAGTTTGAAAAATATGCTTTACAAGTTATAACTATAAAATAGATATTATATTAATCAAATTTGGAAGTATGGTGACAAATTGCACTGCTTCCAAAATAATTTTTGTGTAATATGAAAGCAATTAAATTTATAGTTAAACCCGGCATTTTTCAAATAAAACGTTTGCACAAAGAATAGTGTAAGTACAATATTTGAATCTTAAAGACAAGCTAGCTCTAAGTGCTGGGCGTTCCAAGTTCTTTTAACGAAGTAGTTTGTTTCCCAGCAAATAATTGAAGCTATGGAAACCTGACCCCATTTTCTGTATCGAGTTCGTTCTCGAGTTCAATATTATGGTTTATTTTCCAACTTGAGCTGAAGGTTTTCAGAACAAAAAATTTGGAAATGAGGCAACTTTGACAATGTAACGATTGTGTACAATTTTATGTTAATGCTTGTGAGGCCCTTGTAACTGATAAATTATTTATAATTTAACAATTTTGTTGTTAACTTCAATAGTAGTTCAATCATGCTCTAATGTTAGAACCCGAGTTAGAATTTTTTATTGTATTATTTTTCAAAGTTTTAAACTCTTTGTCAAGATTAGTTTAACACACGAAGTATCCGAACAGGGTTTTGATGTATTTAAAAGTAAACACAAGATTTGCAGTCTTAGAAAAAACAACATTGTTTTAACATTACGATGAAGGCCCTCAGTTGCTCTCCTACAACTGAAATCGGTTGATGCTTTCTTTTACAACTGCGAAAATTAAAATATTTTCTTACTTACAGCCTTTGTCTGATAGCTTTCCTTAAGAAGGCTTAAAGCAAAACAAATTTAAACATATAACTACATTAAGCATTATGTCAACAGATCCAATAAGATATGGTTCTTTCCTTTCACCAATTCAACAAATTTACAGCTAAGACTAGAAGCATAAAGTGTATAGGATTTTTTTTCATTTTTGTGAAGAGCAAGCCAATTATCAAACTCGCTTAATTGAAATAACAGTGGTAGGCTTTCCAGCCTGAATCGGTTACCCAGTCTCTACAATTTAACACGTGGAAAATGTGTGATACTAATTTTAAATTTGGCGATCGCGTTAAAAATAAAAATTGGTTGTTTACCATTTTTGTATCATAATAAATAAAATTCATATAACCATTTAAACTCAATTGTTACAAGAACAGTTACGTTTGAATAAATAACAGTATCATACTAGCCTTACTAACGAAGACCACGCCAATAAACTCTAAACTAGCTCAGCATGTTTAGGGTAAAATGTATCAGCTAATATATCTGCTATGTTGGATATACCGATGCAGTAAGTGGGTGATATTTATTCACTCTTGTGGTGATAATGGCGCTGTGTAATGTCCTTGTTGGAGTGGCGATCCATTTTCACATGCGGCTATGTTTAATGATGCCATTATTTAGCGCATAGGACAGTGTTGGTGAAAATTTGCAAACATCCCGCTTTTCCTGTATATTTATGTTCCACTTAATATTCACATGTTTTACAGAAGCCTTATACTTTGGAGTTTAACTTTTGACAAATAACCAGCGATTTAAACTGTATTCTGTTGATGAATCTGAGTGTATAGCTCTTTTAACCAGTGTTTTTTATGCAGAACACAGGCAAATCCATTAAACTAGCTTGTAGTTGAAAACAGCGGAGGGGATGAAATAGCTAAATAGTTCATCGAAGGTTAGATTCACTAGTATTTAAAACGCACTTAACAAAATCTGTAGTGAACTGTACCTATGTATCAGTGACTTGAAGTTAAGTATAATTATTATGTAACGTCACAGCTACGTTAATGTAACCAAGCAAAAGCCCCATTGTTCTCGTATTACATAATATTATAATGTAAGTTAATACAAAATTATTAATGTAACTTGTTGTTTTTCAGAGTTTTTCTTTCTCCTGAAAAATCTCAGAGCATTCTTTTGGATTTCAGGTAAAAATAATTTACATTTTCATTTGTATGAAACACTTCATTTATGTTAAGGATCCTGTTATATATGTTTTCTACTAGTTTATGCTGGTGTTTTATGTGATTTGATATCTTCTCTTTTATTGTATTAATAGTCTTTTACAGTAACATTACCCCATCACCTAACTATGTTTGCTATTATTGAGTTTCAGTACATGCACTTTCAATACAATGTGAACATATTAACAACAAATACAGAGATCGCAAAACAATAAATTCCACATGGAATGAAATATTGCCAGGAGATTGGTTTACTGTAAAAGTTACATAATCTCGTAACTCTCTCCCGGGAAAAGAAACATAATCTCTTTATGACTGAAGAATGGTGCTTGTTTTTAACTAAGCAGCTTAACAAAGAATCTGGTATTTGCACTTGTTTAAACCAGTTAATAAGTTTTCCTACTCTTTCATTGTGTAAGTTTACGCTTAGCAGAAAACAAACACCGTTGAAAACATTCTTTTGGGAAACAAGAACTTTTATCTTTAACCAAGCTCATTTAATTACTGTATATATGAAAATGATTGTACTCGTAATTTGAATTCTGTAGCTGATTTTGTTGTTAGATTGTTGAGTTATATTAAACGTGAATTTTACAATAGTAAAATCATACACGTAACTCTACATACGTTACCGAAGGGATGGACTTAAAAAGTCGGTACAATGTATTCCGTTTAGATTCTACTATACTTATGTAACAGCTGAACCTTGTGTTTATCAGTTTTGCAGTTTATGGGTTTTTATCAGTTTTCCACCTACAAAATATTTTTTATTTAACGTTCACCACTATAAAACATGTTGTATCGCAAAGTAAGTCTTTGAGTTTGTAACGAGGGCAAACTTGCAAACATGTTGAAAACGCTGTGATGTGGGACTGTGACCACAACCCTCCCTCCCTCCCTTCACCCTTAACATCCCCCACCAACTACCCCTCACCACTTCCCCCACCACTAACCACCATACAACCCCACATGCCGCTGACAGATCTCATACCTTGTGTGCACATAACCTCCGTTCAACTTTGTTTTATAGGCTTACCTTTGTCACAAACCAAACGTTAAAACAGACATTGCGTTTGTTTTGTGTTTCTGACTATTTGGCTGGGTGGAGAATGTCCATATTAGGCTTTAGCGGTATAAAATGTAAATTTTAGCCAAAATTAAGATCGTATGATTATTTTTTAGAAAAACTTTATATGTGCAGTTTATGTTTATAATGAAATAACGCTCATTTATATTTACACATAGAGACGTTGTGTTGCAAAAAGTAAATTCAAAAGCGTTTACACTTATTCTAATGCCTGATTCTGTATTCACGAAAAACGCTAATATAAAACTAACACACGCTTATTACATAAAATACTGCATCGAAAATTTTGCAGCAAGACAAACCAATCATTCTTTCGTTTCCCATAATACCTGGATCATAGATCATGGTTTTACTTTAATGAGTTTTGGCCTACAGTGTAAAATACTCGAAATTCTCCCTCGCTGTAGTCGTATGGTTCTGGGATGATTTTGAAGTTAAATAAAGAAGTTAGGCTAAAAATATACGGCTAAGACTTGTTTTACTTCATTTAGGTGCTTTGCTTTTTGTAACATAATAGGGATACTAGGAGAGTTATAGAAACGATAAAAGTTTAAGGCTTGTCGCTTTTCATAAAAGCACACACACATTGTTTAATGCATTAATTTTAAAGAGTAATGCACTTCTATATATTTAGATACATTTTGTTTTGAATTACCACCTTTTTTACTCACATTTTCTACCGCCTATTAGCATCGCTTACACCATAATATATTTGCTAACTTCACAGTATTAACCCAAACGTTAAAGGTTATATGATTAAAATGCATTACCCTTGTTAACGATATTCGCGATTATTTTATTACCAACTGACATGTAGGTGTATGAAGGTTACATGAGACTTGTGCACGAAGTGTAGCAGACGGACAGGATGTTCTGAGGTCCACGCCCACTCTATCATCGGCCCCTCCCAAAGTCAGCACGTCTCACGTGTACAGTTGAATAAAGAGCTGTGTAAGAAGAACAAACTCTTGATGACATGTCATTCAGTACATTGTTAAGAAATGGTAAACGTTATTCAAGAAATACGTGATACGTGAGATAACAGGGGGAAAGAGTGAGAGATTGTCTGAGTATACTTAACGTCTCTTCTGTGGTCCCAAAATTTGAACGTTTTTATTAATAATCTGGTTGACTTATCATGCTCCGTATTATAAGGTGCTGTACGTTCAAATTATATCATAAAATACCGAAATGCATATCAATTCAGGAAGAGCTTTAAAAAAATCTTTTTCATTACGTTCGCATCACCGGATCAAAATCATCACGTGTTAATTATTAGACCGATCAACACAATTAAAATATCCTGATAATATTGTATCTCCCTGATTTAAGAACAAGTGCATCATAAGTGATTTCAAAAGTGTATCATAAGTGGGGGATTTGGCTGAAAATTGTGGGACTAAATTGGGTACTATTTAATTTTAAATACCTTTAATTACTTTTGAAGCGTGGCCAAAGATACTGAACTGCATCAAAGCCGTGTTTACAACAACGTTTTCCCTACCTTCTCTCCTATTCATGAACGGATTTCAACAAACTAGGTGGGACTAGATCATGTAACAAGATTAATGAAGTAATGAACTGTAGCAAATTGTATTTCAAACACACCGTTTAAAAGTCTTTTTCATTCAAAGATTTTAAAAAAAATTACCAATTTGAGTGTTATTTTCAAAATTATTTTGCGATTGACTTCATAACTTTATTAGAGTACTGTACTATGTATGTGTAAGCTAAAATTCAAGTGATAGGAGTGATCGTGTTCATACCAAAAATGTTCTCAGGAAAAGATAGCGGCTAAATAAGCAACGAAAATTATGTAAAAGGTATAAGTTAGATAGTTCAAATTGCATCCATCTCAAAAACAAAACCTCGAAATATTCTCAGAGCTTTCACCTACACCCTTAAGGCCTACAGTTGGCTAGTAACGTTTGTGTATAACACCTAGCTTGTTCAGAAACTATGAACACTTGTCCACATCTGCATAAAACAGTCTAGGGAGTCTGTTTGTTTTATCAACTACTCGTATCAAAGTTTGAGAGTCGGGAAACTAAGTTTACGTCACAGTTTTAATGACGTCACTTTGTGGTGTGTGTTTGTGACTGCGTCCAACTCTACATTAGAGGCGGAGTAACTTTGCGCTTGATGTTGTCTCAATATCTTTGGTTGTTGGAGTAATGTATCAGCTGGTAGAACAATCTGGAGAAAATAAATCTAAAGGCTATCAATTTAAAGACAATCTGCATTGGGTTGATTTGTTACGTAATCTTAAGGTCAATTTTACCAGTTTAGACAAAATTAAGATTCCTAAAGGTTCTGCACTGAACGGTTTAAAGTAGTTAATCTGAAAGGATTCAACTGAACTGTAACACCTTTTAAATTAAAACAAATCCAAACCAGCGTGCTGATTGGTTGTAATATTTGAGTCACAACTGATGATTGTTGTACACCGTTGGAAAATTTGCATTGACATAGTTGTAAGATTGCACATGAAAGAGGTAGTAAAGAATTAATTCCATAGGAAAGGTTTTTAGTAGCAAGCACATGCCATACAGAAGCTAATAATTTTCTTTCACACCAATTGAAAAACATTTGAAATAACGGAATTCTCATAGTCAATAGTTTTGCCGGTTAAAGTAATTAGGGCTATTTAAAAACTTTGTCCTGTTGCTTTTTAAATTCAAGGGCGAACCCCGAGTAAAATATTGCTTTTTTTTACATAATTATATAAAGACGAGACTGGCGAAGTATCAATGACCGGAGTAATGAATGCGTAGCCACACTTCTGCGGTATACATTTCACACAGACCAGAAGGTGAAGGAGTTGAGTTACAACACATGTGTAGTG
Organism: Matsumurasca onukii; assembly: GCA_018831715.1. Taxonomy (NCBI): domain Eukaryota; kingdom Metazoa; phylum Arthropoda; class Insecta; order Hemiptera; family Cicadellidae; genus Matsumurasca; species Matsumurasca onukii. The sequence goes on from CM032065.1 coordinate 15,019,050, forward strand.
ACTGCATGTGCAAGTGTAACAGTAACCTACTCAACACATGTGTTCGCACAGCTGATTTCTTGCACATATGTTCTCACTCGTCTGACCTTACAATGTGGCGCTTCCATTCATGAATAAGTTGAAAGGTTAATTGCACTAGTTTGAACGCTTCAATTATTGAAATTATTAAAATAATTATACTTCATGTAAAGTTACAATTTCATGTACTACATTGTACATATATAGCCCTATGGGCAAAATCAATAAAGAGTTGAATTTGAATTTATGTTTATAGAAGTCAAAGTGAATGCAGCCAAATGGTTTTTCGTGGTCAAGGATTTATGATTGTAGGAGCACCACTTTGTTGTTGTGGTGAAGTGAAAGAAATATTTCCTAATTGTGAACATCATGGGAAATACTTGGCTAGTTTTAAAATTAACATTCAGTAAGTTATAGTCGCAGTATTTTTAGGAGTCGTTACTTAAAAATACTTTTCAGAAAAAACGGAAATGGTTGAATATTTTAAGGTAGCAGCGGAAACATTCTATTTAACAGAAAACAGTGAACTAATGGCAATGGTATGGAGATAGTAGTTCATAAGAGGGCCGTATTAAAGTGTTTCTTTTGTGGCTGTTGTTACAAGGCTGGGGTTGTTGGAGCTGAGATCCAGGCACCTTTTAAAAAAATGAAACATGCTGATAATACAAGGCATAACCACTCATCCGTTAAATTTGAATTCAAGCTATCCTTATAAGTTTTGATACGTGGACAAACAACGTGAATGTCTCCCGAATAGTATAATATTTGTATAATTGCATAGCTTTCTATTAGTTTTAAAATAAAAGTATTTTTAAAGTAATTTGATATATTTCGTACATAATCCGACATGCAAACGCAGTTCCACAAACCGAACTAGCTACAAATAAAATCTAACTGCTCTGACAACAAACAATATCACAGAGTAACTGTCCAAGCTTCAGTTATCATTGTTTATTGCAAAATTCATAGTCGAGTGAAAGCGTGTCCGAATGAATGTCCCAGAGACAGTGACGGAAGTGCCGGAAGTGAGCGGTTTATCAGAGATAACAATCTTTATCACCTGCTGCCGCTTGCTGAATCTCTGATAACGGTCTGTGGTCGTGTTTGGTTCCGTGACATGTGTTTGCTGGATTTCTGTACATTCAGGCCAATGAACTTTAATATGTGTTTTGTCCGTGGTATGTCCTTAAGTATGAAATAAACTCAATAGCATAACATGATTTCTTTGGTATTTAATTAACTGTATGTTTCAAGTGTTTACTTTAAAGTTGTACTTTCCGTGATAAAAGACAGGACAATGTATGGTGTTATTCAAATACATTCCTTTTGTTAACAGAAGCTTGTTAATTTTTCAACAAATATTAAAACAGCAAGATAACCTTGGCAAATACAAATTTGAATTTGTAGTATTTAAGCGTTCAAACAACAACATATTATTTTATTAAAATGAACTGCGAAATATATTAATTTGAACGATATGACTACGAGCAAAATCTAGATATTTTCATGGTTCATAGATCACTATCAATTAGTTTTCAAGAATTAAAATAATCAGACAACATATAAAATAGCTTGCAAGCAATATGTATTATGCTATAACCATATATTATATAACGTAACTTTCATTTTTCAACAAACTCAATATTACCGTTTCGAAAACTATCGAGAATCAAAAGTTTTAAATCAAATATTAAAGAATCTAAAGAAAGAATAAAAGTTAATAACCACAATTTATGTTAGGTAATATTAGGTGGGTGTAATTTGTAGGCCTTTTTAGGAAGTCACTATCCAATAATCTGAGTGACTAATCGTTAAATAGGTCTTATCGACAAAACCTTAAAAACCTTGTTGAAGCCAAATGTAAAAAGTAATAGGGTTTTTTAATACATGCCAAACTATAATATAAAAGTAGCTTAATATGAGTGTTAATAATAATTACACTAATTTATCTTTATTGGTCCAGCCAAAGGGGAAATTAGGGGTTAGGAGCTCTTTCTATCACTAAACCTTACCAATAAAAACTATAAACCAAATATACTTTATAAACAACGTATAACATGAAACTCTTGTACTATTGTACGTACGATTGTACATGTTTTTCACAGTACCCACGCTATCTTTGAAGACCCACTCAATTATCTAAAGCGAGATAACAAGCTAACCATTCCAATCTGATCCACTAGGATTTTGATTACTTTGCTTTTTCCGCGTTTCTAAGAGATTAAAGAACTGTTTAGCCAACAATGTATCTCTTTAAACTTTGAAAGCATCAATACAGGATATCAAAGGCAACATACAACACACTCAGCTTCAGAATACCACAAACAAACCAGCTTAACAAAGAAGAGCACACCGCCGGGCTTACAAAGCGGTAATGCAGGAGTTTCTCTGTCTACTTCTCCATTAGGAAACTTTACTGTTGGCAAGCTTTTTGTATTGCCAGTACGAGCATATGTGCCAGTTCACAATCTACTTTAATTTGTAAGAGCAAATTAAAAAATTTAAAAAGTTGGTTTGAAGTTGAAACATTGATTTGTCGCTCTTTACAATGGGAGTCAAGGATTGATGGTTCGTTGACCGTAAATTAGGTTATACATGGTTTATGGGGTTGAGCAAGTGGAGAGAGGTAGAACTAAATCGTCTTTAGCTCCAGAAAACCTATTATGCCGCATATGTTCAATACTTGATATTAAATAAATCGATAACAAGCTATACGAGAAAAAATTAAGGTTACGAAAAACGTCTATGTAAAACGTCTGTGTGTGATAAATGATTAAGGCTATACCAAGAGTATGGATAAACTGTGATGACTGTATAATTTATCTGTTTCTATTTGTTGTTACATGCTTTATTTAACATTACGTTATGGTTGATGAAACCTTTAAGTTTCTTTTTATTTTACCACAAAATCAGCAATCTCAGAACGGAAAATGTTGGTCATCTTGAGAGTTAATAGGGGATTGTAAATCACGCTTGAAAGATGATACTTTATTAAAGGCTTTGTGTAGTCTAAAATGTAATTCTAATTAAATTCAGGTTCAGAACTATTAAATCCGAAGTTTCCATTTTTGTGATATCTCACTAGCCGACATTATCAAGAGACCTTGACAAGTGTTCATTATTTAAACCAGTCTTGCTGACTTCGTTTTTTCTTCAAATTAAAGTGGGTGAAATCGTTAGACTTTATTGAATAGAGTAGGCACAATGATTACTAATCTACTCAATTCAGTAGATTAGTAATCATTGGTAGGCAGTAGGCACTTTAAACATTATTATATTATATGATATTTCTATAATCGGACAAGTTTAAGCTTTCGCCATTTGTGTCGCCATTGCTTTTAAAACCACCTTCTTCTGAAAATTAGTTTTCTTATTTAGAAAACTTGATCGTTCACAGGATAATTTGAATGACGAAAGTGTGTTTAAACCTGTTCCAAATGAAAGCTTTTACTCCCTCCAGTGAAAGGCCTAAGCCCTGAGGAAAGGATTACTTAGAAAGGTCCACAACGGGATAAAAGAGGCAACATTCGTGCCTGGAAACCCAGCGTCAGGGATTGTGACTCAACGTCCATTGATCTTTGACTTTGTAACACAACAAACTCTTTTCAATACCAAAGGATAAACATGCATTGACAAAACCGTTCTCACAAAACTCACCACGACTTTTCTTGCCCGGTTTTTGTTCTTTTGAATCCTATTTCTCAAAGCAAAAGACCCATGTGATACTTTTGTTGATTTTTTTATATTTTATATCCTGTTTAACATATAGCTTATGGATTGAACTATAACTGTGGCCATTGAACCCAGCTTGAAGCCAAAGAAGATGTACTCAATATGTTTTTGGTTCAAATAGACATTTAAAAAGATTTTTAGAGATCGTAACCACATTTTCTATGCAGTCTAAGGCGTAGGCCCTAAGCATACTATAGTTTCTTGTGTTTCCTTATTTATCTTATTCTTTTCTATTCCTACTATTTTAAGCTCAAAAGTTAATTCCAAACCATTTGAATCATAGGCCACTAACTAACATAAATTTTTTAATATACCCAAGGAGTTTGCATTTCCTTTAAAACAACTTCTTAAGTTATAAACGTTTTGTTGAATTTGGTAACATGTATTTCAAAGAAAATTTGGTCTACACTCTAAAAATTAAGGAGTGAAGGCCACTCAGAAAGAAAGAAATTTAGCTTTTTTGGGCGTTGTTATCTATATTTAGTGGTGCTTCCAAACCCTAACTTTGCCTTTTATTAAAACATATAAGGACGTTTTATTATTATTTTACATTTTATCTTTTAGATTTACAGCCTAAGTTTACTACTTACCGTTCGAATAGAGATACCTAAACATTAGCAGTTGTATCGGATTCTCTAACTGACGTGAAAATACTCAGTATCAAACTAATATCATAACGCTGATCAATAACAGTTGCAATATTAATAACAACCCAATTTAATTGGATTCAACTTAAAGCCAATCAGCAAAGAGATGAACCTAATCGAATATGAAATGAGGTGATAACGTTGCTCTACTAACACCAATCATCTGGTAATTGGATGAATTCAACACCGCTCTCGCTCCATGATTGGTAAAGTGCACATTACTGCTGCTTGTGTGAGTGGCTGTTAATATGTTGTAACGTTTCTTTTGAGCACTATTCTGTTAAATTGTGCTGCACCGAGTTTTGAGTTTGCAGGTGTGAAACACTTAATTAAGTGACTTTAAAATGTTACTAATAAAATAGCTTACCAAAAATCCCGGTTCGGTTCAAATATTTTTGTCTTCAAATTTATTTAGTAATAAAATAGTTTGAAATACTCTGAAATGACCTGCACATTACATTTGATTGCAAACGCTTTTGGGCGTCCTTTTTGTGTTACTGAGACTTACTCCACTGTATTGTCGAACTGAAAACTTTAATTTAGCAAAATTAGTTTAGGAATCTAAATACCTTGAAGTGTTTCGGGGTTTTAGATGGTTTCAGTGATAATTATTTCGGAGGTTTCAGGAAACTACCGTTCTCTTCAAGTAACAAAGTTCATAGGAAGAAACGTTGTCCCTTAAAATACTAGCACACGATTTAATTGTTATATCAAAATTGAACTGTAGGTCTGAGTTCCCAAACTACAAATGAGTACAATTTTAAAGTTACCTGGGAAAATTGGCTTACAAGCATAGGCTAATTGTCCAGACATGGTTACCAGTATCATTTACAACGTATTATCAAAGTCCTAAGATTTCAAACGTGGTATGTTTGGTTTTGAGATCTGGAATCCAGTTTATATGAAGCAAACAAAACCCATTTCCTCAGCCTAAAGTCCAGCAAGCACAAAGAGCTGGGCGTTTCACGTCCTTTCAGCGGAGTAGTTTGTTTCCCTGCAAATAATTGCGGCTTTGAAAAGCTGACCCCGTTTTCTGTATCGAGTCCTTTTCTCAGTTCTATGTTTGTTCTCTGTTTTAAAGGTTGATAAAAAATGCAGGCCACCCAAAAACCTAAAATATTTGTGAAGCAACTTTAAACGTATACATTTAAAGCTAAAAGTTCTTTAAGAGTTTAACATACATATTTTTTGTTGAGAAGTATTTTAAGACAAACGTTCAAGGCTAGTTTTACCTTAAACTTGTTGATGTGTTTTAACACCTTCAACACTCTTCAACAACTGTGGTCAATTCACGTGACAACCCAAGTAAGATACAGAGCCAGACAGCCCCTAGTGTGTGCATCTACAGCTCCCGACTCTATTGACCTGCAAATTGTTCCTTTGAGCCATACAGTTATCGATCAGAGTCTATATAACACCGACAATGTAGGTCTAGTGACAGATGGGCAACAGACAATTAATGATTGATTGCGCTCTAAAACGTCGAGTGAGCATTGTGCTCTTTGATATAGGGAGATGCTATAAAAGAGCTTTTCACTTCCTTATTGCTCCATCCGGATGTTTTATGTCATATTGGAAAAACGGTATTTGAAACCGTTTCATCAGAATTTCAATAGAAGTAGTGTATATTTCAAAACTATTCAACGTCAGGAAACTACCGTCAGTACATTTGTACTGGGGTGGAGCAAAAAAAGCTAACCACTCGAATACACCTGAATCATTGACCCCGCTTTCAAAAAAGTATAAAAATACAAATTCATTTATTCCATTAAAACAATGTTACAATGCCCCTGTTCAAAATGGCAGCTTAATTAGTGTTTTATTTTTTGGGCAGATAAATGGACCCACTAAATAATAAATAAATCGCTATCGTTTTCCAAATTTTGGGAAAAGTATGGATTTTCTTTTAGGATTATTAGAGCTTTAAAATGATTAGCTATAAGACAAATTTAACAAACTTTAAATTCATTTTTCATTTTTTAAATACGGTCACTTTTTAAAATGTACCGTGTGGCATATCATTTAAAAGCTTTGATTAGCTAAACACTTTATCCCTAGTTTTTCCCCAAAATTTCGAAAACGATAGCGCCCGCGTCAATTTATTTGTTTAAACAATGAAACACAATTTGAGCCACCATTTTAAACATGGCTATCTTATTTCTTTTTAACTTTATCAATGAATTTGTATTTGTACGCCCTATCAAATGAGAGGTCACATGATAGGGTAAAATAAATATTTCAAAGGGTCAAGCGCTACTACCCTTTTTTGGGGTGTAGGCAAACCCCAAAATTAACCAAAAAGTACTTTAGTTGACCCTTAATATACATCCAAACAGCATTTTCCAAAACCATTATTCGTTCAAAAGTTAAGAGGGGAGGGGGTGATCGTGAAAAGTTATCACTACGCCCGGGACTTCGAACCCGGGCTACATTAAGTTAAAATGTGTCAAGCTCGTATTTTATCAGTAAAAAAACTAAAAGAAGTTAAGAGAAAATAAACAAGTCTACAAATAACTTAAGAAGAGACTAAGGTGAGGTGAGGTGAAGAGCTGAGAACGTATCGTCTGATGTGAATGTGTCCCAGGAGAGCAATGGATTAGTTGTTGAAACAGGTGAAACCAACTACCTAATTGATTGAGAACTAGCTACAGTAGCTCCTTATGTCTTACGTGAAAACAGAAAACATTCAACCGTGTGGAATATAGAAATCATGGGTTTACCTAATGTATCAGTCCTTTTCTGTAGTAGATCTTTTTTAGTTTCAGCAACGTATAGTTTAACTTGACTATATGGCAAAGACTCTTGTGAATTGTCTACATTTATTTCTTTTATGAACCTTTTTTTATAAACGCTAAATACCTAGCTCGTATTTTAAAGAAAATTAAAAGCTCTGCTAGTTAAGAAATGTGTGCACCAAACCGGACCTCGAACCCGGGTTTCTCACTAGCCGGGTAAGTATGCTACCTATTACACCCGGCTCATTTATTCCTTCAAATGGAGAAGTAATGAATTCTGAATATTTATCATAAACATGTAAATTTCAATTGCGTCTTCAATTAACTAGGTGGAAATATTTCAAACATTATACTTATTACATACCTCATTTAAGTCTTTGTACACTCGTATACGCGCACACTGTAAGAAGTAAATTAGAACGTATTAGGAAAACGATTGTGCAGTTTTAGCAAAGCTTCTATAATACATCTGTTCTATTATAAGGATGTTAACTTACAAAATAATGAGCTCTAATAATCAACAACCTAAGAAGAAAAATAGAATAAAATAATACATCGAAAAAGTAGGGTCTTTGGGGAGCATATATTGGCTTAAAACATAACCGGCTTATCATACGTTTCAAGAAGCTTTAAAGAAGGCTTAAGATTACTGCAAACTCGTAGCCAATTTTAGTTTTGAAGTATTTCATGTTATGACAAAGTAGATTTTAAACGCTAAAAGTGAAAACCTGTGCACATACTCATCAGTACTCCAAAAATATGCGATCATCAGATTACAAACATTTCTAAATTGATGAAACATAAAATGAAATTTTAGGAGATATTATTTTTATTCAAGAAAGAAGTACATTGGATATTTTAAAACAAATAAAAACAATTACACTTCAAAGTTGTATTCAAAAATCTGACCGGTTCCGGAGCTCAAACCATGATCATGGACAGAGGAAGTTTTCCGTAAATGATCATAGAGAACTATTAAATGTTTAAAGGGTATTCGTTCTAAATTGTTTTTCAATAAATTTTTAATAAATGGATTATTGTTTTAAAAACTTAAAGCTAGCTAAAGTGGCCCAGCCTACTAGCCGCACCTAGAGAAACGAACACTGCCGCACTGCCGCATTTAGTTTCAACAGCGGCTGCAGAAGGCGGGAGATTATGACAGTCCCCTGCGGCACGTGTAGCAACTAACTAAGCCGCTCTTCAAGAGCCTCTTGAGGTTATTCCAGGCCAAACCCTTCATGTTTAATCATTCGAACAATATTAAGGCTTGGGACTTATAAAAACCACACTTTAACTCGTTACTATTTCAAACCAAGTGTGTACAAACCGAAATTGAACGAACACTACACAAATTCGTACAAAATGTAAGCCTTCTCAATTAATGATTCGTTTCGACAGTAATTATTTACTAGAGTATGTAAGTTTATTTTAAAATTAACTATGATGAACTAATGATGGATAAAATTAAAAAAACGTATTAATTATTAGATCCATACGGAACACACATTCTTAGGTACAAGAATTAAAAGGATATTAAATTACAGTTAAGTACAGTTGGCAACGATTTTAAGTAGTATTTTTAGGTAATGTAACGTATCTACGTATAGTTCCAGCTCATTAAACAAAGTTGATGTGGTAGTCGAGTGGAATATTTGTTAACAAACTGATTACGTTGTTGCGTAAACAGGCAGCAATATTAGCTTTACCCTTATCGAGTTGTATTAACAGTTAGAGAGCTGCATACAGTTATAACTGACAGTAGATCGTTCATTTACTGGTCAATTCATAGTTTATTACTTTAAATTGATGTTTATCAGTTCGGTCTAAAATACACTGAATATATTCTGAGACGAACTCAGTATCCTTTAAGATTATTTTATTCTTGTGATTTGAACGAAAACTACAGACTGTTTTCTCGTTGATTTTCTTGGACTCTACAGCCAGACTCTCTACTCTAGCAATATTATCCTTGGTACAAACAGACGTAGGAATTGTTGCTCTAAGGTGGAATTTGGGTGGAAGAATGGGGTGGAGAAGTCGTTGTTTACGTAAGGTATAAGATCTGTCTGGTGGTTAGTTTTTTGAGAACATTAAACTTTGTTTATTTAGGTAATGCACCCATCTTAGTGTTTTTAGAAGAGACCGACTGCACCGAAACGTAAAACATCAATATGATTTCTAAATTACCGCTGAGTAGTAATCAAAGACTTGTAATTTTTGAAATACGCTTTAATCAGGCACGATGTTGCATTGACCACTGATACATCACTACTGCAATGGCATAACATAATTGTGCGTACAACAATAGCCTAAAACAGCAGTTTACAAAATGTATGTTATAAAACCCTTATAAAACAACCAAAAAAAAAAAGAAACACTATCAACCCGACACTCCACAAACGTATTTTAACAAAAGTACAACTAACGTCAAATAGTTTAACAAGTTATTATCTTTTGAGTAAAAGTGTCGGACAGAGGCGAGCTACCGGTCGGTAATCATCTGATCTAAACTGTGTAATGACTACTTGCAGGCAAGGTAGGGTCTGGAGTGAGATGGGAGGGTCTGGACACCTCGAGCCTGGGTCTGTGGGAGGGTCTGACGAGCTGTCACCCTTCAGTGACAGAGGTAATGATGGGTGATCATAGTAGTGGAGTGGAGTGTAACAAACAGTAGGCTGCAGTGTAGGACAAGAGTTAGGCAGGTTATAAAACGTAGTGGCATAGAGATCTCAGGTGTTTGGTAAATTTTTGGGCTTGAACAAGAGCAAAAGTAATCGTTTGAGAAGGATCTTTTATGATTATGGAAGCCTAAAATCGCTCATTCATAATGTTTCTTTTGTTACCTTTTGACGTGTTATGCTAATTAACATAGTAAACCCGCGGTGGGTTGGAACCGTGCGTGACTCCGAACATCACCAGTCCATTGGCGCGGGTCTATCTCCAAAGTCACATTTGATATTTGTAAAGATAATTTGCAGTAACGCTAAGTAAAGGTTGACGTTGCAGGACATTGTTGCTCTAATTTCGCCTCACCTGACAAGACAAACGTTACATTTACTTTCGTAAAATAAAAATAAGTATATTTCATAAGTAGCTACCTACGAGTTAGCCTTTTAGTCATCGGTTTAAAAACGTGAAATCATGTAGTAAATAAATTGTTTATTACGTAAACATTGAACATGTTATGTAATCGTCAATACTGTAATTTAAAAAGCTAAAATTTTCCATACATTCTACCATCGAAATCCCAATCAGACATACATTTTTGCATTCACTCTCTCTTATTCATTCGAATTGTACCACTCTAACCCTAAGTGTGTTCCGCGTTTTCCCAGTCATGTGCCATAAACTCGTCGGTGCTATATAATACTTCTGCGGCCAAAACCTTTTTTAGACGAGTTTTAAAAGCCTTAAGCTCTGGGGCACTTTGAATTGAGTTTGGCAACCTGTTGACGAGTTGAACTCCGAGAAGGTAAACGTTCATAAACTGCCGTTCTGTGTCTCCCAGTTCGGCAGTTTTCCCTGCCTCTAGTTTCATAAGAGTGAATGTCACTTCCTCTTACGAGACCACATTTTGATTTGAAAAAAAATACATGTTTCTAAAATATAGAGGCAAGGTAGAGTCAACAATTTCAATTTTTTGAAAAGTAGTAAACAAGTTCTACAGCGCGGTGGCTATGCTTAAAATAATAAACATGTTACTAGCTGTACTAAGTTGTAACGTACTTATAGTAGTTAAATTTTACATTTGCGGAGCCAGAACACCTTTTGGTGGCCAATCGCAGTCTGTCTTCAATGACCCCTAGCTGCAACAGTCAAAATGGTCATTTTAGAATTACACATAACCTTTACCAACCTGAAGATGTCTTAGGATTGATAATTAAACAGGTATTGAAACATCCAACCTTTAAAGCCAAACAACAAAACTATGTCTAAATTGGTGATAGGCATTTTATCAACATATATAATATTTTCTTAACAAAATCTGATTTTAGCAAGGTGTCGTTCAAACTCTAAATCAAGTAAGTAGCTAATGATAAAATCGCATACAGTGCTATGAGTAGTTAGACTCGACGTGTACGTTGGTGACAATGTATGTTTGAGTGGCCAGACATCAGCTGATAAGCCATGGCCGTGAAATTGATGGTTCCCGGATGTGTGAGTGACCACCCTCTGTATCCGGGCACTGTATGCATGTGACAAACTGCATGCTAACTCCATTCAAATGTGTCATACCGGCGCACCGCACTGTTGTATGAAACATGGGTGAGTTAATATTATCTGAGAGGCGAAAAAAAGTAGCAAAACAATTTGAAACATTTAGAGTGATTTTAAAGATTACCGCGTATAGGATCGGAACCGCTTAGTAAGAACTCAAATTGATTTTTACTGAAAATTGTAGACATATTTAAAAAAAATTGTGTTAAAAACATTTTCTAGTATGTGAAAGTTTCTAAGTTATTATTTAAAAGAAAATTACAATATGCTGCTATTTTGCAATAAAAGCAAAATAGTTAAGAACAGAAGTATAACGAAATACATTTCTATATTTCGTTTAAACACGCGTTTATACTAAAACCCACAAAACTGTAAACCCCATAAAAATGTGTATACAGTGAATGAGTTGAGTAATGGGTTTTACTATTTAAGCTTTCACACCAAATAACGGTTATTATCATCCCATATAACGTTATCCCACGTTTGTAATAAACCGAAAATACTTAGCACTGAACATAATTGTTAGAAGATAAAATATATATATATCATATTATTTTGATTGATAAACCAATAAAATGATGTAGTTGCATTGTACAGTATAAGTCAAAGTAAACAAAGACGAGAATTCTAGGAAAAATGTACTCTGAAGCTCTCTTTAATTTTAATCAAGAACTTATCAAAGTCTTTCCTCGTTAGTTCCAAGAGCCGACGTGAAGATCAAGATTCTAAAGCCTACTTACTAACATTCAGCTGGAGAATTGCTCCAGGCAGACAATACACTGTTCTCATCACTGCTCTATTGTCACTCAATGTCTCTTGTGAACTATCTTATTTTACATTACTACGTCTTTCATTCGGTTAAAGGGTCTTCCGTTAGCTATCGATAAGATCTAAACCTTTTCATGGTCTAAGGTTAACAGTATTTTCAATGTCAAACCCAAAGGAATGTGACTGTTTTCAACGTCTTCAAAATTTTTCCAAATAATCCCAATATGGCTGTGAATCACCCATAGCCGATCGTCACGTTTCCTGGTTGGACACTGATAGTGGAGTGTTTATAAACAAAGACTTGACGAGAGACACATGTTCTAGGTGGGTTATGGAGGTTCAGATAAAATAGTAAATTAGTTCGCTGAGCATGAACTCTAAAAGATTTGGTAAGTACGTACATAAGATGGAATACTTTAATAACCAGTTTTCAGAAGTAAACAATTTGAGACCTTTAATCATCAGTTCTAAACAACGCGAACACTAAAAGTTGGCTGCTTTGTTTACATTAGTTTTTAATAGTAAGCTATACCACCAAGGTATTGGGTTTGGTAAATATGTCAAACTGGAAGAAGTATTTGACCTGTAGAATATAATACAGATTCAAAGAACAATCACAAAGTTTAACAATCACGTGATGTCATTAAGATTTATTAAATAACAGGTGTCATATTAATTGGTCATGCTTTTATGCTTCCGGTAAAATGTTTAAACCTCGTTATCAAACACCATTTAAATAAATAAAACAAACAGCAATGGTGAAAGAATATCTTACATACTCCACAAAATGTTGACAGGTTTAAATACACTAGGAACGACTTATTGGGTAAAATATTCTCGAATAATTGTGTCGGAAAGACAGCTAATTTGTTCTGTAGAGGACTGGAGCCTGACATTTATTGGAAGTGGCATTTTCTCGAGGCTCCATTTAAAGGATAATGTCACTTGAGCGGAGAACTTACAAGTTGTCTTCTGTGTTTAACTTTTCCTCTCATGTTTCTGAAGGATATTACTTTAATTTTTGCTGAAACGGCAACTGACTAAAGAATATAGCGTTACTCTTTGTTTTAAAGGGTCAGTATTTTCAGAATTATAATTCCATCCCTGTTACCATTATTGACATAGAAAATGCGTATATTTGGAGATGATAATGGAAAACTACCAAACCAAGCATTGTTTCTAACACAATACTTTATTGTTCTTATAGGCGTGTGTATAGTATATTTTTGTCGTTAATCTCATCGCTAGTATGTTCATGCTTCTTTATGATTCAACCTAGAATTCCTTATTATGAGTTTACTCGCAATAGTAAATATAATCGAATCCAACACAAATTGTGAAGGGTTCTTGTTATCACAAGGTTTTGTGCCATGAAGATGGTAAAAGTAGAGAACGATTCCAGGAATGCTTCACAAGCTTGACTTTGACAGAAATAGCATCGCATTTTTAGAAATTGTAAACCTATTGAGGTAAGTGTATAATTATTGTCCTTTACTAATAGCTATCTTTCATTTCATAAGCCACATAACCTCGTTAAAGATCTTTTTCTTGCCTTTGCGAACCTTCCCGTTGGGTTGCTAACTGTGTGTGACAACCATGTACCGATAAAAAGTTATCAAGCGGTTTCAATAGGTCTGAAACAATCTTTATCAGATGGGAATAATGCCCTTGGTTTAAGCACACAAATGGTTTCCATCCGAGAAAGATAATGTAACATATGAGATGAGATTACATCTCAGAGCGTCAGCTGTTGTTGACGTGAGCTTAACTGTGATGACGTCAGCGAATCTTGTACACATATTCTCTATTGTTATGTAGGGCTCGACAAAATCGGCTTACACTTTTGTCTTTTGCTTTTGTTGTTTTTAGACTATTTTGAAGGTGATTTCTGGCATATCCTTTCTGATTTGAAAGAGTACGGTTTGAAGTTATGAAGTTCGAAAATTAAATGTCGTTGCCAAGTGACAAAATCTTATTATGGAAAAAGAGTGAAAGCATGGAATAAGCTCGGTATTTTTAAAACGTTAAGATGTTTATATCGAATAATATGTTTATAATATGTCTGAATATACTGATTTCAATACCAACGTAGTATGTTTTATCAAGCTAGAACCATTTTCAAAGAAAATAGAGGTTTCCGTCAAACCTTTTACAGTTAAAGCTAGCTACAACGTCATCATTATGCACTTTAATAAAGATATCAAGCAGAACGCGTCGATTTTAATCAGATAAAGAATTGTATCTTCAACCATAGGCCAGCTTATGAATGCTAATTTACGAACCCTCATTACGAAAACCTTTGGTCATGAAGTATGTGATTTGTTTTGGTAGATTTAAAATTCTAGCACAAGTAATTTTAGATGAGTAGTTTTCTTCATGAACTGACCGGTTAAGTTCGTTTTCTAATTAAATAACTGTGTTAATTATCTGCCTTCAGTTCAGAAGGATAAAAATACATCCATGTTCACTACTAACACAACAGTAAAAGGTCCTTACTGATTATTACTTTGAGTTTGGTAATAGTAGTCCAGTTCGGTCACAGAGTAACACAAATATGAATCTCTGCATGACTGCACTCTCACTGTAAACTAACTGTGACCCAGATCTCCAGATGCGCCATTCTTGCAATTTTCACAATCCAATTTGCCGCTTCTTTGTGGTCTTTGCACCCTTCTAACGTCTTACAAGATCTGCTTACCTTGTTTACGAACCAGATACTGTGGTTTCAGCTGAAAATCGTTCAAGTATGAAATAAAATGGGTTGTAACAGTGAGTTTGGAAAATTTGGTACGAGTAAGTTTAAATTTTCTTAACTTCTGAACTTGAGGCTAACTGTAAACATTGCTGTTGTTTGGCAGTTATAACAGCTATTGCGTCTCCTCAGAGGAAAGAAATTAATAATATATTAAATAAAGAAAGGAAAAGTAGAGTTTTTCTTGTTTTTGAAGTTAGGACTACAAAGTCTGCTCGACACTATAGTCAACCTCGACCTTTATCTAGCGTTACCGTTTAATCACACTACAAACGTAAGTGGTAACTGCGTGGTTGGTAAATACTACTCTCCCAACAAATTTCACAGATACTAGTAAATATTTTCTTTTTATAATTTCTCAATCCCGATTTTAATATCAATGAAATTTGAAACAACCATACTCCATCCTGAATCCTTACCATATTCTAATCCCTAAACTAGTAGATTTCTCCTCAATTTCCTTCCTCGTGTAAAACATTCTTTGTGTTAAAAGCAATTTAGGTGTTTTCACAAATAGTTTATTTTTGAGCAGTGGATCATGCATGCAGTAACTCATTACTAAATAGTGAGGGGAGGAGAGAGAGAGAGAGAGAAATGAGGATTGCATCGTCTGCATATGTTTACCTTCCCTCGGGCGAGTTTACCCAACCCAAATTGTTTTGCACTCTTTTAATTAGAAAGTTTTAACTCGGACGTGTTGTCCCCTTAAGCACTTAAGCTGCATTTTGAAATTGAAAATAGGTAAAAGTGTGGGCAAATCTAATTTTGTTCTTCTGAATTTTGTACATCGTTTTCTCGAAGTACTTTTTGCTGGTAAAAATTTGATTAGACAATAAGTTAACCATGAAAAATATTACTTATTCTTTCTGACGACGATACCCCTACTAAATATAGATATAAGTCCAATTAACTATTAGTCGCTTGACATTAGAAATCAAACGTATTGGCTATAAAACATTTAATATCCTTGTAGAAACAATAGAATTGTGATGTAATTAGGAAGTAAAAAGTCATCAAAATAAAAAATATATATTTGACTCCCATCATCAAAACAATTTGTCTCCTAATAGTAACATAATATTTAGTATTTTCTTTAAGGTACACTATCTACTTCTGTAGAACTCATACATCAGGAAAGATAAAATAAAGTACGTGGAGTAGAGTTTGTTGCAGAGTGCTGTCTAGAAGAGTTCAACACATAGACTCGTATGTATTGAAATGTGTCCCATGCATTTATATGAGACCTCTCTACACACTGTATCAAACATGAAATATAACTTGACAACTCAATGAACTTCACAACACACCCAATTATTTTATGTATAAGGGTGTTTCAAAAGCTCTCCTCCAAATTAACGTTTGAAACCAGCCGAACGTTTTCAATAACCCTTTAAAATTGTTAAAACATACTTCCGTGCTACCTCCCCCTCGCCCAAGGCTTGGTGGAAAGGTCTAAAAGTCGTTGCGTGAACATCTATCGTGCGAACATTTTAAAAACGAAGAAAACAAAACAAACGTACCCTGAAAACAGTTTTTACGCTCCGTTCCCGGTTGGAAGCCTTTTGCTCAAAATAATGGTTGCGAACGTTAAATTGATTTTGCGAGAAATCATAAAGCCAATCAGGTTATCTGATTTAAGGGGAATAATATTAAAACAAGGTTTAGACACATAAAAGTATCGTCGGGTACGGGATAGGTACAGTAGAAGCGGAAGGACGTTTTAAAAGCAGAAAATTCAAAAGTATGATCGTAAAATTCTTGACTCCTATAAAACCGATAGATGTTTTGTATTTGGGAAATGTTATATCTGAGAAAAACATTCGTGCACCTTTTAAGCTGCCTATCGATATCGGAGCCAACTTTGTAGCCTTCAAGAATACTTGACACTTACTTCTCTTTACATTTTTAAATTCACATCTCATTTTAATAAGTTTTTATTAGCACTCGTCACAATTGCACTTCCAAAGTTCTAACAAACTTATTTGGAAGCATCAGTTTAAAATACGCTTTGAAAACTGCATATAAAATTATATTTTAACATGGTTTGCCTCATCGTAATAATGTTTAAGCATGCTTTAACAACAACTAACAACTAACCGACGCCCACTCAAACAATGTTAATTCCAACACGACTTAACATAATCCCCAAATAAACTAATTCCAGATAACGACTCTATCCACTTGAATGAAGCAATTTGTGCTTTCCACTCGAAAGGATTAAGGTCGGAGTGAAGTACATTTGGCTAAAAGAGTACTAAAGGGAACAAATTCACTGGGGCAAAAGTGCAAGTCCATTTTCACTCACTTCTCAGACGAGTCGGTTAATGGCCTCATTTACATTTCTACCAACTTTTCCCTCGCAAACTCAACTTTGACATGAGTGCCCTCTTCCTACCTGCCCTTTCGCTATTACAACTCGGAGACATTTTGATTAGGTACCAGCTTCAATGCCAAACATGGTTTGTTTTTACTGTTAAGGTAACTCATTTGGGGTGTTATTGTTTATAAGTCACTATTGACAATAATGTCCTTTGATTTGATTTTAAACATTTCAACCTTAAAACCATATTATTCGAGTCATGTTTTCATCAGTATATCACGGTCAGCCTATTTAAATATTCTACTGTCGGTTAAGACAAGATTAGACACAGGTCAACTCATCATGTAAAATATTATTTTTCATCCGGTGGATTTTGTTGTTTTCTTCATTATTCTCTGTTTAACTTGCAGATTCATCATGTTTACACATCACACAAACATTCATGGCCATTGATAAAATGTTTTAAAACTACTGTGAAAACATTATTGAAATAACTTAAAAAACTAAAACCACTTTAAAAACCTAATTGAACACTTTAAAATCCTATGTAATATATTAAAATCACTTTAATACACCTAACTTATTTACACCTCAAGACAGCTAGCAACTGGTGTACCAAAAGTGGCAGAGGAAGGTTAGTAAGCGGTTATGCATTTTTTTGTAGTATTTTTTTTTTCTGACTGTTTAGTTTCAGTACGGTTTCTTATACGCCCCCGGTCGGTTTACGCGTTCGTCTTGATATTTCTTTAGTAATAAATTAACTATTTAGTGTTTACACAAAAAACAATCTGTATATAGGACTTTTAAATAAAGTCCCTGCATGTCTGCATTGCCATAATGTAAACCAACGGTGACCTAATTTAGGCTGAAACTCCCCACCAGGTGCTTTACTCTTCTTCAGTCGTTTTCTACGCTTTGAAAGGCTCGATATAGTGCGGACCCACAAACATAAACCGTGAAAATCAATATTTACTTACTCAATCGGACTCCATCTAGGTGTTTCTTGTTATTATTTGAACAATTAAGAGTTTTCTACACGTAACAGTAAAAATCACGTCTACAAACAACTTTACGTATCGTTCTTGACTTCAGTTTTTATTTTTATAACTTAAAAGGTGGGATGTTTGTATCGATTGTCAATTTTGCTGTAAGAATGGTTATTTTCTCTTGGTTGGTACTACTGAAACGTAGTTACCGGCAAAGTCTCTTGTAGAACGATCTCTAGGGACTTCCTTGTCGTCGTCAATAAATGCCAATTTTCCCAAGAGCTTTGAACGTATGAAACTTCATATTGGTTGAGTGATGTTTCACTTTGGCCAATGAAAGTGGATATATATTAACGTTTTACCTCTATGTTATAATATACATTGTATCTCAAAAATGATCATGGCCTCAGAGCCGGAACATGTAATTAAGATTTGCTTTATATAAAATATTATTTACCAAGGACGTGTTTCTGCTATGTATTCATAGTACTCTAATAATTATTTTAAATCACTCAAGATTAAATTTCATACTATTCAAAAATGTCTGCTTTTGAACTGGTATTCGATTAAAATATATGATGTGTTTTATTTGTAGGGTAAGTCTTTACGTATACAGGGTATTTTTTAAGTGGCCCACCATTAGGAGCTCGTAAATAATAAAAGTCTCTTAAAATTTGGTGTGGAATATTTTGTAAAAAAATATGTTTCCTTTGTGTTTTATGCAGTTTAATGACTCCTTTAATTAGTCCATTTATGGTAGAAAAATATAAATAATGGTTAACTAGAATACGGTATAGCTTTATATATTTTTACTAATCAATTTTATAAATTTACAAAATATCAAAATAGCCACCAATTTTCAATATGGTGGCAACTTTAAAATATCTTTCTAAAACCCATATTTTTATGATGGTTGTGGATATTTTGCATAATTTTAAGATACTTTTATTCTTGAAATGTATATGATTATCCTATTCTTTTAGAGATATCACCATTGAGAGTTTAGAACATTTGCGTTTTCTATGCCATTTGTCGCATCTTCAACTTCGTTTATCTCCCAAATATTTGAGATACCAAAACTTCACAAGGATGAAAATGTCTTAAAAATATGCAAAATATTAACCTATCATATGAAATATGGATGTGCATAATATATTTTAAAGTCGGCCGCCGTGTGGAAATTGGTGGCCAGTTTAAAAAGTGTACTGTATTTTTATATGAGACAAAACTATGTAATGTTCCTTACTTTATTTTCAATCCTAGAAAGCAAGTCTTTGTAGCAGCAGAATTACTCAAAACCTATTGAAAAGCCTTTAATTAATTAAAACGCCTAAGAACTCTGTTTAACTTAAAATATAATTTACAAATCAATCAAAACTACATTGAACATAATATATGAGGAACCAAACAGGTAGATGTTTGAAGTAACTTTTTAATTAAAAGAGTGCAAAACAATTTGGTCTGTGTAAACTTGCTCTAGGGAAGCAAACATATGCGGACGATGTAATCCTCTTCCTGCCTCTGTAATGGTTTGTTGCTTGCATTTTGTCCCTAGTCATTAACTGTTAAAACTCTAAACCAAATTGCTTGATGGTTTTTGTTTACATTTTATTTGTTTAAAATAAGTTAGGACTAGCATAGGCTAAATGTATACTCACCCGGATTTTGGATGGACGACAAAAAGTCGATTAATATTGTATGGGTAGCCGTGCTGCACACGTACCGATTTTTCCCGGTCGAACAATCTGTAGGTAGTAAACGTGATACCAGAACACTTCACAATAATGAATTCTAAACGAGTTGTTGCTATGTGGTTATTGTAACGCTGGATTAAGTGCCGTACTATTAAGCGCAAGTGCTGTATTCAGCATATCAATCAAAACAGAGAACGTAAGGTGGTTTCCTACACTATTTTATGAAGAAATAATGCTTGGTGGCAGACAGTTTTTAACTTCTTTTAAATGTATATTGGATCCTTTGACGAACTCTATAAGAAGTTAAACAGACGCGCACTACCAAAATATAGTCTAATCAACAGTGCAGTCGTGATAAGTCTAATAGCTGTAGGTCCTTTAGGCCCGGAATATATCCATTTTCAAGCCACCTACTAGGGTTCAGGGACAAGATTTTTTATAACAAGACATGTAGTTTCATATGGTTCTCATGCCGGCATTATTAGTGCCCTGTTTTTACCGTCATATCAACCACTAACCGATTTGCTTGATGCTTGGTTCAAGACTGGAAAGCTTAATTTAAATTTGGTTTTGTTTGTTAAGACCATGTTTTTTGACAGTGGACTCTTAAACCCAAAAATGTGGATGTACTCGTATTTTCAATATCACAAACAACAAGACGGCCATGTGTTGTACTGAAATTGTAATCGACCCTGCAACAGTGAAAGATCTGCTGTCTTTGATTTACTTCTTCTAACATGTAATCCTATAATAAAGGATTAGCGGGATCATCACTTTACGTACACGGATAATTAATCGATGCGCCTCTCAAAATGAGGTGGCTTGCAAATGACACGCACGGCATCCGATCCAACTCGTGTCTTTTTTTCTCGCAAGTCTTTCCGGATACTAACATAAAATAAGAACAGTTAATGCAACTTCTACAGTTCACTACACCTGCAACTTGTCTCGTATATCCCTCACCCAGACCCCAGACACTCGAGTACAGTAACGAGTCACTTCCCTTGCGCCGGGTGGTCCCTTGTTGTCTCAACCTCGGTCACTTACTATATATCAACAAGCACTAATTGCTTATTGTGACTCTCTGTACCACGTGGGTGGCTTCCATCTCACTCCGGTTCCGGATATACACACTTGTGCTATAATTGGGTTTAAATGTCGTTAGCGAGTAATTTCTAATATCTAGTTGTACAATTGCGTCTATAATTGAAGGGTTGGTTCCTTGGTGGGGTTCGTTATTTTCGGGGAAGGAGGTGATGTCTGAAATGAACAGCGAGTGTTAACGAAGTTGCGGCTTTACGAGGTGGAAAGATTTATATTTATCTTGCCTGATTTCACAACGAAAACGTTATTAGCAGTTTGTTGATTATTTGTTGTTTTCAGCCAATTGCAATTAACGCATGCAGAAAACGTTGATTATGTCAAACTATTGTTTGTTTTATAATTCTCATGACTTATAGTCTGGTAGATTAATTAGCCTGTAGTTGTCAACGTTACATCAGAAGAAAACTTAACTCTTAGGCTTTCGCGGCCGGTGTCACAACTATAATCTAGTTATTCCGGTTCACATCACGTCCAGATTTCATAATTAAAAATATCTCAACCTACATATCAAGTTTGGACGCGATGTGAACCGCAAGAACTAGATTATGGCAAAAGAAACCAATTTATTTGCGAATATACGAATATAGTACGAACGTATGTTTTAAGAAGATTAACAATTTTAACTCATAGAATAACGTAAAACGTAGGCTTATTAAAAATTGCAGGTTTTCAAGTAACAAAAAAAACTCGTAAATGCTTTAAACAGACCCGTTAATAAAACCACACAGCGTCCTCTCTCTCGATGTAGTCTATAACACAACGTTCACGAAGTAAATTAGCAATATCGGGCGGTATATTCAGTGTCGGAACGAAGAATTCAGTCCCTGCGGGTAAAGGTTTCATGTTCTGGTCCATCAAACTATGCCCCAGAGCCTTTAATATAACCATCATATTGTGTATAACGGCGAACAAGATATTGATATTGCTTTATGCTTCGTGTTTATAAACGGTGTTGTTTAATTATATATTTTACTTACGTCATAGTAGTTTTTACACCACAAGCATAAGCTTAGGCAACGGTACATTAACTGGTAAAACACTTAGCATATTTTAGACTGTAACTTTAGTTTTGTTTGTAAACGCTAATTGTATAAATTGAATATCATGTATGTAACTTCTTAAATCATAGTTTCTACAGGACATTTGAAACGGTACGGTATTATCGATGCTAGGTGGTAGGGAGGCTTTCGAAGTCCTTTTGTGACTTTATGAGCTCGTTATACTGTTCTAGATAACGGGGCGTAATGTTAACATTACGAGACAAAATAAATCATACAAGGAGGTTGGGGTTGATGTTACGCACACTTGTGCAAAGCTAAAGGACTCGTCTGACGAGAAAATGTTTCCAATGAAAGTTATAAATAGTTAACAACAATTTTAATTCAATTTGTTGACAACGACTTCTGGGTGTTGGTCATGAGGAAATTGACTGCATCCGCTCCTGCATATCATGGCTCATCAAAGATTTGATTCTCGTTTCACTAATACACGTCATCCTCGATTTCATTACCGTTCTGTCAAACTCCAAAGAGACACCTCTTTGAGAGGAAATATTTTTGATTTATTGCTTGAAACCTAAACACTTTAAACGTTTGAAAACTTCTAGCACTGCCTGATTGGAATACATTTTCGTTATATAATTCGTATTTGCTGGCATGCTCAGTTGTTTGGGAATTGGCATTCAGAGTTAAGGTGGTCTTGGATGGGAAAGTTTCATGACAAATGGCCGTTAACAGATGTCGAGACTGATTACTCTTCTGTCTCTGGGA